>CM056049.1:90299331-90709331 GCA_029574335.1 Rana kukunoris | reverse complement strand
TACATAGTCACCCGCCCAGTGAATCAAGCATCCTGTGACATCATCGTCATCTTCTGAAGTCATCAGGAGGCCAGATTTCTCTTCGATGTTCTTGCAGTGGATGCGCAGTGAGATGTATTTCTCCCTGCACATGCGCACTGCACCAATGTTTCCAGGAATTCATGACATCAGTATTTCAGGAGGCTTCAGGCTGGAGCAGGAAGAGGAAGAGAAGTATCACGAAAGGTGATAAATAAGGGTGGAGGTCCACTTTAAGTATTTTAAATGGCTGACCCAGAACAAGCAAGGTTTTCTAACTCTCTCCTAACTTTCTTAATCTGCAGACTAGTTCTGGGTCAGTGATTTGGAAAGTATTGAAGCCAAAAAGTCATAACCGAAATCAAGGCAACCTGCCAGAAATCCAGTGAACTGTGCACTTTGCTGTACTGAAATCTTAAGCATTCCTTTGAATTACAGAACATGCCTCAGCTATTATGGGGATAAGGGGGGCAATACTATGTAGTCCTAACACACTGAACAACAAGAGAACATGCTCTGCTGCAAATTACCTGTGAGACTGGAAACCGTTGTTCCGGCCCAAATGCCTTTAAATTGAAGCAATTAATACGGCTACTCTGTAACATCCATTGCAAAAATGATTTATTGGCTACTGTACATGGCAGAATACAGCAGTAACATGCTCATGCATTTCAGCTAAAGCATGTGTTTTGGCCTAAATGAGTTAGCGTGTTACTGCCGTATCCTGCTGTGTAGCCAATAAACAATTGTTGCAGTGGATGTTAAAGTAGCCGGCTTTATTGTATTAGACTCCTAACACTCTCCAAGTCCCAGGGTGATAACCCTTTATACGTACAGTACAGTAAATGAACATTTGTCACTCTAGGACAAGGAAGTTCTTTTACTGGCAGGATCACCAAGTGAAAATAAAAAGGAAAAACAAATGCAGCCACTACATCTAAGGACTAGTAAGCTGCAATATGTTACATGTGTGTTCTTAGGTTTCCCAAAAAATATATATCACCATCCAAATTGATGATGTTATCAAGGTCCTCTATGCACGTTCTTCTACGTGTTTTGCCATATCGCTTCTTCAGGAAGTACCATATAGGATACTGACAAAATCTAAAAATATACTGGTAAGATGCAAAACATTATTGGTTAAAGTAGATGGATCATATGGGGAGACCTACCCACACATAGACCATCCACCTCAACGCCAAATTCATACTAGAGGAGCATCACTAGGATGGACAGGCTTCACCATGAGCCTAAAGGGAATGTAGAATGGCCTACACTATTCCATAGGCTATCCTACATTTCCTTTGGGCTCATGGTGAAGACTGTCCATCCTAGAGGGGCTCCTCTGATGTGACTGACGGTAAGGTGGCTGGTTGATGTGTGGGTAGTTCTCCCCATACGGTGTATCTAGTTTTAACCAATAACGTTTTGCATCTTACCAGTATATATTTATATTTTGTCATTATCCTATATGCATATTTCCTGAAGAAGCCATGTGGCGAAACATGTAGAAGAATACGCATCGAGGACCTTGATAACACCAATTTCAGAGGATGATGATATATATGTTTTTTGTGTAATTTATTGCAAATACGTGTTATGTTATAATGAACCTTCGCAATTTTTACAGTTAGGTCTGTATAATTGATGTGGCACCTTCAAAATCCCTATCCTACCCAATGTCTATTTATTTATTACCTACAGGGATGTGGTGCTGTTAAATTCCTCCATCTGCACATATGTGTTTAATTGTGTCGTTGGGTTAGATCAGTGTTTTCTTTTTTGCA
Organism: Rana kukunoris; assembly: GCA_029574335.1. NCBI lineage: Eukaryota > Metazoa > Chordata > Amphibia > Anura > Ranidae > Rana > Rana kukunoris. The sequence goes on along the minus strand of CM056049.1, from coordinate 90,707,526 downwards.
GTTAAGGCACCCTTTAAAATTCAGCACAGTCTCGAGGCACTCCATTCTAAAATGTAAAAACTGAACACAACATTGCAACATCCAGACATAAAATACCAATCATTAGAGGTGATTTATTTTTCCAAACCAAATACACTTTTGCACACTAGTACGGACTAGTATTCCAATTCCAGTATTCTTCTGCCTCAGTTTCTCTCCCTAACTCTTAGCTAATGTGACCCCAATGCTAATGCAGAGGGGCAGGGGTGGAACAAACTAGGATACTGCACCCACAATCCTGCTCATCAACTGATGATGCCATTGATTGTTGGGACACTGGCAAAACTGTAACTAAAAGCAGACTTGATCCACACACTGGCTTGTTTACAATTTATAAGCCATTTTAGGCATTTTGCTAAGACACTCCTGAAGAAACCTGAAAGTACCCTTGAAAAAGACTGGGTTAGATCCACTTTCATGTTTGGATACAAATCTTAGCCACAAAATGTGTGCATTGTTTGTACTGACTGTTGGAAGTTGCATTCAGAGAGAGGTAGGCTCCTTTCACACAGACAGTTGATCTGCATTTTTTACTGCCACTGACCACCCATCTCCACCCAAAGATCAAAACCCATCTCTTTTGATATCAAAGGAGACGGGAACAACAAGCGCCCAGAGGCGATTTAGTTTGCATGTGCTGCGCTATATAAGTTCTTCACTAACTCACTCACCACCCACTTACTAGTATACATGGAGCCGCTTGGAGGAGTACAGGCATTCTGTAGCACTACAAAGGAGGAGTTACATTTGAAATATGGCTACCCCAATTATATATATTATCCACCTTCCAAATAAACTTCTTACATGTTGTTTTTTTTTTTTTTTTTTTAAATATTCTTTTTACTAAAGTGTTGATTTACACTGTTCTCGCTGATGCCATTGACTTATTTTTTTGCGTGCACAACTAAAGCCAGGCTGATACTTCTGGTTTTGTGGCAGAGCACACTTTGGTACAACCAGAAATCTGCTTTCAGATCAGCTTCTACAGACCAGCTGACGGCACATATTGCTTGAATTTATGCCGATCATACTGTATATAAAGGGTTACAGAATGTAAACTTTTCCTAAGTTGGTGGCCATCTGCATCTAATAATATTTTGTTGTTGCGCTAAATAATTACCAATTACTGTATTTATCGCTGGGCTACAACTTGTTTTGTGTGTTCCCCTCGAGTCCCATTAATATTACATTATTTGAAACCGTTGAAGCAATGTTTTGGAAAGGAGTGCACAGATGTTCAGGAACATTGGCTGATGTGGGAATCCGTTTTATTTCTCCATGAAGGGTCCTCTGAGTTGTGTTTTGACAAGCAAAAGACAGCAGATCTCCCGAATGGATCTTTTGTCAGCCTTCACATCTGATGTCTATCAGGCAGAATTTGTCCTGCCTAACTGCCGCTTTATTATGTTCTCAGCTAAACTATACTCTGTGCACGTCTTATATTATGCTACAGAATATATATTTTTTCTCTATATTCAGACTGCTTTTTGACCACAGGACCTAGCTGACAATCTTATGACAGAATGTGCATCATTTGTTCAAATCAATATACTTTATATCTAGAAAATAATATTTTTTACAGTGATGAAACAAAATAAAAAATGCTAATTTTTGAGATCAAACTTAAAGGATTTTTTTTTTATAGCTAAATAGCTTCCTTTACCTTAATGCAGTGCTGTTTTCATGTTCTCACTGTTCGTTTTTTGCTTTGAAGTTACTGTAATTCTGCTCTGATCTCCACACTTCCTGCTTGTCTGGCTCCTTGTGAAAAATCTCATGGCAGCTTTTCACTGTGGTCCAAGCTGTGTGTCTAAAACTCCTCAGAACCAATCGGATTAATTTTTAAAAACAAAACGCTGCCCTGGGATTCAATTTAAAAACAAAACACTGCCCTGGATTTGTTTGTTTTTGTTCTGTCTCTCTACTTCACATAAACACAAAACCAGTTTAAAGAAGAAAGTGAAACTAGAGGCGTATTATATGATTGGTTTTTATCTATTTTTAATCATTTTTAAAAGGAATCGGTTAACTTTTATGTCTCTATACTCTGTAAACAGTCATTTTTTTCCTTTAGTGATCCTTTAACGATTTTAAACGGAACACCTACGCCTCAAAATCCATACCAGGCCCATATCCGAGCATGCAGTCTGGCAGGTCAGAAAAGGGGGGAGGACAAGCGAGCACCCCCCTTCTGGCCCATACCAGGCAACATGCCCTCAACATGGGGGGTGGGTACCCCCAAGAACCTTGTTCCCATGCTGATGGGGATAAGGGCCTCTTCCCAAAAACCCTGGGTGGTGGTTGTCAGGGTCTGCGGGCTTATCAGAATCTGGGGCTCCCTTTACCAAGTCTTCTACCTTGGTTCTTCCTCTAATCCTTCTCGCTTCGCCAATGTCTTTTTCATCTGCTGTTTTTTTTTTCCGTTCCTTCGGATCTTCTTCTCTCCGCTATCTTCTTCTTCTGCTGGTTCTCCTGATGCTAGCTCCCACATTTGTGCGAGCTCCAGGCAGTGATGTCACAAGGGGTGGGGTCTCTGGATGACTTGTATGTGTGGTGTAAACAACATTTACATACGCGTGCATGACCTACATATACGTTTGCCTCTGTGCATGAGCATGAGGGGGAGATTTACATTTTTTTTATTACAAATTTGTTATTTTTACACTGACCCTTTTTATTTTGATCACTTTTATTGCTATCACAAGACATGTAAACACCCCTTGTGATGGCAATAAAGCATGAGAAGTCCTATTTATGGACATCTGGGATCTAGAAGAACCCAGATCTCTCCTCTACTCTTGAAAGCATGAGATAAAAAAACACTGATCTCATGCTCTCCAGAAAAATGGCTCTGTTTTACATTTTCCTTTACCATAAATTACGTAATGCTTGTAGCTTACGATCTCCTAGATCATAGAGATAACCGGGTGGTGTTCTGGTCCCCAATCCACCTCTATTGTTACCAGTAGGAACCACCAGATCAGATCTGGGGCTCTCCGGTGGGACAGAAGAGACTGTAAACAAAAGAGATGGTGGCAGTACAGAGGGGATGACCGCTGCCACCGCTGGTAAAAGCGATCCAGTGGCTAATTAGCTGCTAGAATTGCTTTTACATTGTACATTATTGCTGGCTGAAAAGAACGATGATGGGGATATGGCTGACAGCTGCAGCCAAGACCATGGTGTAACTGCTTGAGTAGTATGATGTACATATAAGTCAAGTGGTTAAGAAGGAATGCAGCAGTGTTTTTAAGCAGAGCGTTCCCAATGCAGTCCTGTCATAGACGGGTAATACAACAGTTTGCAGAATTATTTGAGCATATGCAAATTCTAATTTGCTTTAACTACCAGAGCCCAACGGTATTCTTATTATGACAGGGTCGTTGTCTCAATTAGACACCTGGCTATAGTATAAGGCTCGGAAGGGGAATGGGACACATTTACATTCATTAGATCCATATCATATTTGGTGTCCCACAAATCATAAATTCATTCTTTGTGAAAAAAACATTAGTTAAATTGTGGAAACTTTTCAAATGTAAATGTCAAAGTATTTTAGATGGTTCTAATAAGGATGTTCCTGCTGAAGCCTATTAAATACTCTCAAGCCCCTTCAGCACACCCCTCAGACCCTTTTATTGCATGTATTTGAAGCTTTTGGTTGGCATCAGAACTATGAAGGAATGGGAATAGTTATTAGAATTGGTGACTGGACTTATTCTGCAAGCAAATTGGACTCTGCATGGAACCAATTTCCCAGCCTTTCTTTAAAAAATGTAAAAATCATTAAACTAAATCTTTAAATAAATCTCAGTGCCCGTTAACACCAGAATACGATAAGGGAGACCCGCATTCTGTTCGTATTTCTCGCACCACATTTTTAAACACAGTGCTGTTGCACCCTGTAGCAGGTGTGAATATTAAATTGATTGTCCCCCAAATGCAGATGACAAGTGCAGTAAATGGGCCGAAATTGCACCACACTCAACTGCATGTGAATCTGGCTTTGGCCAGGGAGTAGCTGCATGGAATACAGTCTATGTTATGGATGGATCCCCATCACCCTTTATTAGGTTTTTTTACTAGTAGTAAATATTGTGTCTGTAATCATTTCTGTTGGTGGCAAAGACTGAAAAATGGAAATGTCCTTGCTTTACTACATAGTCCTGGTTATTTACCTTGCAAAGCAATGTTTATTCTGGCTTACTTAAAGGTTAACTCCACTTTTGTGGGGAAATAATTGCGAATAATAATAAAAAACTTGCATATACAATTGCAACGCATGCCAAATTGTAATTGAATGTTATTAAAAATGACCTTTTCTTTTCAATCTGTAACGCTCTGATTTTCTGTAAAATTCAAAGCAGTATGGCAACCTGGAGGCATTCTCTACAGAGTTGGTGTACAGGATTTTCCCAGAGATGTCATTTGTGATTGGCTCACTGATTTTCCCAGAAGTCTGCACTAAGATCCAAGTCAGATTTTAGGCACCCTATGCTACAAAAATACTTACCTTAAAACAAAGCCTTCCTGAGGCACGCTGTCACCGCTGAGAGAGCTTTTATTTTCACTCCCAGCTATGAGTTGCCGGAGCCACAATTACATCACTCCTGAGTTGAGGAGCCCTCGGTTACGGCACGGTACTCTGAAGGTCTAGTAAGGTATGCTGGACCCAGGGCCATCTTAACCTCCCTGGCGGTATGATTCTGTCTGGAATTACGTACCAAAAGCGGTACAATTATTTTGCATGGAAATTCTGCGTTTTATACTGTAGGCCTGCAATTCTTAGGAATAACTCACTTAAATTTGTCCAAACCAGAGTCTAGTAAACATCTCTGGTATGATAAAGTTTGAAACACAAAATCATAAAATTATAATATAATAAATAACTATAAATAATTATAACAAATAATAATGTAATTATAATAAAAATTATTCACTAATGTAATCAAATCAATATCACTGAAATTTGCTCAGTTGCAGAATTGTCGCGGTCATTACTTTTATTTTTTTATGACGAATTTCCCCACAAATCGCTATCGCTCAATTCTGCAAGTGATTATCATTTATTATCGCTGTTTTCTAGCTGCTCTAAAATCACTTTTGACATAAAGGGACACTTTTGGTTGCTATGGACAATCTACAGTTTGCAGGCACAAAAAAAATGTTTTTATTATGTAAAAGAACATGCAGGGCACTGGGCAGACCACTAAGGACAAGGGGGGGGGGGGGTGCTTTTTACATACAGTACTGTAATCTATAAGTGTATATACTGTATGTAATGTGTTTACTTTTTTGAATTTGCCGCCGGTCTCCGCCCCCGTGCGCCGTTACGTCGCAGGGAACGGAGATCGGCGGCGCGCGGGCACTGTGTGAGTCGAATGGAGGACGCCACTCGCTCACACAGCGGGGATGCATCGCTGGATCCAGGGACAAGGTAAGTACAGTAACCCTGCCTGGATACAAGGTAAGCCAGCGCGCTGCAGGCTCTGCATATTCACCCCGAGCGTGACTCGGGGATACCGATTTTTGCATAAAAAATCCACCCCGAGTCACGCTCGGGGATACCGGCAGGCGGGTTAATAGCATCATGGGCCCCTGGGCAAAGTAATGCTCTAGGGCCACTACAATGGAGACAGTGCAGGTAAACAGACATCAAGTAGGTAGGAGGCAGACCTTTTGGGTGGAGCTCCACATTAACTACAATCATTCTTTACAGCAAAGAAACAGTGGCGAAAATACTACATAAAGTAATAAAGCCCCTCTACACCCCAGGTATCCCCCCCAGCACTCTGACCCCTCTACACTCCAGGTATCCCCCCAGAACGTTCACTAGAGGTCAACCGATATTTGGATGTTTTGGAGAAATCAGCATCGGCCGATTGTTATCCAAATTAGGCCGATATTTTACATGGCCACTAGCGGTGCCACGGATCCGGAGCTAGGCCGAAGCCGCGGCCTTTCCTGATGCTGGGACCGCGGCGGCAATCCGCCGATTGCCGCCGCGGTCCCAGCATCAGGAAAGACCGCGGCTTCAGCCTAGCTCCGGAGCTGCGGCCATCTTGGTACACCAGTGCGGCGGCCCTCCTCTCTGTTTACGCCCACAGAGGAGCAGGGGCCCGCTCTCGTGGGACACACACCGCTCTCTGGTGCCTGTACTGCGGGGGAGTGTCTATACTGGAGGGAGAGGGAGTCTGTACTGAGGGGGGTGACGCCATTTTTTTTGCACCAGTGCCACCTGCCAGTGCCAATTAGTGCCACTTGCCATCCAGTGCCATCTGCCAGTGGCAATATTAGCGCCACCTTCCATCCAGTGCCATCTGAAAATGCCACCTGCCAGTGCCAATACCAGTGCCACCATCTAGTGCCAATTAGTGCCACCTTCCATCCAGTGCCAACTAAAGCCATCAGTGCCACCTGCCAATGCCAACCAGTGCTAACTATTGCCACCCAGTGCCACCTGCCAGTGGTGCCAATTAGTGGCACCTGCCAGTCAGTGCCAACCAGTGCCACTTCCCAGGGTCACCTGTTAGTGTCAATTAGTGCCACCTGCCAATCAGTGCCTTCTGCTAGTGCCATCTTCCAGTGCCAATTAGTGCCACAAGCCAGTGCCACTAAAAAATAAAACAATCGACCTAAAATATCGGCGGCAAAAATCGGCATCATATATCGGTCATCGGCCACCCAGATTTCTAAATATCGGCATCGGCCAGAGAAAAACCCATATCGGTCAACCTCTAACTTTAACCCCTCTACGCCCTAGATATGCCCCCAGCACTCTGACCCTTCTACACCTCAGATATCCCCCCAGCACTCTGACCCCTCTACACTCCAGGTATCCCCCAGCACTCTGACCCCTCTACACCCCAGATATCCCCCCCAGCACTCTGACCCCTCTACACCCCAGATATCCCCCCAGCACTCTCAACCCTGGCAGCGTGGACCCAAGGACCAGCTGCTTTGGGGGCAGTGCAGTGCCCAGGTGTTCCCTCTCATTAAGACAGCCCTGGCCGGACCTTCAGAACGCATGCACCGGTGATATCAGCGGCTGCATGCAGGGTGAATTATCACAAAAGGCTTTATTGTGACCATGCAGAGCAGATTGGTATCATGCTGCAAAGAACCGTATGATAAAAAATAGGATTTATTTTCTTTTTCTTAGTGGGAAATTTGTTAATCTCTGTAAATTTCACAGATAACATAATTTAATCACATTTTTTATGGACTGGCAGATTTCTTGATGATTGGCAACACTGTCTGGGTCCACAATTGTGTGGGTGACAATCCCACCATCAGAATGAACACCTGTGTCTTTGGGCACTTGTGGTTGGTGAAAGTCATTAGATAAGTCTCAGAATGTAGCCGAACCTGCATGCAAGGAATGTTTCTGTTTGCACTGCTATCAGACATGCCTCTTTAGCTATTTGAAGTGTTGAAAAAGTTTAAAATATTTGCAGATGACAATCTTACCTTGTTCACTGATTTGATGTGAAGTATTTTTCTGTGCAGTAGTCACTCTGATAATCCAATGTGATTTTAGACCAAAGCTTCCCATACCGTAGTAAAATTCCAGTTGAAGTTTTTAGTTTTAGGAATGTTTCTTCAATTTTTTTAATTATTAGTGAGGTCAAATCAACGTTCATTTTCAAATGAAAAGACAACATTGTAAAGGGATGGAGAATTTTTATTTTTTTAATCAATCAATTTCTAACTGTGTATGTAGTTTTCATATGGGAAAGTCCATTTATTCCAAACTGAAAAAAATACATTTTGACGTTTCGAATGTTCATACAAAAATCTACTAGTGTATTGACAGCTTAAAGGAGAAGTACAGCCAAAGCTTGTTTGGCTGGGCTTCTCCTGTGGATCAAAGAAGTGCAGTTTGTTCTGCACTCTTGTGAACCGTTTTCAGCAGACAGACTGTAGCCCGCTGTCGGCTGATGTCACAGACAGCCGATCCAGGCTCGGGAAAGATCATGACAATGAAAACGGGATCTGCCCGATGCAAGGTGAAGCATCTTTGTCAAATGTAAACACCAGGAAAACGAAAAAAAAAAATCCTAGTAGGACTGCACCTGCACTATAAGGGTTAACTGCTTGTTTATGCCTAGGGGGATCATGAAAAACTGTTTTACCTGATACTCTGTGCTGCTAGATGGGTCCCTGCAGCCTCTTATCCTCTGCAGTCTGGCTGTCTGAGGGACACTGACATAGCCCTGCACAGGCAAGACAACGCTGAGGGACAGTCCTCTGCCAGAGTGTGGGGGAGCACTGCCTTCAGTGCAGCAAAGAATCAAGCAAGTAAAAGTGCTCCTACCACCCCTAGATTAAATGAGCAGGTAGCCCTTGTATTGGGAGCGCAGCCACACTGCAAGGAAGGACTTAAGTGATTGTAAGGCTTTGATTAAAAGAAAATAAATAACAAACATACTTACATGTGCTGTTCGTTTTGCACAGAGTGGCCCCGAACCTCGACTTCTGGGGTCCCTCGATGGCTCTCGGGGCTCCATGGTATAAATCCCTAGGAGAAGCCATGTCCCGGGGATTACTTTGCGGGCGCGCTCCTGAGTCTAGCATTTGGCGTCCAAACCCGCTGAATTTAGAACTCGGCCCCGCCCCCCCCCCCGCGTCCATTGGATTTCATTGACGGCAGCCTAAGACAATGGCTGCACTGCTATCAATTTATCCAATCAAGAGCCAAGAACCCCAGGCAGAGGAAGAGCGTGTCTCTGTCGTGGGAAATTCCAGGGCTCAGGTGAGTAAAATGGGGGGCTAGGGGGCCAGTCGCTAGAAGTTTTTTTTTCACCATAGGATGCATTAAAGTGAAAAAACACTAGGGTTTACAGCCCCATTAATTTCTGGAGTGCAGCTCAGTTAAAAATGTTAATTAATTTTTAAAATGTTCTTGCTGTGCTATATTTACACGTTTTAGCTAAGTGGTTACCACTTCTCTCTATTAGCATAGTTCAACTCCTAACCACAGGACTACTTGCATGGAGTTTGCATGTTCTCCCTGTGCCTGTGTGGGTTTTCTCCAGGTACTCTGGTTTCCTCCCACACTCTAAAGACATGCTGATAGGTTTATTGCCTATTGTGTAAATTGGCCCTAGTATGTGTATGTATGAGTTGGGGACCTTACATTGTATCCTCTTTCAGGGCAGGGATGTGAATGTACAGTATAATATAGAAGTAAAGCGCTATGTAAAATTGTAAGTACCAATAATAATACGTGACACACATTAGAAACCTTATAGTGAAAAAAAACAATGCATATTTTTCACTGTACCAATATTTTGGCATTTGTTAATAGGGCCAGCCCAGACTCAGCCCAGACTCATGCCCCCAATGCGTTTCCCTCTGCCCCTTTGGAGCTTAATCATGGAAAATCATGTTCCCCATGATTAAGCTGCAAGGATCAGAGCGATATGCGTGCCAGCCAAAGTGTTTGCTTTGTTGTACACTTTCTCAATTTCAAGATAGATTTTTCTTTTTACATATTTGCTTAAGTGTTTTTTGAACCTACAACAGTAAAAATCAGTCTGTATGTGCAGTAAGGCATGCTTGTTATACTCCCTATGGAACCTAAGGGGTTAATCCTGTGCATTGTATATAAAGGCTGTTTGATCCTGTCTATCTAATAGTACAGAGCCTTGGGGGCACTCTGCACATGCTCCAGTTTTTTTTTCTTTCCGGGAGGGTGCATGTGATCAGCACAGGGCCAATCTGCACTGTGCAGACAGAGGATCAGGAGTCATGCAGCTTCAAAGGACAGTCGGAGGAGAATGAAAACCTTTCCTATGAGCTTTAATAAAAGTGGATGTAAACCTGATTCATGAAATGTGTGCTGGGCACATCTATTTCTAGTGTTCTTATCTCTATCCAAAGCACCAAGCCGTGTGTTTCTGCTGCTCCGTTCTTCTGTTATCAGCATGATAACTTCTTACAAGTTCTCTGTCAACAAAGATAAAACCAGCCTAAAATTTGTGTCATGGGAGGTTGCTATAAATAGATTAGCAGATGGCTTATCTTGTCACAGCACAGCTCTGCACTTTCCTTCCTTTATATATGTGGAGGAGGGGTGTGTGCCTTCCCTCCAATCAGCTGTATGCCAAGAATCCACTCCCAGTGCTGAACAGGAAAAGAAAATCTCTAACACACTGTGCACTTTCTAAAGAATATAAACAAGTTGAAGACAGCAGATATACCAGTAAAACTTATGTAGGGAGATTTGTTTCATCTCTGTGTATCATCTAAGGCAGGGCACTTATATACCTTCCCGCCCAAACCAATTTTTAGCTTTCAGTGCTGTTGCACTTTGAATGACAATTGCGCGGTCATGCTACACTGTACCCAAACTAATTTTTTTATCATTTTGTACCCACAAATATAGCTTTCTTTTGGTGGTATTTGATCACCTCTGGGATTTTTATTTCCTGCAAAATAAAATAAAAAAAATGACCGAAAATTTAGAGAAGTTTTTTTTTTGTTTCTGTTATAAAACATTGTAAATAAGTATGTTTTCTCCTTCACTGATGGGCACTGATGGTACTGCACTGATGGGCACCGATGAGGTGGCACTGATAGGCGGCACGGATGGGCACTGATAGGCGGCACGGATGTGCACTGATAGGCGGCACGGATGTGCACTGATAGGCGGCACGGATGGGCAAAGATGGGCACTGATAGGTGGCACTAACGTATGTGTTGTACTAATGGATGCCAATTGGTGCCAAACTATGCCTGCCAATCTGTGATGCCCATTGTGGGCACTGATTGGCATCCATTTCTGGCACTGATTGGCATCCATGTGTGTCATCCTTGGTGGCCTAGGGTGGCATAACTTTGTTTTACATCCCTGGTGGTCTAGTGGCATCCCTGGTGGGCCAGTGGGCATCCTCGGGGGGGGCTGTGCTGATAAGCGATCAGCACAAACTGTGAGATACTCTTTACCTAGATCGGTGTTGCGGGGTGTCAGACTGACACCCTGCAACAACGATCGCGGCGACGAGCGCCCCCGGGGGCACGCATCGGCTCAATATCCTGAGGACGTCATATGACATCCACTCAGGATATTGAAACCACTTTGCCAACGTCAATCTGTCATTGGCGGGCGGCAAGTGGTTAATATAAGATGTGCATTTTGCATTGCTATATGAAAACAACACCGTTCTTAAAGAGGACCTGTATTATTGAAGGTTTGCCCCAAAAAAGGCAAAGAGAGGGACTGGTCACTCGTATTGCCCACACACTTTCTGCAGCTGATCTTTTTCCCCATAACTGGCTAACCATGCCATGTGTACATTATATCTCTGTGTGGAGGTGGCCATTTGGATAGAGAAGCAGGGCATTGCTCCCCTCCCGATGACTGGTGATTTAATAAATTAGTGGAAGGACTGCTCAAAAACCGGCAGAAGAAAGCTTGTATCCACAGAATGAATGGCTCAGAAGCAGGGAGAGGATTGCACTGCAGGCCCTCAAAGTATAGCTTTCTATCCAGTAAGTAGAACAGTAGTGACATCACCAAATAGTACTCCTAATCTGGTGAGATTAGTGCTTTAGATGATGTCACTGTGCAGATATTCAGCTATTCTGCTATTTGGGAGGAATTTGAAACAAAGGGTACAGTTTAGGCATAATTAACATTTCTAGATGTTTCTGTATAGGAAAGTCAATCTTCTCTTCTGGTCCACTTTAAGAAGATGCGAACCATTTTCAAATGAATGGTTAGATGACCCATCTGAGATCATAGATGATGTCACTGGTGCTAATTCCTTGCCTGGGATTTACGCAATGACCTGATACCTTACTCACTGATTTTCTGTCTTTTCAATTTTAAGTCATTATTGGCTTTATCTGACCCAGCCATATCTGGGAGCAGGCTTGTCTGCTACCGATTGACTTGCAGACAGTAATTAATCACTTTTTTATTGACTGTTGCTTTTGGGGAAATGTGATGTTTGGAAACAAACAGCAGTGACAAATGTCTTCAGGTGGTGAGCGTTTTTGTCTGAGCATGGAAAAATTAGATTAATTTAGTGCCAGAGCAGTAATTAGCGCAATCTTTATCGCCTTATTATAGCTGGCAGCTTTGTTGTTTTTGTGTTTAATATGTCATTCATAGCTTTGAGGCTGCACAGAGAGACTGCTATAAATTAATATTGAGAAGGCCTTGTAGAGGCCTGTGGGTAAATCTCTGTTGCGACAATCTGAGCACCAAGATCTGTGCCATTCCTCTGTAATAGAGAAACCTGCTCAATGATTTGATATCAAAGTGTGAGAGAGAGATGGCGAAATAAATGGATAGTTGTAGTTTTTCTCTAACAGCTAGTATTTATAATAGGAAATCTGCTAAGCACTGACAGTGATTGCTGGAAAAGAATAGTCATTTCTGAGAGGATAAAACACTATATATGGGGTACCCATGTCTCCAATTATTGATGAAAACATGGGAGAAATAAAAATGTATTAAAATTAATTTGTAAGCATTACCATATTACAATATTTTTTTGTGTTAAGAAGGATCTTATTCATGTGAGCAATAAAACAAAGGTCCCAGATTGGCAGTTGTTGCATGCATACAACCAATGTTTTTTTTTTAAGGTTAACATATGTTTTTTTTTATCGGGTAAAGGTTTCCAGAGCAAGTGTACACCATTGATAAAACAATGGTTATCACACTGAACAAGAAACACCCAGAATACGTATATCTTAACATGCAGAATAGACACATTACAAAGTATCACAATACCAGCCCATAAATCCAATGCAAATGAGCATTGACTGCAGTTACATAGCGCAGTAGATACTAGGTGTATCATTGAATTCTGCTTAATACAAGACTAATAGGTGTGGTCAATGAGTTATCCCATAATTTTTCAAATTAAGCTGGGCATCCTCTATGCTGGAAAATGGTACGCTCAAGGCAAAGAGTGTTTCCCACGTAGTGAAACTATTCCTAATTATATGGTGGTTGCGCAGACTTCCAATACTACAGTAAGAGTCACCCTAGACATTGTTTGGGAATCAATTTAACTTTAGTTTGGAAAACTATATTTGTTTCTTACCCTGGTCCAGCATCTATAAAGCTTAGCGCACTACGTAAATAAGGTCACCATGATCTCTGCGACACTTACTACATAGAAGAGTCTCCAAAAGGCCTATTTTATCTACAGTAAGTTAAAGCGGAGCTCCACCCAGGAAAACAACATTTTCCCATATTGTTTAAAAAAATTAAATAAAAAAAAACCTGAAAAAAAAAAATACTCACCCGAAATACCTGTTGCTACGCGGAAGTCCGTAATCTGCCTCTTCCACTCCACGGTGCTTTTTCTTCTTGTCCTTCTCCTTGTGAATGGGGCGCGCTGCTTTCTGGGAACTGTGTGTGTTCTCAGAGAGCAGCGCGCCCATTCACAAGCCAGCGTGAGACTCACGCAGGCGCAGTAGGAAATGGGCAGTGAAGCCGTACGGCTTCACTGCCTGTTTCCCATAGTGTGGATGGCGTCGCGGGACCCGGAGCGATCGCGGGACCGGCATCGGGGGGGCCATCAGCGCGGGCGCCTAGGACAGATAAGTGTCCTTATTTAAAGTCAGCAGCTACACTGTTAGTAGCTGCCGACTTTAAAAAAAAAAAAAATTACGGCTGGAGCTCCGCTTTAAGGGGAGTATAGTGATCACGGAAAACCATATAGAGTTAGAAAAAACTTTTTCGTTTAAGGAACTCAATTGAAAGATTTTAAGAGTCTTTTTCCCTTGGTCTTTTACATTGGACCTACATCGTCATCTTGACCCATCGTTGCTTTGCACAGGTAATCCTCCAGATAGGATAAGAGGAGCAAAGCAGTGGGAGATGAAATCTTTAGTTGCCGGAGTATTTTTCATAAAGTTGCAGAAGGGGGTGGGAGATAGATGCAAGTCCCAAGAGGGTCTCTGTGCATTCACTGCATGTTTAAGTTGCAAATAATAAAATATATAGGTGGGAAGGTTATATCTGGAATTTAGTTCAAAGAATGAGACCAAATTGATATCCTTAAAAATATGGTGCAGGTGAGTAATTCCACATATTTGTCATTTTGAAGCATACTGAAGTTTAGTTAATTCTGGGTAAGAACCATTGTGCTATATGGGGCTGTAACTAGTGAAAATCTTCACCTGCTGCAATTGTTTGGCCTTGGTCCAAATGTTATGCATTAAGATATAGGTTAAGTCAAATTTGTTAGAATTACAGAAGTGGAAGGATTTCAAACTCCCAAGAACGTCTTGGCATTCTGTCAAATGCAGGACCATAGATATTGTGGAATCCTTAGGGGAGTGAGACTCTACTGGAGAGCTATGCATACCACCAATCTTATGTTGCAGCTGGGCTGTCAAGTAGTATAACCACGGGCTAGGAAATTCAACTCCTCTCCTATATTTTGGCGCGTTGCAATTGCTCCAGCTTGATCCTCAGTGACCAATCTCTCCACAGCGGCGTTCTGAAAAATAGAATTGACAAAATGGAAACTCGTTAAGGTTATAACCATTAAAAAATAAAATAGTTGGAGCATAAATATTGTTTAACAAAATGTTAAGACACCGAATTGTCTAAGGCCAAAATGTCAGCCACGTTTTTTTTTTTTTTTACTTTTCCAGTAGAGGAGACAAGGATTAGAACCCCTTTTCAGATTTGTATTGAGGTCTATGACCCTGTTAAGTTGGACATACACTGATTGAAATTTGAATAGTTCAACAGGGACCATCTAAATGTGTGTGTGCCCGTCCCCCCTCGATGGAAGTCAATTAATTGAGTAAAATTATGTCCCTTCAAAGAAATCAATCAGCAGCTGCATTTCAGTCTGTGGGTCGGCTGTCACAATACCATGTCCCGACATGGGGAATTCTCCATCCACCTCATTTGTGCGGATAGAGGAATTGGTCCCTTTTTTTTTGTTGTTGGCTCAACGAAAAAACAAAACTACTAACAGTCTTTGGCCATCTTTAGAGAGAGTTATGCCGCATACATACGATCGGAAATTCCGATCGTTTTTCTGACGGAATGTTGGCTCAAACTTGTGTTGTATGCACACGGTCACACAACTCGTGTTAAAAATTCCAACGGTCAAGAACACAGTGACCTTCCAGATGTACGACGAGCCAAGATCAATGAAGTTCAATAGGCAGTTCGGCTCTTCTGCTTGATTCCGAGCATGCATGTTTTTTTGCGTATCGGAATTGCATACAGACTAGTGGATTTTCTGATTGGAACTTTTTCTGTCTGAAAAATAGAGAACCTGCTCTCAATCTTTTTTGTTGGCGGAAATTCCGACTGCAAAAGTTGTCGGAATTTCCGATCGTGTGTACGCGGCATGAATCTTTCTGTTTGTCTTGGTGACCACTGTCACCAGAACTGAAAGTGAAGGAAACTCCCAAATGTTTTATTGTAAAATGTGGATGACCAACTGCAAAGTGTATGTACAACCAAAACTTTTTATGTTTGAATAAATAGGAAAGGATTAGCAACCCTGGCAGGGTTTTTTTTTTTTTTTTTCCTGGTGTCCATTGTCACTGAGAATGAGAGTAATGGGAAACTCCAAAATGTACAAGTTGTCAACAGAACAGAAGTGGAAGGTACATTTTATAACGTGTTCTGGTGACAACTAAGAGAGAAATTTCCTTTATTTTGTAAAGATTTTTTATCACTTTCTGATAAATCTCATGGTCAGGGAATTAAAGAAAATTTCCCCAGCAGGACACAGACAGCAAATAATTATGGTAATTGATGGAAGTTTTAATAATTAACTAAACTATCCAAAACTAAGCAAAAAAGATTTTGGTTATACATATTCTTTCAGGGCCTGGTGTGTCGTCATTGTGCGTGTTGGTACGCTGCAATGCCACCTTTCCCAATGCCCGTAGATTGCAACGTACCACAACACACACAGTGATGCACATTGTGGTGCTCTGCATTGTAAAACTTTATTTTTTTATCAAATGAACTGCTTGCCGACCAGCCGCCGCAGTTATGGGCGAGAGCCCGTAGCTCTACGTCGGCACCTTAGCAGCCACTAGGGGGCACGTGCGCGCCGCCGGCGAGCGGCCCGAGTCCTGTGCGGGTGCCTGTCAGTCCTGTCAGCCGGGGAAACACTGATCTTCTGTTCATACAATGTATGAACAGAAGATCAGTGATTTCCCCTAGTGAGTCCACCCCCCCATACAGTTAGAACACACCCATGAACACACTTAACCCCTTCCCCGCCCCCTAGTGTTAACCCCTTCACTGCCAATGGCATTTTTATAGCATTGATCGCTAAAAAAAATGCCAATGGTCCCAAAAATGTGTCAAGTGTTCGCTATAAGGTCGCAGTACTGAAAAAAAATGCTGATCGCCGCCATTACTAGTAAAAAAATAAAAATGCCATAAAACTACCCCCTATTTTGTAAACGCAAACCAATCAATAAACGCTAATTGCGATTTGTTTTTTTACGAAAAATATGTAGAAGAATACATATCGGCCTAAACTGAGGGAAAAAAACTTTTTTTTTAATATATTTTTGGGGGATATTTATTACAGAAAAAAGTAAAAAATATTGCATTTTTTTCAAAATAGTCACTCTTTTTTTGTTTATAGCGCAAAAAATAAAAACCGCAGAGATGATCAAATACCACCAAAAGAAAGCTCTATTTGTGGGAAAAAAAGGACACCAATTTTGTTTGGGAGCCACATCGCACGACCGCGCAATTGTCAAAGCGACGCAGTGCCAAATCGCAAACCCTAAGGGCTCTGGTCATTGGGCAGCAATATGGTCCGGGGGTTAAGTGGTTAATGGGCTGCCCTTATGCAACACACTTTACCTTGCATGTGTTAATACACAGCAAAGATGTAAATGGTCCGTAAGCTCCCTCTCTAAATATTGTGTTATAAAGTAAATACATGTCTGCGGTTAAAAGCCACCCTTGGTTAAGCAGGCTCATTTTTCTCAGCCATACATTTTTGATAATGGATGCATTTAGGAAGCTTTGTGGTCCAGCTATAAAAATAAATTTCAACAGCTTTTAATCTTTTCTTGAATATGAGCCCATATGGTTTGCAGACAGTCATTTCATGACCAATTCTGCTGGGTATAACTAATGTCAGCAAGCTGCTCTGGGCTTCATGTGAGATTTACAGGCATCATCAGTCTTGCAAGTGGCACCAGCGATTATGTTGTCTAAGGCATGCAGGATAAACAAATAACTGCAGCTTTTCTGAAATATCTGTACATAAATACACACTGATGTGTTGCACAAACAGTGTTTAAAAGGGATATTCAGCAATATGGGGCCTATTTATAAAACTAAGTGCACAGGTTTGCTGCACTTTGTCCTTTAACTTATATTTTCCATGCTTCCCTATCTCTCCGTTGGTACGGCATTCAAGGTATGTGTAGACAGTCTGACTTGGTAAACCTTCTGTTCTTTTGTTTTGTTATCTGTAAACTGTATACATTGCAAGGATAGTGTATGTAAGAGAAAACCCTCATAATGGGACTTTAACGGCACTGAATAATTTCTACATGAATAGAAGAGGTCTTAGAATTATTAAAACGTTTACAAAGTCTTTCTTCAATGCACAGTATAAAAAATGATTGCAATAACATTTTAAATGCATTCATAAAGTTTACACATGCAATGTACTCAAATTGGGATCACCAAAACTGAAAGTGAGGATGATTAATATCCAACGCGTTTCTAAATTGCTTATCTTCAGGGGTGCATAGACCTCAAAGAAAGAGCTTTACCATCTACAACAGGGGTGTCAAACTGGCGGCCCTCCAGCTGTTCCGAAACTACAAGTCCCATCATGCCTCTGCCTGTGGGAGTCATGCTTGTAACTGTTAGCCTTGCAATGCCTCATGGGACTTGTAGTTTTGCAACAGCTGGAGGGCCGCCTGTTTGACACCCCTGATCTACAATATAAAAATTGCATTAAAAATTTATAATGGTGTAAATCACATAATACTTTATTCTTTTTATACAAAAAGGTTATACTGTCATGCAAATCAATACCTATTAAGGCAATGAGTACATCTTGGAAGGATAATAGTTGAATATGTGCTGTATATTGTCATCTCACTGGGGTCGGATAATTCACCGCCAATGTACCCATTGCCTTAAAAGTTATCAAAAAATGGCTTGAGTAAGAGGTAGATGCCTCGAAACATGTAGCCATGCCCCCATTCCGCTGACCACCGGCTTCTTACTTCTGGTTTCTTGGACACCATGGAACACCTGGGAAGTAGGGGTGATCTTTGGGCATCCTCTCCTGTCATGCAAGCAGACTTGCTACCACCACCATGTCATAACACACATAAACATCTAGAGATAGTTCGGCCACCCCACACCTCACCAGGCCTGAGTGGTAAGATCATGATCATGGAGCTTTACGTAGAGCATAGAGACGATAGCCTATAATTTCACACAGCACTTATGAACTATTTTGGCAAGAGCACTGTGCATTGGTTGCGTGGATTGGTTATTCACAAGAGCACTGTATTTTAGTATTTTGAGCACTTTGTTTGGACATAATGAGATGTATACACAATTTCTTAAAGGTTTGAATTATTTGGTGGGAATTTTGCAATAATAACAATAATTAGCAGGCCGAGCAGGCCGGCCTGTCAGTTTTTCAGGTGGACCCGATCGGACCACCCATTGCCCTCTATGGAGCGGCAGGTGCAGAGGCGGACTGATAACTCATGGGGCACCTGGGCAATAGGAGATTTTGGGGCCCCTGGGCAATGGGAGATTATGGGGCCCCCAGGCAATAGATTATGGGGCCACACAGGCAATAGATTATGGGGCCACACAGTGCACACACACACACGCACACACACACACAGACAGACAGACATGCATACACAGTATACATACACACTGAAAAGGTACTGGAGAGGCGGGGCAGCTATAATCTTGTGATTATTTTTTTAAACACAGATTTTTACATACTGTCCCTCGTTTTACTGAGGCTGACAACCCTGATGACATGGGGCCCTCGGGCAGTGCCCAAATGGTCAGTCCGCCCCTGGGCAGGTGCCAACAGAAATTCGATCCTCTAAAAGCAGATGTCTGCCGGATAGGATGACAGTTGGATGTAAATGGACAGGTGGTGCATGTACATTTGACCGCCCATAGAGGAAAGCTTGCCGTGTCCGTGCCTGCTCTGCATAAGTGGAGCAGACATGGACCTGTCATCCACCTACTCAGCGGACAGATTCTCGGCTGATCAGGCGGATCTGCTGCCGAAGTCGGAAGGAGAAGGTGTCATGGCTGATTCTAATAGTTTCTAGACAGCCACAAGTAGCTTTGTCTCCACACTATCCTTTAACATACAATACAGGAGGACAGTTTATAAATCTTTAACCCTTTGTTAGGAAGGACAGTTTATAGCTGATAATGAAGAACTGTGCAGACATGGTTACGTATGTTTCCTAAACATTACAAAGCAGGCAGAGCATATAAGGATTTGTAAGCCGGTAAAAAGCATTTTAAAAAGGTAACCAGCATTTTTTTTTTTACATGTTTTATAAATTATGCTTTGTTAATGAGAACATGTAACAAATATTAATTCCAATGTGGCTGCAAAATACATTTTAAAGCCGAACTACAGGCAGATGTAGGAAACAATTTAATGCACTTTTGTATTCCTTTAAAAAAAATATATATTTTTACACATAACCTGAGTAGGTATCTGAATGTGTCTCAATTGCTCTCATCCCTTGTACAGCAGCACCCATTTACAGATGGAGAGGCATCAGTAGGAATCAATCAGGTTTTCCTGCATGCAGAAGGGTGAACAAGAGAGCAGTGTTGATGGCCTATCATTGTTTTGTTACCTTTTTCATTGTCAAATCAGCAGGCCGGGGTGGGGAGGTGACATCACAATTTTCCTTTAAATCGGCTCTGTTGGCTTACGTGCACAAAAAGTCTGACATGCTAAGAAGAATTCTGAATTCCTGTGCTGCCCTGAGGGCTTGTTTGTGCCAGCAAGCAGAACGGGAAACCTATGATCCATGTGCGTTTCCTACATCGTCCACTGGGTGTATGATCTTCTGCAGGTGTCAATATAATCGTAATGACAACCCAAAACCGACACCCCATGGTACCAAAGTGCTATGCGATTTAACCACTTAAGACCCGGACCAATACGCTGGTAAATGACCCAAGGTGTTTTTGCGATTCGGCACTGCGTCGCTTTAACAGACAATTGCGCGGTCGTGCGACGTGGCTCCCAAACAAAATTTGCGTCCTTTTCTTCCCACAAATAGAGCTTTCTTTTGGTGGTATTTGATCACCTCTGCGATTTTTATTTGTTGCGCTATATACAAAAATAGAGCGACATTTTTGAAAAAAAAACACTATTTTTTACTTTTTGTTAAAAAAAAAATCAAATAAAC
The DNA here is from genome assembly GCA_029574335.1 of Rana kukunoris. Lineage (NCBI taxonomy): Eukaryota > Metazoa > Chordata > Amphibia > Anura > Ranidae > Rana > Rana kukunoris. The sequence goes on along the minus strand of CM056049.1, from coordinate 90,687,078 downwards.
TAAATTTTAGTCAAACATTTAGGCCAAAATTTATTTAGCCACATGTCTTTAGTAAAAAAAAAAAATCGCAATAAAAAAAAATAGCTACCTAGCGGGAACAGCGGCACTAATACAGCGATCAGAAAAATGATCACTTAGTGACGCTGGCAATAGGGAGTGAAAGGGTTAACTAGGGCGGTGATCAGGGGGTTAAAACTTTATTAGGGGGGGTGGGGGGGCTATCCTGAACCTAACACTAACTGTTTTTTACACTGCCTGTCACACTGACACTAAATGCAGTGATTAGATCACTGCATTCAGTGACACTGTGACAGGGGGGTGGGGGGGGGCGATCACAAGGGGTTAATATGCCTATGTGAGTGTGTGTCAGTGTTGTGTTGGTGCACACTTACTTGTGATGTCTTCTCTCATCAGCAGCGCTGGGAAACAGCGCTGCGATGAGAGAATACATCATTTCCTCCTTCCTGTGTAAACACAGGAGGAGGAAGTGACAGGCTGGGAGCGCGCTCCCATTGGCTGGGAGCGATCGCGGGGGGGGCGGATATCACGGACATCCGCCCGCAGATCCCGGATCGCTCCCAAAGGTAGGGGGACCCCCGCACGCCGCGGAGGGGGTCCCGATGGGACCCCCGAACCGCACTCAGGCGGGGACGTAAATTTACGCCCTTGTGCCTGTACGTGCCATTCTGTGGCCGTATATGTGCGTGCGGGGGTCCTTAAGTGGTTAAAAAAAAGAAGGGCAGGAAATACTTTGTGTGATCCAGGGCAATTTCAGCCTGTTCAAATGAATGGGCTGAAAATCTCACTGTTCTAAATCACACAGGGACACAAATTGTCAGGTCCAACAAATCCAATCTCTTGGTGGTCCCCTATAGAACAGAGTGGTTCCTTCCACTTACCACTGTCATTGCTGGACATAAAAATTATGTGGTTGCTGTTGAAAGGGACCACTGAGTCCAGTGGGGGGCGGGGCAAAGATCAACACATCTAGAAGTGTCAGTCTTACAGGAAATTCATGGAATTCAGCCATGACTGTAGATAAAGGAAAGGCGGCAGCTCGATCTTCTGCAATGAATGAATGAATGAAAAAAATGAATGAATGAAAAACGTATATAGCGCGGCACATGCGAACTAAATCGCCTCTGGGCAATGAATCAATGTATTAATCCTGGTGTGGTACAAAATACAGGGCTTGCGCGTTTTGGCATGTAGCCTTAAGCCTCGTACACAGGATCGGATTTTTCGTCAGAAAAAGTGTGATAACAGGCTGTTGGAAAATCCGACCATTTGTATGCTTCATCGGACAATTGTTGTCGGATTTTCCGCAGACAAATGTGTGTTGTCAGATTTTCTGATCGTGTGTATACGAGTCTGTTGGAAAAAAATCCAAAGTACAAACACGCATGCTCAGAAGCAATGCTCACCATAAGACTACATTAGCAGAAGCTTTCTAAAGGGTGGCGCTAAAGAGCTGAAAAACTACTTGGTTTGCTATTTGTTGTATGCAATAGAACAGGGGTCTGCAAACTTTTCAAACAAAGGGCCACTTTATTGCCCTTCAGACTTTAGGAGGGCCGGATTGTGGCCAGTGGGTGCAGAAAATGTCCCGGACCCAGCTCCGTTGAGAATAAATGTGGCCTCAAGGTTTGGTGGTCAGTAGGAGGAGGAGTAGGGCCCCTATCAGTAGGAGGAAAATAATCCGATCATTGATATTAGTAGAAGAAATAGTGCCCCCTTGTTGGTATCAGGGGAAGGAATAGTGCCCCAAATGCCGCATAAAGGCTAGCAAAGGGCCACATCTGGCCCTCGGGCCACAGTTTGGAGACCCCTGCAATAGAAGTTCATGGCCAACACCCTTCGGACAAAAGTCCTACGCTTTGTCCGATGAAAATCCTATCATGTGTACAAGGCTTTAGTCATGGTGGAGATGACTAATGCCACGTACACACGATCGGTTCGTCTGATGAAAACGGTCTGATGGACCGTTATCAGACGAACCGATCGTGTGTGGGCCCCATTAGTTTTTTTTCCCCATCGGTGAAAAAACGTAGAACCTGTTTTAAAATTATCTGATGGTTAAAAAAACGAAAAAAAAAACATTGTCTGTGGGGAAATCCATCGGTTAAAAATCAACGCATGCTCGGAAGCATTATACTTAATTTTTCTCAGCACGTCGTGTTTTACGTCACCGCGTTCTGACGCAATAGTTTTTTTAACTGATGGTGTGTAGGCAAGACTGATGAAAGTCAGCTTCATTGGATATCTGATGAAAAAATCCATCAGACCGTGTGCACAGGGCATAAGGCTGCACACCGAAACGCGTAAGCCCTATATTTTATACCACACCTTGATTAATAAATTAATTGCAGAAGATCGAGCTGCCGGCTTTCCTCTATCTAAATATATGCTCGAGTGCTAGGAGGACACTACAAGCTAGTGCACCAACCACTCACCACCATGGGGTATTACTACAGGTGTTTTCTACTATATTCAGCCATGAATGTCTCTTGATGGGAGAGTTAATTATTTACTCTTTTTTTTCACTCTTGTATCATTTATGGGCACTGTTGTTTGGGCAACAGGGTCACTTTAAACTCTGAGGAAGTTGTGCCACCCTCCTAGCTGTGCAGTCTGGCAGAAGTGTAGCAGTCACAAAAATGGATGGATTAAAATACTAATCTCTCTCCTATTTAAAAAAAAAAAAAACTCACATATTTTTCTTTAAACTATTTATTTAGTGGTTTGTCTAAAGTTCAGTATTAGCTATTTGTATTTGTTTTTTTTTGTTTTTATGTTGTACCATTTGCAGCCAGGAATAAAATAAAGGAAATAGGGAGCTATAAATATCCTGAGAAATAGTAAACAATCCATATAGCAATAAATAAAAGAATTTTTTTATTTATAAATGCGTGCAACTCTCCACATTTATTACTGATTTTTCGTCTTTTTGTTTGGAGTTTTCATGCAATATTCAACTCTGCTCTGTGCTGGGTGTATATTTTCAGGAATGAATCTTTTCTTTTCATTGCTACAATTCGATATTGTTTTTGTTTTGTCTTTGCGGTTTGTTGCGTCATCTGATTCTACCCACATCTGGATACTGCAGTGCACAAGAACTAATAATTATCTTTATTAATGTGATAGGTTTGGTATAAATTGCCTGTGCCATTTCTACACAGACTTGACAATGAAATCTATAATTATTGTATCATCACATTTTTTGATAAGTTGCTGTTCTTCTCGGCGGTATAAGTGGATAAATACAAGGGAATTTGCTTAGCCCATGAAATATTCATACCGTGAAAAATTCAAGTTCTAATGCGGCCTATGGAAATTTACATGGCTCTGTAATGCTGGTTAGATATTGCCGGTTTGACACTAATGTGGAAGAAGGTTCCGCTGTTTAAACATGCAAGTATACATAGCATGTGTCCTGGGCGGGTAGAAGCTGGCAGGACGAGGCTGATCTGAAGCATTTGCTTCTCTTCCATAGCATGAAGCCAACCTAATTACTAGGCTAGTTGACTATAGCAGCAGTTGTCTCTGCGGTCTTAGCTGAAGGTCGGCTATTTTCCTGCCCAAATTATTTTATAAACCAGTGAACTGCATCTTCATATTCAAATCATGCAGAGGTGGAAAATTCATGTGAAAATCAGGAGCCATTCAGTCCAGTCTAGAAGCCAACAGCCGCAGTATAGGAGCATTCCAGCTGATACAATGGGCCAGAACAGAGCTGTGAGAGCTACAGCTTTGTAACTTACATATTTTAGGGGGAATATATAGTGTTTTCAAAAAATGTAAACAGTTTAAATAGATCAGCTTGATATAATATTATCAATGTGTGATATATAATTTTTTATATTCTTTTTTATATGAAAACATTATTTTTGTGTACATTTGCTAATTTTCCTGCTTTTAGTGCAACACAGTGGCCGGTCATAGATGGTTTGAATCTTGGCTGGTTCTGCATGAGATTCAAACCATGTATGGGCAGGCTGAATGTACCCAAGTTGATCGATTTGTCAACTTGGATACAACCAGCCTGTCTAGAAATAATCACTGTGTTCTGCCACTAGGAGAACATAATGGCTCCTCCACGGGAGGGATTATGGGATCTGGTCAGTGTTGATGGAGGTAACAAGTGAATTACTTTCCTGCAACCCGTAGTCTATGGCTGGCCTTACTGCTCCTTTTTTTCAAATGCAAGTCACTGAGTTTGCCAAAACAACAATGCACTTGCTCGCTGGCAGATATCTCAAGCAGAAAGGGATTGAATGAGTGGCCCCAATCCTCTTCTGGGTTCCCCAATGATGATCTTGGCTGCTCCTCTTCTTTTGAGGGACTACCATAGCCAGCTGCTGGCTTCACAGCGCTAATCTCTTCTCCCCTTCACACAGGGGAAGGGGGGCACAGGGACACTGATTTTGTTTTCTTAACCTTAATGCAAACAATGCATTAAGTTAAATAACATTTTTTAGGTTTGGTAACGCTTTAAGGGCCAGGTCACACCAGAGCGCAGCGTGGGCAAAACACATGGAACTTGCAATCTGCTGTGGGTGCCAATGTAATGTTAAAGCGAAGCTCCACTCCAAAGGGAATGCTTTGCTTATCTGCCTCCTCCCCCACCTCTGTTGCCACATTTGGCACCTTTTGGGGGGAAGGGGAGAGCAGCTACCTGGCTTTGACAGGTATAATCTCGAACTTCCGGCTTAGTTTGCCACAGTAAAATAAGCTGACACTTTGGCTCCTCTTCCCAAACCCCCTTGAGAAAGTGCGGCGCGATTCGCGCATGCACAGTACGAAAACAAAGGCTTCACTGCTGGTTACCCTCAGCCAAGGCGGCAGCATCCTAGAGCTGATTCAAGAGTCTGCTTGGGTGACGACACCGCAGGATGTCTGGACAGGTAAGTCCCCTAATAGTAAAAGTCAGCACATATAGTATTTTTAGCTGCTGACTTTCATACCTTTTTTTTGGTGGGGGCAGAACTCCTCTTTAACGTTACCCCAAATACAGATCGCAAACACAGTGCATTTGCTGTCACCAAATTGCATGGTACCGCAGTACCATGTGATTTTGTGTGACGTGTTTTTAAAAAGTAATGCATGCACTAATTGTTCTACATTCCGGTGCGATTTACAAAGCATTCAAATGAATAGGCTGCAAAATCGTGGCGATTGTGGCAAATTTTCCTGTGTGATCCAAGTGTGTACCAGCACTAAATCTCTAAAGTTCATGAAGTAACCAAAATATGGAAGAGCAGCCGTTTAAAAAAAAAAAAGTAATATAATAATCTACTTTTGGGTAAGCACTGCTTCAATAACTCACAGCATTTGTTTACTAAAAATGAATTGTGCTTTCCTTTTTATAGCCGATCTTTATGCAGATTCATCTGCTTATGTGATCTGAATTAGATACATGTCTGCAAGGAAAACAATGTTTTAGTATTATATAGAGGTGAATGGAAATGTTTGAAATTCAGAATGCACTTGGCCGAAACCGAAAAAAAAGTAGTAGTTTTTTATTTCTATTTGTCATTAAAGTGTAATGGATTATTTGGGCACTTTGTGAATTGTGAAGTGTAATTGGTGAAGCCTGGGCAAATATAATCCAGTTGTGTTCTTTTTTCTTGTTTTATTATTATTTGAAATTATATGTGATTTTGTGTTTGAAACTTATTGTAACACGTGTTTCTGCTTTTCAGTTGTCGGACAAGCAATAGGAAGAGTTTAATTGGCAACAGTCAGTCTCCAGCACTTCCTCGACCCCACTCGCCTCTTTCTGCTCACACTGGTATGTAGCACTCTCCGTCACCCTGTTTTAAATTTCACATCACATATGCTCTTGTTATACATGACTGTGCTCTAGATCTCACTTTATCATGTTAATTGTGTTTATTGCGGCTGGAGTATCTGGCAAACTTTTACTTTTGGAAAGCAAATACGATAAAACAGCTTTGCAATTCGGAGTTTATGAACCATAACAGCACCACTTGTCTTATCAATGGCTAGAATCAATTTGATGGTAAACGAACATTGTGCAGTTTTGTGGCAAATGCTGAATTAAATTAAAACTTTGGACATGTAAAAATGTGAATAATTTTGGTAGAAACTGTCCGGACTGCCAGATTTGGTATTAATAATATAAATCCTGTATATTGATAAAGTATTAAACCCAAAACTAAAAATGTGATTTGTATTAGATTTATTTTTTAGGCTTTCCCCCCCTCTGATGATCTTGCCAGTAATGTACCTCCTGTATTAGAGTGCCCCCACTCTGGATAAAGGTACACGGGGCACATTTGGTCACATTTGGACAGCAGCATTTTAATTTGGTTGGGAAGTGTAGTGTTATATGTACTAGCAAATTTAAATAAGTTAAAGCCAAACTTCATTTAACACTTTAAAAGCAGTTACAGCAAACAGGTTTTTCCTTTAGAGACAAAGGTTAATAAATAAAAGCTGATCATTGTAAGAACCCCTATCAATGTTAAATGGTTGGCCACATCCCTGTAACTAGGGTTGCACCGATACCGAGCATTTGTACTCATGCAAAAGCTCTGATGCTTAACTTGATACCTTGGCAGTCGGGATGATCGTTGAGGCAATGGGGAGGGGAGTTACAATCACTGATCTCCCTGTATAGATTTCAATAAAGCATCTGAGAGACACTCCTCTTTTCACTCCGATGGCTTTCAGCTGCTTTATTTAAAGCCACACAGGGAGATTGATGATTGTAACTCCCCCCCCCCCCCCACCAACACACCAATCATCCCTGGCTGTCCCCTGTATCCTCCTCCATTCCCCCTCCATGTCCTTCTCTGTGTGCTCCAGTCTGGTCCCCCTCCATGTCCTCCTAGTTCCCCCCCCATATCCTCCTTCATGTGCTCCTCTGGTTCCCCCCATGTCCTCCTCTGTGTACTCCTCCTTTTGCTTCTTTGGTGCACCTGTGTTCTCTGGTCCCCCTCTGTGCTCCTCCACCCTCCCCTGTCCCAGATCTGTCAGGATGGAGAGCGGAGGAAAGAGCTAGTATACATGTCATTTATCGGCTCCTTCCATTTATAACTGAGCATTAAGAAAAAGATGAGCTCCGGCGTGTTTGCACACTTCACGTGCAGAGCCCGCCAGGAAGTCGGCACGGCGCTTCGCTAATCACAGGCAGTTGACACGGCTGCAGAGATCAGGTAATGTCTCACAGTCTGAGATTAGTGCCGGCTTCCTGGCGGGCTCTGCATGTGGAGTGTGCAAACACGCCGGAGCTCATCCCTACTGAGAATCGTAACCTGTGTTTAAGATGCTTCAGTTTATGAATGGACAGGAGCCGCTGTCTCCTATCCATTTATCTTCAGTGCAGCTGGGAAATCTTTGTCCTCAGTCCCTTTCCCTGTCTCCTCCAACAGGGTTGATGTAAAAAAAAAGGAAACCACCGACACTGTCCACTCCCCCTCACCCCCCCCCCCCCAAAAAAAAGAAATATATATATACACATAATATAGTAAAACAGTATTAAAAAGAAATTGTAAAAAATTTAATTGTAAAAAAAATATATATATAAAAATAAAAAACTGACAGTCCACGCCTCCATCAGTGCCACTGTCACATGACATTAAAAAAAAGTATCGGTGTTGGCGAGTACTTGAAAAATAGTATCGTTACTTGTACTCAGTCTTAAATTGGTGCAACAATACCTGTAACTGATACATCTGCAAGATGGCAATTTTATTTCTAAAAACAACAGAGTTACTGGTTGGCTAACCAGATGAGAATACAAAAGAAAACAAATGCAGCCATCTAAGAATTGGTAAGCTGCAATATAATAGTTTTCTTTTGGGCTTAATACTGGTGGAATTTCTCTATTTTATGCTTTACTTTGACTTGATGAGAAACCAGAATGTCTGCATGGATCACATGCAAAGACATTGTGTACCTGGGCAATCCATTTTTTTTTTTACTTTTCTAAATCCTTGATTGTTATCTGTATACCCTAATGGTATACAGAAACTATTATCACACTTGAGTGCCAGAGAGAAAACGGTTGTATTTCATTCAATCTCTTCGGTGTTCTTTGTATTAATACCGTATGTCCTTTACAGATCCAGTATTGTAAAAATCTTTCTCAAACAAAAATTATAAAAAATTTGAAATGTGGTTCTCATTTCGAAAATATATGGTAAAAGCAAAACGAAAAGTACATTTGAATGACATTTGTCAAGTCATCCACTGTACTGAGACTTTTGGTGTGAATGTTCATGAAAAACATGATTTGTAAATCTACTATTGTATGGCCAGCTTGGGGAAAGAGTGGGAAAACAATACAGTTTCTCTCCAGTTAAACCATGAACCCTGGAGTCCCTCGCCATGTGTATGCAAGAAACCTAAGTGACATACACACTGCCCACAATCCTGCCACTTTGTAAAGACAATATTACACACCTGTTCTGATAATTTCACAGTCTTGATTGATATGGTATTGTGAGGTTGCTTTGATCCATTTAATCATTTCATTAAATAAAGCAGGTTGAGAAGAGTTGAAATTTCTAGTATATTGCCCATGTTTATGGACGCATAATGCAAATATAATCTTTAATAGGTCATACAGTTTATTTTTGCAAATCGTATTAAGTAGAGAGGTGGAGTTGGCTTATTAACTTACCAACCAAGTTAATGCTGTAACTTTCTGGTATCAAGATCAGAATATGACCTATTCTATTTCCTCTGCCCCCAGATATCTCTCGATTTAATACCAAAATCAATCCTCCGGTGGCTTCCCCATTATGACATAAACCAAGTTATGCTCTGTGGAATTATTTCAATCATTTATGCATACTGTTAGAAAGTGTCATGAAGTGAATGTAATAAGGCAGCTTATATTGAATCAGACTGATAATTATTTTTATCTTGCTTTAAGCTATACACTGTGATCAGCAGTACAGTCTTGGAATTTATCTGAATTTCTAATAATGCTTTTATGAGTTCTCATCTTGGAGAACTGCTAATTCCGAGTTAGCATGTAGATCACTTTGTCATAGTATGGAGCATATTCTCCTTAGAATCGAGTAAAACCAGAGTTAAAATTTGCTGATCCAATTTAAAAGCAGATTCTAATTTCCAAATGATCATGACCTGCATGTAATTTCCTAGGTGTAGAACTCCTCTATATACACAAATCGACCAACCGAAGACATATTATATTATGACTATGGAATACATATTATATGTGTATCTGCAGTATGTATGTAATAAACAATCTGTTAAAAGCCATTGATAAAAAGCTTTCCCATAACAGTAAGATATCTAAATAAACCTTCATGTGTATGTAAATCCTAACCATAAACGTATTTGCTCTCTATTGGCCTATAAGGCCTCATGCACACTGACTGGACGTTATAATAAAGTTGTAAAAACACCAGTAGCTGTGCAGTCAGTTTTTGCAATGGATCAAAAATGTTAAAACATGGGGGGGGGGGGGTGGTCACGCTTTCGTTCGTGTATTGGCGTTTTTGGGTGTTTTTTTTTACATTTGAGCATTTTTACAGCTGAAAATCTTATCGGAATCCACTAGTTTTGGGGTTTGTTTACAGCCAAAAAACACCTCAGCCAAAAACAGTTGATAACAGCCTATGTGTGCATGGACTGTAGAAAAAAACGTCTGAAGCCAAAAACCGCAGCTGTAAAAATGTTCAGTGTGCATGAGACCTTAACCACTTAAGGACCCCTTCACGCCGATATACGTCGGCAGAATGGCACAGCTGGGCACATCCACATACCTGTACGTGGCCCTTTAAGCCCAGCCGTGGGGTCGTGCTCTGCGGGCGCGTGCATGCAACCCGGTCCAAAGCTCTGGGACCGCGGGACTCGCGGACCCGATCGCCGTTGGAGTCCAGCGATCGGTCCCTGGAGCTGACGAACGGGGAGAGCCGTGTGTAAACATGGCTTCCCCGTTCTTCACCGTGGCGCCCGCATTGATTGTGTGTTGCCTTACATAGGGAATCACAATCAGACGTTACACCTACAGCCACGCCCCCCTACAGTTAGTAACACAAATGAGGTCACACATAACCCCTTCAGCACCCTCTTGTGGTTAACTCCTAAACTGCAATTGTCATTTTCACAATAAACAATGTAATTTTCGCAGCAAAAAAGGCATTTAAAATGCAATGGTCCCAAAAATCTGTCAAAATTGTCCAAAGTGTCCGCCATAATGTCGCAGTCACAAAAAAAAAAACGCTGCCATTAGTAGTAAAAAAAAAAATTTATAAAAATGCAATAAAACTATCCCTTATTTTGTAAACGCTATAAATTTTGCGCAAACCAACCGATAAACGCTTATTGCGATTATGCATAGAAGAATATGTATCGGCCTAAACTGAGGAAAAAAAAATTTGTTTTATATATTTTTGGGTGATATTTATTATAGCAAATTTTTTTTTTCAAAATTGTCGCTTTATTTTTGTTTATAGCGCAAAAAATAAAAACCGCAGAGGTGATCAAATACCACCAAAAGAAAGCTCTATCTGTTGGAAAAAAAAGGACGCCAATTTTGTTTGGGAGCCACGTTGCACGACCGCGCAATTGTCTGTTAAAGCAGCGCAGTGCCGAATCGCAAAACCTGGCCGGGTCCTTTAGCTGCCTAAAGGTCCGGGTCTTAAGGGGTTAAACCAGTGTTTCTCAACTCCAGTCCTCAAGCCCCCCCAACAGGTCATGTTTTCAGGATTTCCCTCAGATGAAAAGGCTGTGGGAATTACTAAGGCAGTGAAACTGATCAAATCACCTGTGCAAAATAATGGAAATCCTGAAAACCTGACCTGTTGGGGGGCCTTGAGGACTGGAGTTGAGAAACACTGTGTTAAACACACTAATGCCTGTCATGGGTTAATTTTATTTATTATAAGTACTTTTTAAACTTAATCGATGTACGCAGCGCTTTACACATATACAAATTGACATCAGTCCCTGCCCCCTAGAAGCTTACAATATAAGGTCCCTAACTCACATTCATACATACACATATTCGGGCCAATTGTGACAGGAGGCAATTAACATTCCAGCATGTCTTTGGAGTGTGGGACTACCTGGAAGAAACCCACACAGTCACAGGGAGAGCATGCAAACACTGTACAGGTAGTGCCATGGTTGGTATTCGAACCAACAACCCTAATGCTGCTAGCCAGACGTGCTAACCAGTCACTGTGCTACATCGTTTTTTTTAATCAGCCAGTTGGCTTATAAAAAAAATTACCGTAAGTTATTCCCCCAGCCAAAAAAGTGAGATGGATGGAGGAATACCCTGATCGGCAGTCGATTTGAAGCAACCGGCTGACCAAGAAATGTTTTTCAACAATCCCGTTGAAAAGAGGAATGAGGTTTTATTCAAAATGTTTGCATCCCTTCTGAGCCGGCGCAATTTTCGAGCCATCTATGACCAGCTTAATGAAAGTATTTGTTATATTTATGTAATACAAACATAATGATTATGTTGTCAGAAATCACTTGAGCACCTATTTTCATCTAGTGAACTGACAATGCTTAATTGAAATGTTATTACAGAGCATGCCTCTATATGTTGTCTTTTCATGAGTTGATAATTATTCTCCTCTATAGATATTGCATGGTTACAGGCAGGATCACCTTGTGAAAGTAATGGGAAAAGGCCAGAAAAAAACAAATGCAACCACCACATCTGAAGACTGATGAGCTTCAGTGCATTTTATTATTTTTTTATTTCAAAACTGGTTATCCGACACCGCAAGATATCACACTATTTATGTACTACATTTTAGGCCACATCTACACCTCAGAGCCCCCAAGGTTTCTATGCAAATTACATTGTATTAATTTGCATAAGCATTCACCCTGCACCCAAAATGGGGAAGCGAGTGTCTCCCCCTACCTGGGAGTGGGGGAAATTAAGCACTAGATGTTGCCAGCCAATGAGTTTCAAGGTGGATGTATTGGATGGTATGGAAGTAGGTTCTTTCCTTTTTATGTTTGTTGCAATTTTCGCTTATTTAACTTTACCAGTTTTCATAGCAGCCAGCATCTATTTTTTTTCTTTTATATCAAATAACACTTTTAATTACACAAGACATTTGACCTGTAAAAGTTTAACATAAATTATTAGTAGTAGTGACAAGTGATAAATGTGTTTTTATCGTCTGAGCAGCAGGGGTTCCATTGCAGTAATCTACACTGCAGACAAAAACAGATTCCTGCTTCTGACAACTAAGTAATTTGTGTTAAAATTGTTCTTTTATATATCTAGCTTAAACGTCATTATTACCTGCCAATGTTGGCAAACAAATTGCATAGACAAATACTCAAAAGAAAACTGCAGTGTGATTATTTTTGTATTGTTCCCATTTGTTGAGAAATATCAAAATTTATAAACTTTACAGGCTTGACCTTGGTTTACAAGCTTTACCGTTTGTTTGCAAATCAAGTTGGGAGGGAGGTACTGCGTTAGCAATGAAAAAAACACAATGTATTAGCTTCTTACTACATTTGGATATTGCAAAAAACACTATGTGCCTGTGAGCTCCAAATCGGATAAAAGGTTAATTTTGACATTCACTATACATATTTATAACGTCAGTAAAATGACCAACCACACCTAAGGCAGAGCCCTCCCTGCCCCAAAGCACCCCCCCCCCCCCCCAATGCTTAGGGCATGTGGCCTGGTATGGCTTGCTCGTCCCCTCTTTCCTGGGCTGCATGCTCAGATAAGGGTCTGGTATAGATTTGAGGGGGGGGACTTCATGATTTTTTTTTTATTTGGCGTGGGTTCCTGGTATGCATTGTAGGGGAGTTTCACCGTAATTTTTTTTTTTATTTAAAGCCAGGAGCTACAAGCTACACTTGCCTGTCCAGGTCGCCTGCGACGTCGGCAGCCGAAGCCGAGCTACCGCTCGGCTCTTGGCTTTCCCCGCCGCCATCCTCGGTGATGGAATCGGGAAGTGAAGCGCTGCGGCTTCACTGCCCGGTTCCCTACTGAGCATGCGCGAGTGGCGCTGCGCCGTCCTCACTGGTCCCCGCTGTGTTCTGGGAGCCGTGTGTTTCCCAGAACACAACGGGGGGTTACACAAAGGGGTGGGAGTCTATACCAGGAAGTGGTGCAAATACCTGTTTTATACAGGTATCTGCACCCCCTCCCCCCTGAAAGGTGACACCCGAGGGGGGGAGGGTTCCAAAAAGTGGAGGGTTCATTTTTGGGTGAACCTCCGCTTTAAGATGATTAACAAGCCAGACATTATTGACCAATACAGATGGCTATGTAATCATAGTCAGCCAATTATCAAATAATATTCACTTGATTACATACCTATAATCGTACATGCTCATCATGTCTATACGTTTCACAAGATAAAGCTGGCACCTTCGTGGTGCTTCTAAAAATTCCCATTGGTATCATGTAAATCGTAAAATGATGACAAAACAATATTTATTCTTAGATATATCAAGTCTCAGGCATTTATCTAAAATGGGTGCTTTGTACCCAAATAGATGACCCTGCCACAGAATTGAGGTGTGCAAGGTAATGCTGCAAATATCATTCTAGAATATTCTTACTCATCACTTGGAATACGACCATGGATGTCTAGTGGAAATTCTAGCAAGCTTTCAGGACACCTTTGATGGGTAATTTGCAGCCTGCAAATGCTTAGGAAAAAAATGGAGGCTATTTGTGTTTTTTTCCATCCTCCTCAGGTTTCAGTGGGAGCTTACTTAAAAACCTTTATTATTGTATGTTTACTGGTTCCCGACCGGCGAGCGACGATGTACGTCGACAGACTGGCACGCCTGCGCAAATGGGTGTACAGGTATGTCCCCTTTAACTTGCAAGCCGTGTGGTCGCAAGCTATAACATGTGCGCAAACCAATCAATCAAGAAAGCTCTATTTGTGGGAAAAAATGGATGTAAATTTTTTTTGGGAGCCACATCGCACGACCGCGCAATTGTCAGTTAAATCAACGCAGTGCTGAATCGCAAAAAGTGGCCCGGTCTTTAACCAGCCAAATGGTCCGGGGCTTATGTGGTTAAATAAACACAAAGGTGGAGCTTTACTGCAAGTCTGTGTTATTTAAAAAACAACGCGCTCCCTCTTTTAATTCAAATAAGCCAGTGAGGTTTTTTTCTGGGACAAACGCTAAAAAGCAGTTTTACCTTGCCCTTGGTCTTGCAGTGTTCCTCTATGTGGAAACAGTTTCATGAAGCATCTTTCTTCAACACTTCGTTACTCGCACACACTCTCATGTCCTCACATACAATGCAGAGCCAATAGTCATGCATTATAAAGGCCGGTATTAATGGCTGAATTTTCTCTTGTTTAGCTCACAGGCTAAATGAGAAAAAAAATTGGTTGATTCCCCCATACACGCTAATGGTGTGCACCAAGGAATCTCCACTGCTGACTACTGTAATCAAGAAACCACAGCACTCACAGGCTGCCTGAAAACAATAGTCACTGTTCGCCTTCTGCTTAGCTGCTGATTTCCTAAATCGACTTTTGTCAACTGAAATTTATGCCAACTATGGGGACCTTATACGGGGACATCAAAGTTCTGCGCACAACCTGGAGCATCAGAGACCAGCTTGCTGGCTGCCAGGAAATTAAGGAATAAGCTATAAAATTAACATTTATCCTTACAATGCAGTTGTTGTGCACCCTGCAAGGGTAACTTTGAAATCTCCCTAGAGTTCAGCTTTGAATACTTAGATTAACTGATGTTCAGTTCAGCTTTACTGACTGCATGCCTTTTCTGGGTCAGTGACTTGAAGCATTGAAGCCAGAGACAAAGAACTTGAGGTAGATGGCATTTTTCTTTCTTTAGGCCACAGCAGGTCAACTTTAATGCCAGTCCCATCTTGATTTTCTCACCTGTTACTCAGTTTTGTTGCTGCAATTTAGGAAACCAAGCCTTGTGTAAGTTCCATTTTGGGGCTTGAATAGGGCTGAGGACACTCTTTTGCGCTCATTTGACAGCAGTTTGTGTTTGAGTGGCCAATTCCCATTTCTCATAGGGGAGCCACATGCTCCCCTATGAGTAAAGCACAGGTTTAAGTTATCGATGTTTATGTGAAATTAAATCTATGATTGAGGTTCAACTCGTCAGTAGTTGAAGATATTCCCAGTTCATATTTTTTCCCATCTATGAAGGAAGAGTACATTATTATCAAATAAAGTAGTGTCCCGCTATGTGATGCATTTGTGTGTCTAATCATCGCAACATTTGAGTTATGATTGGCCAATTCTGATTATTTTGAATTGCCACCTTCTTCTCTGTCAGCAGTTCCCAATATCAATTATAATTAATCCTTGTAGTCCCTTGGTGCTAATATCCATTCGGCTCATCACGCGTTCCTGATTTTCAGTGTAGACGGCTATTAAAAGTGCATTAATAATTTAAAGAGTGAGTTCAACATATGTCTTCTCTGAAAGATTTGCATTCCTTCCCCTCTAAAGAGAAGACATACTACTTCACACGGCTAATTACTAAACAATGCAAGCATTTAATTAATCAGGATATACATTTCTTACCAATAACAACTTCCCAAATGAGGCACCCTGTGTGAGGCTTTGGGGGAAGAGCAAGTTTCCTATGCTGATTACCTATCCACTTTGCATCTTTTCCCCCAGGAAAGATGAGTTAATTAGCTATCTGCTGCCTGCCCGCTACTTGGTATTCCTTAAGCAGGGCAGAAGTACTGGCTATAATCTCTGCAGTATATCGACATTATCGTGCAACATACAGCGGCCAAGAACTCCCTGGAAACAGCAGGATTTAAGTAATAAGTGAGCGCAGCACATATGGGCAGGGAATTCACTGGCACAACTTTTCATTTCACAGTCACCTAGGAATTCACTTACAGATGGGTGGATGAATGCAGACAGGAGTACGGTGGCAGATGAAGGTCATGTATCATTTTTTAAATGTCGGGCTAATTTTTTTATTTATTTTTTATAACAGACTTTTGGTAATTATTTATTAATAGGTTTACCTTAGTAATGCAATATAAATAGACTTTATTTTATTTTAATGATATCCAAAGGGGTGTTTGCGTGTCACCGTGTAGAACATACTCACCTGAATTGGCCACATCACATAACTTTCCTTATCCATGAAAAAAAAGGTTAGGTTCCATGCACACTAGATGCTCAAAAACAGCAAAAAACCCTAACATTTAGCATTTTTTTTTGTGTTTTTGCAATGCTTTGTGTTTTCAAAAGTATTTAGGAGCGATGTCGTTTTTGTTAGGGTGCCTGTGGCCGCACGCTCCTTAACAACCAGTGAAAAGCCGTCAATGGGATTCCCCACTGACAGCTGAATGCAAACGGTGTGGGGTTTTCCTAAAAAAATGGAGGGGGGGGGAGAGCGAGACCCACAGACAGTTTTTTTTTCTCAGTTTGGTGGAAATCGTTTTGTTTACATTCAGTTGTCAGCAGGAAGCCCATCTGATAGCTGATGAGTCATCTGTTAAGGATTCAGGAGCAGACTTGCTGGCCTGCTCCTTAAAGCGGATGGTTCACAAATAAAAAAATATTAAAAGCCAGCAGCAACAAATACTGCAGCTGCTGACTTTTAATATTAGGACACTTACCTGTCCTGGAGTCCAGCGCCGTCCGCAGCAGAGGATGAGCGATCGCTCATCACCCTGCTGCTCCCCCCTCCATCCACGGTGAGGGAACCAGGAAGTGAAGCGCTGCGGCTTCACTGCCCGGTTCCCTACGGCGCATGCGCGAGCTGCGCTGCGCCCGCGATTGGCTCCAGCTGTGTGCTGGGAGCCGAGTGTTCCCAGCACACAACGGGCGGGAGACGGGATGTGATGCAATGCCCGTCTTTTGCCCGTGAATGCTGGGCCGGAAGTGGGTGCAGATACATGTCTATCTGCACCCCCCTCCCCCCTGAAAGGTGTCAATTGTGACACCTGAGGGGGGGAGTGTTCGGATCAGCGGATCTTCACTTTAGGGTGGAGATCCGCTTTAACAACCAGGTATACACTGGTTGTTAAAGATGCTGGTGGGCTGCTGGCTAAAAAGAAAAGAAACGCTGGAAACAGGTGCTATGAGCTTTTTTCTGCTGGTAAATTGCCCCAAAAATTTAAAGAGAGTTAGTTGTGTTTTTTTATTTTTATTTTAGAAGCTGGAGCTTGAAAAACGCTTCTAGCCTACAATAACGTGCATGGCCACATAGGATAATACCAATAAGATAATACCCATAGGATAATACGCTTATAGAGGCAGAAAAAAATAAATGCTCAAAGTAGCTGTTAGGAGCTTAAAATTAAGCTAATGTGCATGGAGACTAATACTGTTACATTGCCTCTTGGCTTTTATTTCAGTTTGTGGGCATCACCCATATATGTGGGCATTGTCCTATATGTTATTGCATAATAAGTCTGAATCAGGAATAGATTTTTAGTTCTCATGGTCTTATCAAGATTTTCTTTGTTCTGAATCTGCATGACCTGTGTGTCAGTCCTAGACTAATGGAGGTAGACACTGTCCAAATAAGCAAAGTAATGGTCCTTGGGTAAGTCCCACCAAGGAGGGAAAGTATCAGAGGAAACCTGTAAGCACAATACTCATGGTTGTTCTAATAAAGCTGATGATAGGAATGTGGCCCCATTGGCTTGCTTGTTCGTGTCTATGGGAGAAGACAATGCCCAGAGAGGGATTGGCACCCACAACTGTAGCAGTGTGTGTGGCCTCAGTGTAAGAGAACTGGAGCGGCACTACTCTTTGTTAGTGAAGAGACACATCCAGTCTTTTTATAAATGAATTGACGGATACCATACTCTATATCGTCTATATTTCCACTTTATCAAGTGATGGAACTTTTTTTTTTATCCCTTTTATTAATTTCTTTTGCAACAAAAAAGGAAAGGTAATAAGACAGACTGCAATAGTCATTATTGACCATGTGTCCACATACAAAGGAAGGTGGCCAGACTGACTAATGTACAATGAATATGATGTAAAGGTTAATTTGCTGGTG
Organism: Rana kukunoris; assembly: GCA_029574335.1. Classification (NCBI taxonomy): domain Eukaryota; kingdom Metazoa; phylum Chordata; class Amphibia; order Anura; family Ranidae; genus Rana; species Rana kukunoris. The sequence continues at coordinate 90,669,087 of CM056049.1, read as the reverse complement.
TCCATTTATATATTTGTAGTATGGATATACTAGAGACATTATGCTGGAAGTGTTTTATTATCTAGTTCTTCATATCAAAGGCATTCATTCTTCTTATGCTACACATAACAAACTCTAATACATTTTAATGCTTTGCAGATAAATGGTTGTAATAATATGAAATAGTATTAGGTTAGAATGGGATTTAGCTGTTAGCTAGGAAATAACAATATTACTGTATTGAATTCTTTGATCTGTTTGGTTCAGCTGTTTATGAAAGAGATTAAATTCAATTTGGACTATTCACCTTTATGATCCTGTTAAAACGCTATCTGAGTTTTGTCCTTTGTATAACGGGTTTGTTTTGTTAACGTATAGTTTTTTTAGTATCATTAAGAAAGTTATTACTTGTAACTTCTGTAATTATGTTTTTGACGCATGTGGCAAAAGTATAAAGGACATGTGAATACATTTGTAAATATAGGGCCAACATGGAGTTCATGATGTAGGTGAAGGAGATGTTGGCAAAAAAGAAATAAAAAGTAGCCCAATAAAAAGTGCAATGTGTAAATAAAGATAAACAAACACACTACAAGTTGGTAGTAAACGCTGGGACACCACTTGTACCCTACAGGTAAGCCTATAATAAGGCTTACCTGTAGGTACTGTGAATATCTCCTAAACTTGCACAGTTTTGGAGATATTCAGAGTGCATTCAGCCAATAATATAACCGGTGCATGCGTTATGAAAGTTCGGCTTACGGTGCTGGACCATCATGCTGTAAACGGCGGAGTGACATCATCGCTTCCATGTAGATGAAGGCCGCAAACCCAGGAGGAAGATGTCAGCCCTCTCAGCGGTGACATTGCGGCGCTGGAGGGATTCGTTCTAAGGGAAGTTTCTCAAAATGTGCTAGTATGCAATGCATACTAGCACATTATGTCATTGTCTTGTAGGGATTCTTTTTCAACCACCTGCGGTTTACCACCACTTTAACTAGATTAATAGAATTTTTATTGAAATTATTGTAAACTAAGGAAGTAATAAAGTCAGATGGGGTTGTTATGTACATGTACACTGTAATAGGTGCACCTTACAGGAGGAACTTTCAAATGTAGCATAAGCAGTGTCAACATTTTGGCAGGGCACAGCCTGCCTTTCTCAAGACAATTTGAAACATTGAAAGTGATCAAACCATGTTGGAAAATTATTCCGGTTGTAAGTCCAATTGAGTCCATTCACTGTCTGCTTCATATATACAGTGTGTGTATATAGATTATGTATATACAGTACGGTCTTTATGAAGACTTGCCTAATATTGAGTAGATCTCCCTTTTGCCACCAAAATAGCCCTGAACAGTTGAAGCGTAGACGCCACTAGACCTCTAAGGGTATGCTGTGTTATCTGGCACAAAACTTCAGTAGATCCTTTAAGTCCTGTAAGCTGCAAAGTGGGGTCTGCATGGATTGCACTTGTTTTGCCAGCACATCTCACAGACGCTTAATAAAATTAACCACTTCAGTCCCGGCAGGTTTTACCCCCTTATTGACCAGAGCATTTTTTGCCATTCGGCACTGCATAACTTTAAATGACCATTGTGCGATGTTGTACCCAAACAAAATTGGCATCCTTTTTTTTTCTCCACAAACAGAGATTTCTTTTGGTGGTATTTGATCACCTCTGCATTTTTTTTTGCGCTATAACAAACAAAAAAATACTGACAATTTTGAAAATAAAAATTAAAAGCATACATTTTTTCTATAATATAGATCCCCAAAAATTTCTAAAAAATAATAATTTTCTCCTCGCCTTAGGCTGACATGTATTCTTCTACATATTTTTGGTTAAAAAAATCGCAATAAGTCTACATTGATTTTTTTTGCGCAAAAGTTATAGCGTCTACAAAATAAAGGATAGATTTATGGCATTATTCTTTTATTAGTAATGGTGGTGATCTGCAATTTTTATTAGGATTGCGGCGCACAGATCGGACACTTTTGACATTTACACAGCAATCAGTGCTAAAAATAGCCGCTGATTACTGCATAAATGTCACTAGCAGAGAAGGAGTTAAACACTAGGCGGCGATCAAGGGACGCAATGTGTTCCCTCAGCGCGTTTTAACTGTAGAGGGGATGGGCTACCACTGACATGACAGGGATCGCTGTTCCAAATGACAAGGAACAGAAGATCCCTGTCATGTCACTAGGCAGAACAGGGAAATGCCTTCTTTACATAGGCATTTTACTGTTCTGCCTCTCCTTGGCGCGATCACGGGCCACTGGTGGACATAGAGTCCGCGGGCATGCTGTTGCGCCACGCACGCCTGCTATCCCGGGATTACGAAGGGGCATACGGGTACGCCATTTTTCGCACCCGTGCCATTCTACCGGATATATATATATATATATATATATATCGGAATGTGGTGGTCGCGAAGTGGTTAAGACCTTGAGAAGTTGGAGGCCAAGTCAACACATCAAACTTGTAGTTGTGTTGCTCAAACCATTCTTGAACCATTTTGCAGTGTTTCAGTGCACATTATCCTGCTAAAAGAGGCCACTGCCACCAGGGAATACCATTTCAATGAAAGGGTGTACTTGTTTAGGTAGGTGGTATGTGTCAAGTAACATCCACATGAATGGCAAGACCCAAGGTTTCCCAGCATAACATTGCCCAAAGTATTGTGCTGCCTCCGCTGGCTTGCCTTTGTCCCATATTGCATCCTGGGGCCATCCCTTCCCCAGGTAAGTGACACATATGCATCCGGCCACCTACATGATGTATAATAAATCATGATTCATCAGACCAGACCACCACCTTCCATTGCTCTGTGGTCCATTTCCGATGCGGACATGCCCATTGCAGACACTTTTGACTGTGGACACAGGTCAGCATATGAGCACTCTGACCAGTCTGTGACTACGCAGCCCTATACTCAACAAACTAACAAACTGCTATGCCCATTTTCTCTGCTTTCAAAACATCAACTTCATGGACTACATGTTTACTTGCTGTCTACTACTGACTTTCAGATGCCAATAATATTTACTTATTTAGTGTCAGTGGTCATAAAGTTATGTCTGATCGGTGTATGTCATAGATATGTCACATTTATGCAGACATTGGGCAAAAGGGAGAGAAAGAAATGTCACCCTTGTTATGTAAACCCTTTTATTAAAGGGGTCGTAAAGGATTTTTTTTCCCCCTAAATAAGCTTCCTTTACCTTAGTGCAGTCCTCCACTTACCTCATCCTTCCATTTTGCTTTTAAATGTCCTTATTTCTTCTGAGAAATCCTCACTTCCTGTTCTTCTGTCTGTAACTCCACACCATAATGCAAGGCTTTCTTCCTGGTGTGGAGAAAGCCTCTTGAGGGGGGCGAGCAGGAAAGTCAGGACACTCTCTACTTTGCAAATATTTATTAGTGGGCGTCCTGACACTCCTGCTTGCCCCCTCAAGAGGCTTTCTCCCCACCAGGAAGAAATCCTCACATTATGGTGGTGAGTTACAGACAGAAGAACAGGAAGTGAGCATTTCTCAGAAGAAAGAAGGACATTTAAAAGCAAAATGGAAGGATGAGGTAAGTGAAGGAGGACTGCACTAAGGTAAAGGAAGGAATTTTTGTTTCCTTTACAACCCCTTTAAGCATACTTAATAAATAATCTCCCTAATCTTTTTAATCTTCAAAAATGTGTACCTAAATAATACAAAATATAGTCTGCAGGCCTGGCTCTGCAGTTGAACATTTAGGACTCTGTATTACATGGGTGTCTGCACTGAATTACAGGCAGGTATAACCGTCCCCGTGAAGGTATTTCAGTTCTGTATTTAGCCGTTTGGAGTTCAGCATCAACTTTCTATTTTGAAATTATCCTGAGCAAAGCATGGCTCAGTATTCAGGGATCTCTCATAACCATGCCTGGATATCCACCTAATCTCTCTTATATTAAGCTGTTAACTGCAGTAAATTCATTCAAAGACTGGGAATATATTAAAGCTCCTGCATCAGTTTATCCATAGAAATCTGCCCAAAGCACACCTGTATAAGGAAATGGATGTCCAAGAAGGGGGCACCCTTCAAAAGAGTGGTAGTTGGAGGGATGTAATTGTAGCTGAAAAGTGCATTCTATCATGTGGGTTTGTAGGGATTTGTCCTTTGTGCTGGTTTCAGTGGTAATATGAAGGCTGGACAGATTACAGAATTATTCTTCAATTTGCAGGGCTCTGTGTACTTCATATGATGCCACATACATGCCACCGCTGAATGTTTTTGTTAAAATCCCTTTATAATCATCATATTTCTCCAAGGAATCATCAGGGATTTGGTACATAATACCCTTAGGATGGCATTGATAACAGTGGGTTTGTGCTGCATTTGTAACAGAAGAATTTGAGAAGTTCTAAAATGTATTTAAAAAAACAAAATAAATTACCACTTCTTAGATATAATAGCTGTACTAGTTTTTTTTTCTGGATTTTTTACTTGATTCTAATCTGGTGATTCTGCCAGTAAGATGCATCCTTTTATAAGATTACTGTACTGTGTGTATGATGAAGTGTTGTCAACCTAGGACAGGAATGTTCTTAGGACTTATTCATTTTGCAGTGGCAACTGCTAAGTGGTCGGTTCCTACTAGTGTGGGTACACTTCAAAAACTACATCTCCCAAGAACGCCTTCTCTTCACAGTTTGTGGGCAGGCTAAGGTAGCACCATTCTTTTGCTGAAAATACAGTAAATGTATGTATGCATGTGGAGAGGAACAAAAGTGGGTAGGGATAGAAAGAGTTCTGTAGTTCAATATATCAAGATAATACATAAGGACTTTTGGTATAAAACATACTAGTTCTAGAGAAATTGAAAGAAACGAGCAAAGTATCCATGGACTTTTAAGGCACCCACACAGTAATATAGTAAAAACATATTTTTATATAATAGACATAAAAATACTCTGTATAAAAAGTTAGAACCAGAGCACATTTACATTCAAAGATAGATTAATGTCACCCAAAGAGTATGTCACACTCCCAGTGTATGTAATCGATGTCAACATAAATAGTAGATTTTAGCAGTAGAAATACTTAATGTAGAAATAGTAGCATTCATGACATGTCCAATTGGGGATGGACTGGCCCCTGACTCGACATGTTTCCTGGAATCAAGTTCCTCTTCTTCAGGAGATCGGATGAGAACTTTTTCTTCAGGAAAAAGAGTTTAGTAAGCATGCTGACATACAGGAGGCTACTGCCATCAAAGGTCTACTGGGTCAGTGTTTTAACCATCACCATAGATCAGGGACCCTCAAACTACGGCCCTCCAGCTGTTGTACAGCCATGGCCAAAAGTTTTGAGAATGTCACAAATATTAATTTTCACAAAGTCTGCTGCCTCAGTTTTTGAGATGGGAAATTCCTTTTACTCCAGAATGTTATGAAGAGTGATCAGACGAATTGCAATTAATTGCAAAGTTCCTATTTGCCATGAAAATGAACTTCATCCCATAAACATTTCCACTGCATCTGTGAAGAAGGCTTCAGGCTGCCCAAGAAAGTCCAGCAAGCGCCAGGACCGTCTCCTAAAGAGGATTCAGCTGTCGGATCAGAGTGCCACCAGTGCAGAGCTTGCTCAGGAATGGCAGCAGGCAGGTGTGAGCGCATCTGCACGCACAGTGAGGCAAAGACTTTTGGAAGATGGCCTGGTGTCAAGAAGGGCAGCAAAGAAGCCACTTCTGTCCAAAAAAAACACCAGGGACAGATTGATCTTCTGCAGAAAATATGGTGAATGGACTGCTGAGGACTGGGGCAAAGTCATATTCTCCGATGAAGCCTCTTTCCGATTGTTTGGGGCATCAGGAAAAAGGCTTGTCCGGAGAAGAAAAGGTGAGCGCTACCATCAGTCATATGTCATGCCAACAGTAAGGCATCCTGAGACCATTCATGTGTGGGGTTGCTTCTCATCCAAGGAAGTGGGCTCACTCACAATTTTGCCCAAAAACACAGCCATGAATAAAGAATGGTACCAAAACACCCTCCAACAGAAACTTCTTCCAACAATCCAACAGTTTTGTGAAGAACAATGCATTTTCCAGCACGATGGAGCACCTCACCATAAGGCAAAAGTGCTAACTAAGTGGCTCGGGGACCAAAACTTTGACATTTTGGGTCCATGGCCTGGAAACTCCCCAGATCTTAATCCCATTGAGAACTTGTGGTCAATCCTCAAGAGGCGGGTGGACAAACAAAAACCCACTAATTCTGACAAACTCCAAGAAGTGATTATGAAAGAATGGGTTGCTGTCTGGAATTGGCCCAGAAGTTGATTGAGAGCATGCTCCGTCGAATTGCAAAGGTCCTGAAAAATACTGCAAATACTGACTCTTTGCATAAATGTCATGTAATTGTCGACAAAAACCTTTGAAACGTATGAAGTGCGTGTAATTATATTTTACTACATCACAGAAACAACGAAACAAAGATCTAAAAGCAGTTTAGCAGCAAACTTTGTGAAAACTAATATTTGTGTCATTCTCAAAACTTTTGGCCACAACTGTAGAGCTACAGATCTAAAAAGGCATTGTAACACACTGACATTCACAGACATGACTAGGCATGATGGGAATTGTAGTTCCTGAACAACTGGAGGGCCATAGTTTAAAGACCCATGACATAGATCAAGGTAGAACGGGGTGCACCAACACCCTATCCACAGATCACAACTAGATCAGTGTTCAAGGTACAGGTGTGCATATGGTTTAAGGTTAGAACCATCTAGTGATGCCACAATGACTGTATATAAGTTAAGATAATATGCCAAAAGATTATTATCAGTATGCAAGCAATACCGAAGATGAATAATCAACCATAATATGATCCACAACTGCACCCCTCAGGACTTCCCTTGATGCAGTCTTCTTGGTGGTGGTAATAGTGGTTTCATCCCCTGAATGACGAGCAAGGAGTTGTGTAGTTCAGCATGTAGAGTATGTTGTGCAGTTCAGCATGATGTACATCTAAAAGAATACTATGGGTCAGTTTCTTTAAAATGTTGTCTCTCTCATACTCATTATATTTAATAGGGTTATTTAATTATGTTGTTAAAGATTATTTTGTAAAGCAAAAAATTCATCAACAAAGACTGATTAATTAGACTTTTTTTAAATTTCCTATAGACTACATTTTTAATTAAATGGATTCATTCTTTTTTTGATCTCTGACATTTGAAAAAAAGTATCACTGGAGTTAATTTTGCAACAACATTTACCACAGCCTATACTTTTCTCAACAGTCATACATGAGGCGGCCTCCCAAAGTGCCCTTAAAAGGCCTTATTTAAGTAAATTATTAGATAATATAGCAGGGAAAATGTGAACACATATTAGGTGTGCAATGCCTTAAGCGCAGCAATCGGTATGATTAACGGCTTACTTGCCTGATACACTTTAACATTTTCCTTGCTGTTTCATCTGTCAATGAAGAAGACTGTGTATGGCTTCTCTGGATTGCTGGCTCACCTCTGATCTATAAAGAAGAAAAGAAATGCAATTTAAACTAACTAAACTATGTATTAATGTGCGATGAAGTAAGGAATGGGTGCTGATCAAAATACAACTAGTGCAAATGGTAGTTGGTAGTTGGCAGTGGTGGCAGAACATGAACAGTATTGTTGCACAGAATGTTTAGTAAAATAACAAATGCATTAATTAAATTACTTTCACTAAAACAAATAAATTAAATATATATATATATTCACACATCGTATCACATAGGACCACACCCCCTGCCCTTCAGTTGAGCTGAGTGATTGCAGTTAAAGTGGAACTTAACTCTCTGTCAGCATTGACTTTTGTAATTCTTAGACCCCTTTCACACTGAGGCTAAATATAGGGCCTGTAAAGTGCCTGAAATACGGCTCCCCTGTAGTCTCGGTGTGAAAGCCTGAGTGCTTTTACACTGGAGCGGTGCGCTGGCAGGACATTAAAAAAAACTCCTGCAAGCTGCATCTTTGGAGCGGTGAATGAGCGGTGTATACACCGCTCCTAAAGCGCCCCTGCCCATTCAAATGAATGGGCAGTGCCTCTGAACCACCGACAAAGCACCGCTTCAGTGGTGCTTTGCGGGTGGTTTTAACCATTTAACCCTCTGCAAAAACAACGGTAAAGCGCCACTAAAAATAGCGCTTTACCACGGCCATCGCCTCAGTGTGAAAGTGGCCTTATACTGCTAGCACTAGTAAATAGATAGGAACGTTTTAAACTTTAAATTTTTTCAGTTACTCCCTGGTTTCTAGGCTTAGGCAAATTATGTCATACATCTCCGGAGTTCTCTGGGGGTAGGAAGGGTTTTCTCAGCTAATCACAATCTCCTGCCTGCATGCATGTCTGAGCTAAGGGCAGATGGATCCCAGGTAGTAAATGTTGCAAGTATTCTCTACCCTTCCTGAAATGCTAGGGAGTGATTTCTTAGCAAAATAAAGCAATTCGACATGGACGGATGGGTGAGTTTGTTTTGAAAACGAAACAAAAGAGGGTTTTGTGGTTTGTGGTGCTAGGATGCTGTATAGTTCCGCTTCAAGTTGACCATTGGATAAAATATTTTTTTTTAGCAGGTTTTATTCATCAGTGATGCGACTTTTAAATGCATTTATTATTAGCGATGTGATGACCTGTTTGTTCAGACTGTACTGTACTTTAAATATAGGAGATCTAAGAAAACAGGCATCACACTGGCTGAGAGGGTAATACTTTGACCTTGATGCCGGTATCTTCAGAATGAACACCATTTACACAGAATTTGCACATTCTTTTTTCCACACTGCCATTGATGTGTATATATTTGCATGTATAGTATATAGTTGTTTGTATAACACTTCTTCATTTTTCTTCTTGTCTCCCTATAGGGACCAGCCCACAAGACAGCCCAAGGAACTTCTCCCCCAGCGCCTCGGCTCATTTTTCATTTGCACGAAGGTAGTAAAACAGTCCCTAAGTATACAGAGCACAATTTTTCTTGCAATAGCTCCTAATTAGCATCCTAATCTTGTCTAATTACTTTCTAATGCTTGGTAGTGAGGAAAGGACGCATTATTCATGATTATTAATTTGCATGAAGAGTTTATTGTACATATGCTCGCAGTAGGTGCTGCTTTTAAATAAACACCCTGTCATTCTTTATTTTATTTACTATCCTGTCTAAGTCCTGACAGGCCTATGTGTTCATATGGCTGCTTGTAAGGTTGTTATACAGTTTTATTGCTATGACCGCTATTCTTGTAGCAGAAACTACCCTTTGCATTTCTACATAGATGGACAAGTAGAGTAAAAATATGATGTAATGGAGAGGCCATAGATTATATGGACAAATGTTTGTGGACACCTGACCACTACATCTGCCTTTATGATCAAAATTATGTGGACACCCCTCCAAATTAGTGTGTTTAGTTATTATTTCTACTATAGGATTCTGGCATTGCTATAGTAGACAAGCACATTTCAGACAATTGTGTGCTTCCAACCTTGTGTCCTTTTCCGTTCTACATAACTGAAATTAGGAAAAGTTTTTGTTTTAGATCATCATTATGTTGCGTACCTTTTTTCCATTGACAAATAAAATAATTTTGTATGTATCACTCTTACTCTAATTACTGTTGCCTTTAAAGATCCACACCGGGGGATTCCTCGTTTTTCCTTGTTTTAGATCAGGGGTCTTCACATTTTTGAAACAAAGGGCCAGTTTACTGTCCTTTAGGAGAGTTGGACGCTGGCCATTGGGGGTCGAAAATGCTTTGGTATCAGTGGGAGCAGACTATGTCTAATGCTGGCCATACACTATACGAAAAATCCTCCGAACAAACTTTCTAAAAACGAACGTTCGGCCGTGAGCGCAAGCGACGGTGCCATCATGTAATGACCAATAAATCATTCAATGGATATAAATAAAAAATTGGTTTGTTTCTTTTACATATACCTAGTGCAGAAAGTTCGTACAGGAAATACATTAACCTTTCAATTTATCGTTCGTTCGGCAGAAAATTTCCAAACTTGTCCTTCGTTTTTTCGGCTCAAAAACGCCCTGATTATCGATTTTGTGCCCCTTAACTGTTCGAAAAATGAACAAACTGTCTGAACGACCGAATTTCGCCCCATTTTTCATATAGTGTATGGACAGAATTAGGCTTGGTGGTCAGTGGTAGTAAAAATAATTACATAGTGCCTGTGGTCAGTAGGAGGAGGAATATAGCCCTTTTGGGGGAGGGGGGCATCCCATTGCTGGTGAAGTGGAAGAAATAGTGCCCCATAATCAGTGAAGTGAACCGTACTGGTGATATCAGTGGAAGGAATAGTGCTCCAAAGTCCAGATAAAGGCAAGCAACTGGCCCAGGGGCCACAGTTGGTAGACTACCGAATTAGATGTTCTTAAATGCTTATGGTCTTTTAAATGAGAGAGAATAAAAAATGTAATGGTTAGGTGTCCACAAATTCTTGATTTTGCAAGTCTCATCTATTTCAAAAGGATGTGAAAGATGTATTTTTTTTTTTTAATTGCTTTAAGTAAAAGGATTATTAATTTTTAGACAAGGAAAAACATTGTAAACCAACAGCAGAGATTGTACATGTTTGAAAAGCTTTGCATGCAGCAGCAAGCATTTTTATCTCCTGTGTACATTCAGTATTGATTGATTGCTAATTCCTTGGGAGATAACGCACAGATTGGGCGCAACGCTTACAAAAATCAGCCTAATGCTCCAAGTCATTTACTTTAGTAAGTACTTGAAAAGCCCATTATAAAATTAGAAAGATTAAACTTTGCCAAAACAACTTCGACAAAAATGGAAGTGCTAGCTTATACTACGCATATTTGTGAAAAATTATTACTTTTTCTATTACCCTTTATAACTGGTTTTGGATTTTGATTGTAAAACCGTAATGTGGATTGTTGGGTTATCCTTTTTTTTTTTTTTTAATAATAAAAAAGTTAAAACAGAAAAGAAAGGTATGCATTACCCATACTATACATACTAATGTCTTTACTTATTTTAAAGGAGAAGTCCACCCTAACACTAAAATCTCTACATCTACAGACATCCACAATCTAAGACTAACCTATTTTAGAAGAAATCAGTATACATACCTTTTTTTAAAGCCAATCCGATCCGGTCCCACACTGAGCTGGAAGACGTGGCTTCTCTGTGTAGGTGGGCGCAGAGGACACATCCGACAACGGAAGCCCCATAGTAAGTCTATGGATGACATCGCTTCCCATTCATTTCACAGAGGTTGCTGGATGTGTCCTCTGCAGAGCTCCCGCCACTGAAGGACAGACTGAATTGGCTTCAGAAAAGGTATGTATACCAATTTCTTCTTTACAGGGTTAGATAGGTTAGTTGTCTGTAGATGTAGAGCAGGGGTCTCCATACTTTTAAAGCAAAGGGCCAGTTTACGGTCTTTCCGACTTCAGGGGGGGGGGGTGGGCGGATTCTGACCAGTTGGGGTAGAAAATGCCCTAGGGCCGAGCATCGGTGAGAATAAACATGGCCCCAGTGCTGGTGGGCAGTAGGAGGAGGAATAGTGCTCCATCATTGCTATTAGTGCCATTGGGAGGAATAGTGCCTCATATCAATACTGCCCCAAGGGCCGGATGAAGCCTAGCAAAGGTCCACATCCGGCCCTTGGGCTGCAGTTTGGAGACCCCTGATGTAGAAGTTTTAATGTTAGGGTGGACTTCCCCTTTAAGCTTGGGCTTGAACAATTGGTTTCTATAGGCAGCAGTCTATTTCCTTTCTTGCAGTTCAACATGTTACTCAAGTAGCTTTTCATTCTCTGGATTATGTTGCCCATTTTTTATTTTAGTATTACGAGACTCGTATGTCAACATTTACTCTGTAAATCAATCTGTTACAGCTTATTGAAAGAGCACTATGGTAATGATTAACAGCGTAACAATGCAGACATATAGCAGTATGCATTTATGGTAGAAATCAAAGTTGTCGCTGAATGTGAACAATTACATTTTCATGTAAAACACATTGGTTGATGGCATTTATTTTTTTTGCTAAACAGGACAGATGGACGACGATGGTCTTTGGCATCCCTGCCCTCATCCGGCTATGGCACAAATACACCAAGCTCCACCGTGTCTGTAAGTACTGCTACTATTATTTTTTCTGACACCTGCTTCTCTTAGCAAAGGTGGCAATAGATATCCCACAATTATACACTCAACCTGTCCCAATTTGGGCAACATGTTTATGGCTCGCAATTCCCCTTGCAATACATTACATACAAAAGGAATGGATTGTTTAGGGAGAGTTTCTACTATGTCCTTTTGGTAGCTCTAAAGGGAATTTCATAGATATTGTACAATCAGCTTGTATTGTGTGTGGCCAGCTTTGGAGGGTGATTGCCTGTGGTGGATCATTTCTGTCTATTTTTTTACTGTGATAAGCCAGTGCAAGAAATTTGTATACTGGATAAATTAAAGTCTGAATTTCTCAGTTCCTTTTCCTCCTCAGTAAGGTGTTCAGTAAGCTGTTCTAAATGACTTTTCACCGTTCGGATGATGGTGGAAAGCTTACTGAGGAGAAACAGGAAGTGAGAAATTCAAACAAAGAAAAAAAAACATTTGGAAGGGAAATCAAAGAAAAATCGAAGAAAAAGGTAAGTGAACCAACAATGCACTAGCTTAAAGAGGTTGTAAAATAATTATTTTTTTCATAATAAGCATCCTTTACCTGCAGACATTCCTCTTTTCACTTCCTCATTGTTTGTTTTTGCTCAGAAGTTGCTCTATTTCTTCTCTGTTCTGTTCACTTCCTACTTGTCTGATTGTTACTCACCACCGTGAAGGGAGGCTTTACTGCGGTGGTCAGTGACATGCTCGTCCCCTCCTGGGAACTACATCTGTGCGTCAGGACCCTTTCTACGTTTTAGAAACTTTAACTGCTTGCCGACCTGCCGCCGTCATTTTACTGTAGCTATACGTCCGCTTTTAAGCGGCCACTAGGGGGCGCGTGCGCGCCGCCGCCGGCCGGCGTACACGCCCCCCGCTCACCCCCGAGTCCCGTGCGCGTGCCTGGTGGGCACGATCGCCGCCAGGCACGCGCGCTCGTTCGTTACAGAGCAGGGACTGGGAGCTTTGTGTGTAAACACAAAGCTCCCGATCCTGTCAGCGGGGGAAACGCTGATCTTCTGTTCATACAATGTATGAACAGAAGATCAGTGATTTCCCCTAGTGAGACCACCCCCCCATACAGTTAGAACACACCCAGGAACATACTTAACCCCTTCCCTGCCCCCTAGTGTTAACCCCTTCACTGCCAATGGCATTTTTATAGTAATCCAATGCATTTTTATAGCATTGATCGCTAAAAAAAATGCCAATGGTCCCAAAAATGTGTCCGAAGTATCCGCCATAAGGTCGCAGTACTGAAAAAAAATGCTGGTCGCCGCCATTACTAGTAAAAAATAAAATAAAACTACCCACTATTTTGTAAATGCTATAACTTTTGCGCAAACCAATCAATAAACGCTTATTATGATTTTTTCTTTATCGTACATCACGGGACACAGAGCGCATAGCCATTACATATGGGTTATATGGGTACCTTCAGGTGTGGACACTGGTGTAATCAACTTCACAGGAAGTTCCTCCCTATATAACCCCCTCCCACTGAGAGTGCTTCAGTTTTTTCGCCAGTGTCTTAGGTGTTTGTCACGTCTAGCTGTCCCTCGGAGGTCTCGGGACCCAGGATAGCTAGCCGGATCCGTCCGAAGTGCTTCAAAGCCAAGGTGTACGGTACCCGGGCCCTGCTGGAGTGGGATTTTGCCTATAATGCCTCTCCTTGGAGGGCTGGATTCTGGGCTCCAGTGCCTTAGTCTCTTCCAAGAACTAAACGCTACTGATGCCAGGATGCTATATAGGTCCAGGGGTGTGGGTTCCTTAACACAGGACCCCGGTCCCTGAAGGTCCGAGACAATACCCACGGAGATGGGGGAAGATTGGGCCTCTTGCAGTTTGCAATACCCTGCGGCGTGGAGCAGGTAAGAGGGAACCTGCGGGACTTGGTTCGACAGTAGGTATCCCCCTGGGGGTTCTGGGTTGGCTAATAGTATGCTTGTGCATCAGCCACTATCTCCACTATGTCTGTGTGGGCAGGATGGGATACTAATGTTTACCCAGATAACATGTAGATATATGTATACTTGTGTAAGATATATATTTGCTACTCACCCCAGGTCTGCCTGTTAGCATTGATACTGCAACCCCACATGTTTTTAAAGAGGAAAGTGCTGGTGAAAACTCCTGTTTCTTAGGAAGCCCATGGGGACAGCTTCCTCTCTGTGTGTGCACTACAATAAGATTAGTGCTTACCTGGTGTCTGTTGGTGCTGCCTGGCGCTGGTCCATGTGTTTCCTCTGCTCTGCTTCCTCCATGTGGTTTTCAGCGTGGGGGGGTGCGCGCGCGTGTGCGCGTGCGCGCGCACGCCGCCTTTTATAGCGTCGGCGTGCGTTGGGGGGGCGGGCCAGCAGCGTCAGGGTCTGTTTAAAGGAAAAACTTTTTCTCTGGCTGGTCTTTCCCTCCTGGAGGCAGAGGAAGAAGGATACAGAGCGTGCAGCTGGGTCTTTTGACCACACAGGGACACCTAGTGGCGGTTTTGTGGATCTTCAGGTCTAGGACTTAGTTCCACTATTGACCAGAAAAAAAAAAAAAAAAGGAAGTTTTTTTGCTTAAAGGGACTCAGCCTTAGATCCAGCAGTATCTGAGTCTACCTTGGACTCCGGCTAAAGGGCATTGGTGTGTCAATACTCACAGGTTTCCTCAGTATTGCCACCTCCCAGGCGGGTAAAAAAAAAAAAAAAAAAAGATATTTTTTTGGAAAAAAAAAAAAAAAATTCATTTTCCTCATACCTGTCCTCATATTGGTTACTCCTAGCTGCAACAGTCAGGTGTTGGCTATAGGGGTGACTCAAGGTTGTACAATGGCTCCAAAGGGATCTGGACCAGCCAAGGCTGCTAAAGGTGCCAAGAAGCAAAAGGGGTCTCCATCGGGGTCAGAGGATTTGGGCCAGGCTTCAACGGCCCCACCCTCGCCAGTTAGAACACCGAGTGGCATAGTACAAGAGCCATTGGGGGTGCTGGGGGCAGAGGCGGCCCCCGATCCACCCATTCCCGTTTACGTGACGGAAGAAATGCTAGCAGCCACCATGAGTGGGCTAGAGAAAAGGTTAACTGCGTTGTTTGCCCGTCCTTGGCCAAGTAGCAAGCGGGCTAGATCCCCCTCACCCAGTGTGGGGTTTTCAGATGCGGAGGTCTCCTCTTCAGAGGAACGGGACCCACAAGGGGATCAGGCAGACCCAAGTCCCGACGGTTCAGACAGGGAAGGTTCCACTATAGATGAATATTTCTCGGCCTCTCAAGCGGAGAGCCTGTGGATCCAGTCTTTGACAGATATGGTTCGCACTGCCTTTAAACCTCCAGTGCCAGAACTAGTAGCCCCGGAGGTTTCCTCATTGGGTTCTTTAAAGGCTCCATTAACTTGTGCGTCTTTCCCAATGCACCCCCTTCTGCGGAACGTGATTTACCAGGATTGGGCTCGACCTGATAGAATCTTTGTCCCTCCTAAAAGATTCTCTATTCTCTATCCTATGGAAGAGGAATATTTAAAGAAATGGGCACTCCCCACAGTGGACGCGGCCATTTCCTGCGTGAATAAATCCCTGACCTGTCCGGTTGAAAATGTCCAGATGTTCAAGGATCCGGTCGACAAGAAATTCGAGACCCTACTGAAAGCCGCTTTTACCTCAGTAGGTGCCATGGTTCAGCCAGCAGTAGCAGCCATTGGTGTTTGTCAGGCCTTGAAGGATCAGGCAAAACAGATATTAAAGGACATGCCGGCTCAGCATACTCATGAATTAGCAGAATTCCCAAGGGCTCTCTGCTTTGCAGTAGATGCTATTAAGGACTCCATCCAACAGGCATCCCGTTCATCTCTACTGATGGTTCACATGCGTCGTCTTTTGTGGCTAAAGAACTGGTCAGCAGAGGCACCCTGCAAAAAGCTCTTAGCAGGGTTTCCCTTTCATGGGGGAAGACTATTCGGGGAAGACCTAGATAAATATATCCACACCATATCAAGTGGAAAAAGTACTTCCTTACCGGTCAAGAAAAGACCACGTGGGCCCACGTTTAAACGACAGGCCATTGTAGGCTCGGCCCCTTCGACTTCTCGTCAGTATCGACGGCCTCTCGGGCGTCCAGCGGTTAATAGCCGCCCACAGGGTCAAGCCGCGGCAAACAAGAGACCCTGGTCTCGCAAACCGGCTAAACCAGTCATCAAATCAGATTCATGAAGGGGCGCCCCCACTCTCTCGGGTGGGGGGAAGACTTCGGTTTTTCTCCGAAGTCTGGAAGGCCAGAATTCCCGACTCTTGGGTTCGGTCCGTGGTAGCCACGGGATACAAACTAGAGTTTCGAGAAATCCCCCCTTCTCATTTTCAGGGGTCAAGTCTTCCAAGCGACCCATTAAAAAGGGCCTCTCTCGTAAAGGCGTTGGATCGCCTATTGCTCCAAGGAGTAATTGTAGAAGTACCAACCCAAGAATGGGGTCGGGGATTCTACTCCAACCTTTTTGTTATACCAAAACCCAATGGCGACGTCAGGCCTATATTAGACCTCAAACGCCTAAATCGCTTTCTAAAGATTCAGACCTTTCGTATGGACTCCATACGTTCAGTGACAGCCAGCCTGCATCAGGGCGACTTTCTAGCATCTATAGACATAAAGGATGCATATCTGCATGTGCCGATTTACCCAGCACATCACAAGTTTCTTCGTTTTACGATAAATCAAAGTAATTTCCAGTTCGTAGCCCTCCCTTTCGGGTTGGCAACAGCTCCGCGGGTATTCACAAAGGTGTTAGCCCCGGTGCTAGCCGTCCTAAGGACAGAAGGCATCTTGGTCCTGGCATACCTGGACGATCTCCTGGTTATCGACAGATCAGCTTCCAACCTCAATCATGCAGTAGTCCGCACAGTGCGGCATCTAGAAGAATTCGGGTGGATTGTGAACCAAGAAGATCAAGGTTACAACCCACAAGACAGTTGGAATATCTAGGCTTTCGGTTAGATACAGAATGCCAGAGGGTATTTTTACCTCAAGAGAAGATCAGGTCGTTGATTCAAACGATTCAAATAGTCTTAGGCAAAAAGAAGCCGACTATTCGCCTATGCATGCGACTGCTGGGAAAGATGGTGGCCGCCTTCGAAGCAGCGCCCTATGCCCAGATCCATACCAGAGTTCTTCAGGCAGCTATTCTCTCTGCTTGGAACAAGTCCATACAGGCATTAGACCGTCCATTAGTTCTTTCCCCAGGGGTCAAGCGCAGCCTGTACTGGTGGCTGATCCCTCAAAAATTGTCAAAAGGGAAAACCTTTTGCCCCATCACGTGGAAAATAGTAACCACAGATGCCAGCCTAACAGGTTGGGGGGCAATCTTAGGAAATCGGACCCAGCAGGGACAGTGGTCAGAGGCAGAAAGTCTGCTTCCCATCCATGTCCTAGAGATCAGAGCTGCTCGGTTGGCCCTGGTCGCCTGGACTCTCCCCCTGCAGGGTCTGCCAGTAAGGATACAGTCCGACAATGCCACGGCGGTGGCATACATAAACCACCAGGGGGGCACAAGGAGCCTAGCGGCTCAAAGGGAAGTAAACCTGATTTTTTCATGGGCCGAAGCCCATGTACCCTGCATCTCAGCAGTGTTCATCCCAGGGATAGACAATTCTCAAGCAGATTTTTTGAGTCGTCAACAGTTACTCCCGGGAGAGTGGTCTCTTCACCCCCAGGTATTCCAAGAGATTTGCCAAAGATTCGGAGTTCCCGATGTGGACATCATGGCAACAAGATTCAACAAGAAATTGGACAAATTCGTATCCCGAGCCAGGGACCCCTCGGCCTACGGGACCGATGCGTTGGTTTGCCCCTGGCACCAGTTTTCTCTCCTGTATGCGTTCCCTCCACTACAGATGATTCCCCGCCTTCTACGAAGGATCAGGGTGGAGCGCAGGCCGGTGATCCTGGTGGCCCCAGCCTGGCCCAGAAGGGCTTGGTACGCACTCATCGTGAGGATGTCAGTAGGGGCACCGTGGCCACTCCCCCTGCGCCCAGATCTGCTGTCTCAGGGCCCGATCTACCACCCTGCTTCACAGCAGCTAAATTTGATGGCTTGGCGGCTGAATCCCTAATTCTTAAGGGCAGAGGCCTCTCAGCCCAAGTCATATCTACGTTAATTCAGGCTAGAAAGCCAGTCTCTAGAAATATCTATTACAGAGTCTGGAGGACCTATGTGGAGTGGTGCGAGTCTCAAGGAGGGCATCCTCGCAAGTTTTTTATTGACAGGATTTTGCGATTCCTCCAGGTTGGCGTTGACAAGGGGTTGGCTCTTAGTACTCTAAAGGGGCAGGTGTCTGCCTTATCGATATGGTTTCAAAGGCCTTTGGCCACACATTCGCTTGTGAAAACCTTTTTGCAGGGGGTCTTGCATGTAAATCCCCCTATTAGAGCTCCCCTCTGCCCCTGGAATTTAAATCTGGTCTTGTCAGCTTTACAAAAGCAGCCGTTTGAACCTCTGACAGAAATCCCTCTTGTGCTGCTAACCCGAAAGTTGGTTTTCTTGGTGGCTATGGCTTCGGCCAGAAGGGTCTCCGAGCTGGCAGCCTTGTCTTGCAGGGAACCGTACCTGATTCTGCATAAGGACAGAGTGGTTCTGCGGCCTCAGCCTTCTTTCCTTCCTAAGGTCATATCCAGTTTTCACTTGAATCAGGACCTAGTCCTACCATCCTTCTTTCCTACTCCCCAGTCCAGAGAGGAAAGATTGCTTCATACTTTGGACGTGGTCCGAGCCATGAGGATTTATCTCAAGGCTACAGAAAAAATTCGGAAAACAGATGTGCTTTTCGTTCTCCCGGATGGCCCCAAGAAGGGTCAGCCGGCTGCCAAGTCTTCCTTGGCTAGGTGGATTAAGCAGCTGATTTTTCAGGCCTATGGTCTGAAGCGCGTTCCACCTCCCTTATCAGTTAAGGCCCATTCTACGAGGGCCATGAGTGCCTCTTGGGCGGCACACCATCAGATCTCTATGGCACAGGTTTGCAAAGCGGCAACCTGGTCTTCCGTACATACGTTTACTAAATTTTATAAGTTGGACGTCACAAAAGCTACGGACGCAGCATTTGGGCAGGCGGTCCTACGGGCAGCAGTATAGAATCCTCTGGCCCGGTTCACGCCCCCTTTCTTTCTCGTACATCACGGGACACAGAGCGGCATATTCATTACTATATGGGTTATATGGAGTACCTTCAGGTGTGGACACTGGCAATCTCAAACAGGAAGTCCCCTCCCTATATAACCCCCTCCCCTAGAGGGAGTCCCTCAGTTTTTTCGCCAGTGTCTTAGGTGTTGGTCACGGAATAGCTTTGCTCCACATCCTTGGGATTAAGGGCGGGCTAACCGGATCTGTCCAAGGAGCCTCAGTGCCAAAGTGGACAGTACCCGGGCCCCAAACCGTGGGGTTTTGCCTATAATGCTCCTCTTTGGAGGGCTGGACCCTGGGCCCAGGACTTGGAGTTCATAAAGACCATAAGTTCCTGTTTGCCAGGGTGCTATATAGGTCCAGGACAGTGGGTACCTTCATAGGACCCCAGGGCCTGAAGGTCTACTACGCTACCCACGGAGATGGGAGAAGATTGGATCGTTTTGCTAGACAAACATCCTGCAGCATGGAGCAGGTAAGAGGGGAGCCTGCGGGACTTGGTTCGACAGCAGGCTCTCCGGGGTAACCTAAAAGGGGGGTAGCCTAAGTATGCTCTGCATTGGCAACCTTGCTCACTATATCTGAGAAAGACAGGATGATCCCATTTCCCCCATCACTAGGTTCCCCTGTCTAAGAATGGTGTTGCTAGCTACCTGCTGCTTTCTTCCTAGGACTGGTAAGGATCCCTATGGGGCCTTTTGGAGAGTCCTACCTGGCCGGGGGTTTGAATCTGCCGCCTGATACTGCAGTCCTGGGTCTCCAGCAGCGCGGCTCCTCCATGTTCCTCCTGCTCCGGCATACGCGCGCGCGTGCGCGCGCACGTCTTATAGACGTTTTTCGCGCCGTTCGGAGAGGAGGGCGGGGGGGGCGTGCCTGCAGCGTCATACAGGGGCGCGCCTTGTGCTGTTATAGATCAGCAGGCATTGTCAGTGCTCAGTCTGAGGCTGATCTCAAAGGGAGAGGACGCAGAGCGGCAGAACAGTGACTCCCGGTGGCGGAAGAGGGGTAGTACATGCTGGACTTTGTTCCAATGCCTTTTTGTTAAGCCAAAAAATTCCCCTTTTTGCAGCAGGTTGGAGGCTGGCAAACTAAGTTTGGGGTCACTGTATGAAGGGGCGCCCCCACTCTCGCGGGTGGGGGGAAGGCTTCGTTTCTTCTCAGAAGTTTGGGAAGCCAAGATCCCCGACAAATGGGTCCGGGCGTCTGTAACCGCAGGCTACAGACTGGAGTTTCTAAACTTTCCTCCGCCTCATTTTCAAGAGTCAAGGCTACCAAAGGATCCAGCAAGAAAGGCCTCAATGCTGGCAGCTTTGGATCACCTGCTTTGCCAGGACGTAATAATAGAGGTGCCAGCCCAAGAGCAAGGGCTAGGTTTCTATTCCAATCTCTCATACCAAAGCCCAACGGCGATGTCAGGCCAATCTTGGACCTAAAGAGGTTAAACGGTTACCTAAGGGTTCGTTCCTTCCGGATGGAATCCATCCGGTTAGCAGCCGCCGCGCTTCAGAGGGACGATTTTCTGGCTTCCATAGACATAAAGGATGCTTACCTTCATGTACCAATCTTTCAGTCGCATCAAAGGTTTTTACGCTTTGCGGTGGGGCAGCGACACTTCCAATTCAGGGCGCTCCCCTTCGGGCTGGCCACGGCCCCCCGGGTATTCATGAAGATCCTAGCCCCAGTTCTGGCCAATTTAAGGATCCAAGGGGTCACAGTCCTAGCATACTTGGACGACCTTTTAATCATAGATCACTCACGGCCGTGTCTGCAACAGGCAGTAAACCTCACGGTTCAGTACCTCGAAGGATTCGGCTGGGTCCTAAACCGGGAAAAGTCAGCGTTCCAGCCTACAAAGCAGTTGGAATACCTCGGCATGAGGTTAGACACAGAACAGCAAAGGGTGTTCCTGCCCCTTGTAAAGATCGAGGCTATCAAGGGGTTGGTTCTAAGCAAGAAAAAACCAACTATTCGCCTGTGTATGCGATTACTAGGCAAGCTAGTGGCCACGTTCGAGGCAGTACCATACGCTCAGATCCACACTCGCGTCCTACAGGCAGCCATTCTAGCAGCCTGGGGCAAGAGAGCACATGCCTTAGAGTCCCCTTTGACGCTATCATCAAGGGTCCGACAAAGCCTGGCCTGGTGGTTGAACCCTCAGAATCTTCTAAAGGGAAGATCCTTCAGCCCTGTTGTCTGGAAGGTAGTTACCACAGACGCCAGCCTGGCAGGCTGGGGGGCGGTCTTCGAGGGGTTCTCTCGCCAGGGAATTTGGGTGAAAACAGAGAGGCAGCTCCCCATCAATATCTTGGAGATCAGAGCTGCTCGCCTAGCCCTTCGGGCATGGACCTCCAGATTACAGGGGCCCCCGGTGAGAATCCAGTCAAACAATGCCACAGCGGTGGCATACATAAACCACCAAGGGGGAACCAGGAGTCAGGCCGCTCAGAGGGAGGTGAGCTTGATTTTTCAGTGGGCAGAGGTTCATGTACCCTGCATTTCGGCGATATTCATTCCCGGAGTGGACAACCTGCAGGCAGACTTCTTAAGTCGCCAGATTCTGTCGCCAGGGGAGTGGTCTCTGCATCCCCAGGTCTTTCAGACAATCTGCCAGAGGTGGGGAATGCCAGACGTAGATATAATGGCATCCAGGTTCAACAAGAAACTAGACAGGTTCGTGTCTCGAGCGAGGGACCCTATGGCCTGCGGAACCGATGCGTTGGTTTGCCCTTGGCATCAATTCAAACTTCTATATGCATTCCCTCCGCTACAGTTACTTCCTCGCCTGTTGCGCAGGATCAGAGTGGAGCACAAGCCAGTCATTCTAGTAGCTCCAGCTTGGCCCCGGAGGACATGGTACTCACTAGTCCTGAAGATGGCAGTGGGAGACCCTTGGACTCTTCCTCTACGACCAGACCTACTCTCACAAGGCCCGATCCTCCACCCTACATTACAACGTCTAAATTTGACGGCCTGGAGGCTGAATCCCTGATTCTCATTGGTAGAGGTCTGTCTAGGAAGGTAATTCCTACCCTGATTAGGGCTAGAAAGCCGGCCTCCAGGGTGATTTATTACAGGGTGTGGAGGAACTACGTAGGCTGGTGTGAATCCAAAAGATGGAATTCCCGCAAATATACCATTGATAGGGTGTTAAGTTTTCTCCAGCTAGGAGTGGATAAAGGCCTGGCATTAAGCACAATCAAGGGACAGATTTCAGCTCTGTCAGTGTGGTTTCAGAGGCCGCTGGCCACCCACTCGCTGGTAAAGACCTTCATACAGGGGGTCTTGCGTATTAATCCTCCTGTCAAGTCACCAATTTGTCCATGGGACTTAAATCTTGTCCTGTCCACTCTACAGAAACAACCCTTTGAGCCGTTGGCTGAGATTCCTTTAGTTTTACTGACAAGAAAGTTGGTTTTCTTGGTCGCCATAGTTTCGGCCAGGAGAGTGTCAGAGTTAGCAGCCTTATCGTGTAAGGAACCATATCTCATTCTACATAAGGACAGGGCAGTTCTCCGGCCCCATCCTTCCTTTCTACCAAAGGTTATATCCAATTTTCACTTGAACCAGGATTTGGTACTTCCATCCTTCTTTCCGAAACCCACATCTAGAAAGGAGGGGTTGCTGCATACCTTGGATATTGTCCGGGCCATGAAGGCCTATCTTAAAGCTACAGAAAAGATCCGGAAAACAGATGTGTTGTTCGTTCTACCAGATGGCCCCAAGAAGGGGCAGGCAGCTGCAAAATCCACTATCTCGAGATGGATTAGACAATTAATCATTCAAGCCTACGGTTTGAAGAGGTTGCCTCCTCCTTTGTCGGTAAAGGCCCATTCTACCAGGGCCATGGGCGCCTCCTGGGCAGCACACCATCAGATCTCTATGGCTCAGATATGCAAGGCGGCGACGTGGTCATCAGTCCACACGTTTACAAAGTTTTATCAACTAGACGTGAGAAGGAATGCGGATTCTGCCTTTGGACAGGCAGTACTACAGGCTGCAGTTTAAGATCCTCGGGATCAGGGGCACCCTTGGTTGTAAAAAAAAAAAAAAAGTTTTTTCTTGACTAAGTTGGAATTATTATTATTATTTGAGTATACCTCTAAATTGAATCCTTCTTTGGAAGATGTCTCCCTCCCCTCATTAAAGCATTGCTTTCGGACATCCCATATAGTAATGAATATGCCGCTCTGTGTCCCGTGATGTACGAGAAAGAAAAAGGGATTTTTAAATACAGCTTACCTGTAAAATCCTTTTCTTGGAGTACATCACGGGACACAGAGCTCCCACCCCTCTTTTGGGTGAACATTTTGGGAGGCATACTGCTTGCTACAAAACTGAGGGACTCCCTCTAGGGGAGGGGGTTATATAGGGAGGGGACTTCCTGTTTGAGATTGCCAGTGTCCACACCTGAAGGTACTCCATATAACCCATATAGTAATGAATATGCCGCTCTGTGTCCCGTGATGTACTCCAAGAAAAGGATTTTACAGGTAAGCTGTATTTAAAAATCCCTTTTTTTTTTCTGTTGGTGGAGCTATTTTTTACCTCCTGATATATTTTCTGTTTGGCTAATTTTGGCCTTACGGTCTCCCTCCCTTCATGGAGCATTGCTTTGGGACATCCCATATGTAATGGCTATGCGCTCTGTGTCCCGTGATGTACGATAAAGAAAAAAGGATTTTTAATAAACGGCTTACCTGTAAAATCCTTTTCTTGAAGTACATCACGGGACACAGAGCTCCCACCCCTCTTTTGGGGAACATTGTGTAACCTCGGAGGAATTGCTTGCTACAAAACTGAAGCACTCCCAGTGGGAGGGGGTTATATAGGGAGGAACTTCCTGTGAAGTTGATTACACCAGTGTCCACACCTGAAGGTACCCATATAACCCATATGTAATGGCTATGCGCTCTGTGTCCCGTGATGTACTTCAAGAAAAGGATTTTACAGGTAAGCTGTTTATTAAAAATCCTTTTTTTTTACGAAAAATATGTAGAAGAATACGTATCGGCCTAAACTGAGGAAAAAAATAGTTTTTTTTATATATTTTTGGGGGATATTTATTATAGCAAAAAGTAAAAAATATTGAATTTTTTTCAAAATTGTCACTCTATTTTTGTTTATAGCGCAAAAACTAAAAACCGCAGAGGTGATCAAATACCACCAAAAGAAAGCTCTTATTTGTGGGAAAAAAAGGACGCCATTTTTGTTTGGGAGCCACGTCGCACGACCGCGCAATTGTCAGTTAAAGCGACGCAGTGCCGAATCACAAAAAGTGCTCTGGTCATTGGGCATCAATATGGTCCGGGGGTTAAGTGTTTAAGCAGGTGTGAATTACTGGGCATGCCGCAATGCATTCTGGGAAATGTAGTTCATACATGAACGAGCGCCGCAAGCCAGGAAGTGAATGCGAGAACAGAAACTAGAATGCCGGAGGTGATATAGATGAAGAAATTTAATAGGTATTTACTCGTTTTTTTTAACAGAATCATTACACTATTCTGTCTGTCTACCTTGCAGACATTAATTTTAGGCAAAAAAAAATGTCTTTTACAACTCCTTTAAAGGAACCAATTTATAAAATAATAGACGGACCTTTACAGCCCCTTAAAGGCTACTTTCACACTCGGACTGCCCGAACGTTGGCGGTAAAGTGGCGCTGTGCAAGTGGGAGTGGGGCGCTTCTATCCCCAAAGTATGGGTTAACATGGGGTTCAAAGCGGTGCAAACCGCTACTGCAGAAGCGCTGCCTATTGATGTCAATGGGCAGGGTGGTTTGGGAGCGGCATTATACACTCCTCTCGGACCACCCCAAAGTGAAAACACTCAGGCTTTTTACATTGGGGTGGCATGAGAGATGCTTTACAGGCACTATTTATAGCGCTAAAATGCCTGTAAGGCTACTTTTACACTCAGACTGCCCGAGCAGCGCTGTGCTGGTGGGATGCTTTTAACCCCAAAGAAGGGGTTAACAAGCACCCGCAAAGCATCTCTGCCGAAGCCCTTTACAGACGCTTTGGCAAAGCTGCCCATTGATTTCAATGGGCAGGGCGGTGCAATGTATACATCGCTCCTGTCCCCCCCCCCCCCCAAAGATGCTGCTTGCGGGACTTTGCAGACCGTCCTGCAAGCGCACAGCCCCAGTGTGAAAGCACTGAGGTTTTCACACCGGGGTGGCATTAGAGGCGCTTTACAGTTGCCATTGATAGCGATAAAATGCCTGTAAAGCGCCTTAGTGTGAAAGGGGTCTATGTGTTGGAGTGCTAGTTTACACATATATTGTTTAGTGTTGCGATGGTCATTGTGATAGATTATAGGTCATCCATTTCTTCAAAGAGGATATAAGAAACAATTATGGCCCATTCATACTTTTGCATTGATGAACAGCACAAAGATCAGGTGCGTTAATATGCAATCTGGCAACACATGTTTTAGTGCGCTTTGTCACAACACATGACAATGCACTTGTTCTGTGTGAGGCTTGTTGCGGAGCTGTTCATTGTGAGTGACACCCTAATGCATTGTGCAGTATAGCCTGACACACTGCAGCGTGCCATGACCCACATACCATATGTTGTGGTTTGCTGCATTGTTTAAAAAAAAACCACGCATTTTATATGTTGTGGGTTAGCATCCCATTTTAGTGAAAGTGCCGTTTAACAAAATGTACCAGAAAGGAATGCTTTAGTGTGAATGAGCCCTCAATGTTTAGCAGCAAATATTCTTGTGTGAGGTCCACAGGATCCTCTCACAGGATCTAATATCCTATTGTTCGAAAGGATTTGTAATTCTACCCAGCCAGTTTTAGGATTTTTAACATTTATTTCCTGCTTTCCATGTCTGCCTCCAGCCATCTCACCTGACAATCGACCCATGTAATTTTATTAATTTTTTGGTCCAGTTAGCAGGGAAGTGATCAGAACATAGCAAAGTTACAGTGATTGTAAACCCATGCATATAATCGATGAAGTAATTGGCCTCAGGTGATACACAGAGATGAAGCTTATCCTCCTGCATAAGTTGTACCTGTTTATTAGCAGTCTTTTCTATAAATCGATTTAAAGTGCAGAATTTTAAAGCTTGTCTGGGAGTTCAGAAAAAAGGGGTCAGACAGCTGAAGTTACACTCTGCAGGGCTTAGTGCGGAGAGGTATGAGAGCTGATTGGGGGGAAGAAACACACCCCCCCTTCACAAACTCGGGAACAGAGCTGACACTGTCAATCAGCTTGAGACAAAAATTACACTTGGTGTCCTTAGTGATTGTAGCGTCTTGTTTTTTTTTTTTTGGAAAAAAATAACAAACATGTTATACTTATCTACTCTGTGTAGTGTCTTTTCACAGAGCAGTACAGATCCTCATCTTATCAGTTCCATCTTCGGCTCTCCTGGCCCCTCCCTCCTACCGAGTTGGCTGAATGACTTTGATTTACTGCAGCTGGAGAAAATGGCACATCGCTGCTGTCTCCAGCCAATGAAGGGGTGAGTCCTGGGCAGCCGAGACACTCCTGCATCATCGCTGGACAGAGATGGGGCTCGGGTAAGTATTAGGAGGGCTTGAGGGGCTGCTGCATACAGAAGGCTTTTTATCTTAATGCATAGAATGCATTAGGATACAGAAAACCTTATGCCTTTACAATCACTTTAATTGAGAAAGTACACGCTATAGAACAGGGATCCTCAGACTATGGCCCTCCAGCTGTTGCGGAACTACACATCCCATGAGGCATTGTAAAACTCTGACATTCACAGACATGACTAGGCATGATGGGAATTGTAGTTCTTAAACATCTGGAGGGCCATAGTTTGAAGACCCATGCTATAGAAGAATATGCCTTGTTTTTTATTTATTGGCGTATAACACTCACTTTTTTACCCTGAAAATAGAGAGTAAATTGTGCCTGCGTGTTATACGCAGGGGGCTGTGGAAAGTTTGTTTCCTGAAACTTCCGTCCTAAAGTTAGGGTGCGTGTTTTACGCCGATAAATATGGTATCTTAGGTATACAAGCACTTTAAGATGGAGTAGTAGAGTGATGGTGTATCAGTAAGCCTGGCCATTGATGATAAAAAAAAAATGTCCTGCCACCACGGGTACCAGAAAGAAAAAAACCACTCCATTCCCCCATCATCACAGTCCTTGTTGATGGGGGAATGCCTCCTGCTACGCTATTGTATAGCCACTGGCAGAAATCGTGTATATAAAAATTAATGTTGTTCCCAGTTAAAGGGGTGTTCCATCCAAATGTAATGTTTATTAAAAGTCAGCAGCTACAAAAAATGTAGCTGCTGGCTTTTAATAAACAGACACTTACCTTCTCCACGTTCCAGCGATGCGCCGACCGGGGCTCCGCTCCTCCCCTCCCCGGCCGGCATCCTCATTGCGACTGTGGGCACCCAGCCGTGACCGCCTTCGGCTTCACGGCCGGGCACCCACTGCACATGTGCAAGCCGCACTGCGAGCGTGGCGCGGCTCGCCGATGATTGGACGGGCGATCGCCTAGGACCTGTCAGTGTCCTAGACGATCGCCAAAGGGAGGGGCTGCAGTAAGGCGATTAGGCATAATCGCCTTACCAGCCCCTCGGCGGAAGCAGGAAGTGGGACAGGAAGTCCCACTCCTACTGAAGCCCCCACTCCCCCCCAAAAAAATTACATGCCAAATGTGGCATGTAAGGGGGTGAAGCATGAGTTAAGCGGAAGTTCCAAATTTGGGTGGAACTCTGCTTTAAAGAATTGATCAGCTTGGGCACATTGGTCCATGCATGGTTCAAATCTCAGATGGCCCCTTCTGAACTAGATTCCAACCGTCTGTGGCTGGCTTAAGATTGACTATACAGATTAGGCTAAATACGTTGAACTAAAATTTTTGAGAAATATGGAGGCGGTAGTTGCCAGTAATTCCATCCAAAAGTACAGGGTTACTAACTGTTCAGCCAATCAATATAGACTTCACATTTGAATACAAGTGGTAGTATCCAGCCGAGTGTTGATGTAAAGTCTACATTTTGTATTAAGCTGGGTACATACATATGGCTTCCAATTTGCATGACAGGAGACTGTGACCGACTCTCTATGGTGCCGGTTCACACATCTCCGGAGCGAATTGCACAGGAATTCTGTGCGGTTTTGACTCCGGTTTGAATTAAGATTTTTTTTTACACCTGATTCGTCCCTGAAACGCAGAACGGGGACGCACCGGACCCCTGCTGTGAGCCACCTCCGTCTGCAGTGGGAACCCAGCCTTAAAGTAAAAAACGTCATTAATGTGACATAACTGGTCATGTACAAAGTTCTAAAATGTCTCCAGAGTTTATTGCTGGCTAAATCAATAACATCTAAACATTTAAAACTTAATAAGCATTAGCTATTCATTTTTATCACCCATCCACGTCATGGCAGCTGTAGACATTGTCACCGGTGCATGTTTATTGATTTCTCCCAAGGAATCTCTCCCTGTATGGTGCTGCTGTGAGCCACTCCTTTCCTGTCTGCAGTATGAGTGATGGGCCCGGCTGGGTGCTAGCTTGTTCGGGAACAGGAAAAGCAACAAGATCTGCATTTTAATCACCACACCTCATAATGAGAATGTACAGGCTGCCTCTGTCAGAACACACTGACTTCATCTTTTTTTCACAAGTTTATCCCTTGTGCCACAAAGGCTCTGCTTGGGACTTCATGTTCCTTGCACACTGTTGTCTTTTCCAGACACGCATTTGTCTCTTCTCTTCATTTATGGTCATTGTATGAGGTTGAGAAGGAGAACTGTATTGTTTTTCTACAGCAGACAATGCTGTACAGTGTGTACATGTATGGGACAGAGCATTCTTAACTCCTGCATTCTTTTTTTTTTGCTTTTAAGAATTATGGTAATTTTTAGGCCACTTTTTACTGAATAAAACTAGAGCAGATGCTGCGATCAAAAGAAATGAATCGCCTTTAAAATCAGCCTGTTCTTTAGATACCGCTGCCCCAAAAAATATTTTCACTATTTAACCACTTCATTACTGGGCACTTAAACCCCCTTCGTGCCCAGACCAAATTATATTTTTATAATTTTTTTCCCACAAATAGAGCTGTCTTTTGGTGGTATTTGATCATCTCTGCGATTTTTATTTTTTGCGCTATAAACAAAAAAAGACAGAACATTTTGAAACAAAAACACAATATTTTTTACTTTTTTGTTATAATAATATCCCAGATTGTCAAAAACTCAGTATAATCACGTCTGATCGAAAGATTAGACAAAAAACACTGAACCCAGCGCACAAATGGAAAAATAAAAACAAAGGGTATATTGTCTCTATAGATATGTAGGTCAGCAGTTTAAGCAGCTGTTATAGAATTAAAGTATGTCAGAGGTTATGTTCAAACGAATTAATGATAAAATTGTACCGTCAATCAATAAGCACATTAACAGCCCTAGAACAAGATTCATAAAAATCTAAGAACTTGAAAAATATGAGTTACCATATCCTGCTTCAGAGAACCATTTGGTAGTATTAAAAATGCATGTAAACGCATGCATATCTTATATCCATGAGCTATGCCTTAATCTTAGTAATTCACAAGCTACCGCTAATATGAAGCCAAGTATCAAGAGCAGAAGTGCTCAAAGTCACTTAAAAAAGTGTGTATAAGCTATAAATAAAGGTTTAGAGAGCACTTAGATATACAGGTTCTGCCGATAAAGGTCCTCTGAAGACGTTCCTGGACTTGTGTCCAATCACGAAACGCGTCAGGGCGTGGTCACGTGATCTAACTAACCAATCGAGTGAGCAGCATCCTGGGACTCACGACGTCAGGAGGAGGAATCCCCCGTCAGACAGCACAGTGAGAGCCGCTCACCATTAGTTTTAAGCGCTGCTTTTAAACTCCTTTCTTGATAAATAGACCTAACACTGACCAGGGATGAGCAGAGCTTGTGAGGAATCTTCCAGCCACATTGTACAAGAGTGAGACAGCAAGTGTTTGACTGCACATCTTACTCGTCTATCTGGTGAGTGAGGTCCTCTTGGGGGATCCCGTCGAGGCAAAAACACTTTACATTTTATAAACACAAACCTATCGGCAGAACCTGTATATCTAAGTGCTCTCTAAACCTTAATTTATAGGACTCACTGAAAGGACTTGTGTTATTTTATATTTTACATATGTCAATTTATTTTATTTTACTTTAATTTAATTGTATATGTATTTGGTGTAGCTTATACACACTTTTTTAAGTGACTTTGAGCACTTCTGCTCTTGATACTTGGCTTCATATTAGCGGTAGCTTGTGAATTACTAAGATTAAGGCATAGCTCATGGATATAAGATATGCATGCGTTTACATGCATTTGTAATACTACCAAATGGTTCTCTGAAGCAGGATATGGTAACTCATATTTTTCAAGTTCTTAGATTTTTATGAATCTTGTTCTAGCGCTGTTAATGTGCTTATTGATTGACGGTACAATTTTATCATTAATTCGTTTGAACATAACCTCTGATATAATAATATCCCATTTTTTTTTTCCCTCAGTTTAGGCCGATACGTATTCTTCTACATATTTTTGGTAAAAAAATCGCAATAAGCGTATATTGATTGGTTTGCGCGAAAGTTATAGCGCCTACAAAATAGGGGATAGATTTATGATTTACTCTATTTATTGGCGTATAGCACTCACTTTTTTACCCTGAATATAGAGGGAAAACTGTGCCTGCGTGTTATGCGCAGGGGGCTGTGGAAAGTTTTTAAAGCTAGGGTGCGTGTTATACGCCTGTGCGTGCTATACGCCGATAAATACGGTAATTTTATTTTTATTTTTTACTAGTAATGGCAGCTATCTGCAATTTTTTTTATTTTTTTTTTGTCAGGCCTGCAATATTGGGACGGACATATCGGACACTTTTGACACAATTTTGGGACCATTCACATTTATACAGCGATCAGTGCTATAAAACTGCACTAATTACTGTATAAATGTGACTGGCAGGGAAGGGGTTAACACTAATAGTGAGGAAAGGGTTAAATGTATTCCCTGGGTGTGTTCTAACTGTGTGGGGGGAAGGGACTGACTGGGGGAGGTGACATCACAATTTACAAAAAATAAATAAAAATGTCCTTAGTTTAGGCTTATACGTATTCTTTTTGGCAAAAAAAATCGCAATAAGCGTTTGGTTTGCGCAAAAGATATAGCGTTTACAAAATAGGGGATAGATTTATTTTATTTATTATTTAAAAAAAAGAATTTAATAGTAATGGCGGCGATCTGCGATTTTTATTGTGACCCGTGTCATTGCGACTAACATATCGGATACTTTTGACACATTTTTGGGACCATTCACATTTATACAGCGATTAGTGCTATAAAACTGCACTCATTGCTGTATAATAATGAGACTGCCACGGAATGGGTTAACACAAGGGGGCGCTGAAGGGGTTAAATATGTTCCCTAGGGAGTGTTTCTAACTTTAGGGGGAGGGGACTCCCAAGGGGAGGAGACTGATCATGTTCCTCTGTACTGGGAACACACATCGGTCTCCTCACCTCTGACAGGACATGGATCTGTGTGTTTACACAGATCTACAGTCTTGCCGTGATTGCGGGAAATCGCGGGTGCCCGTTGGACATCGTGGCCGCCAGGAACGCAAACCGGGTCCCGAGCTATGCCACGGGCACGCGCCCCCCTAGACGGCCGGGAAGCCCAGGATGTCATATGACATCCATCCAGGATGGGAGATCCCATCTGTGGACCTCATTTGACTATAGGCGGGATCTGAAGTGGTAAAAAAAGAAATTGCATTGCATTGTGGCAGGAGACTTATAGGAGGACAGTGATAACATGTCCATACTAAGAAGGTGGTACAGTCAATAAATACATTACTGCTAGAAAACTATAGTAGGGGATAACATTCCCTAGACCGCTAGCCGCAGTACCTTAAAGACAAAGCATACTGGGTATTTTTTTCAGAATATGTGGAGTAGAAGTAGACACCTAGACTGTCTAATTTGCTTTTTTTTTTTTGCATAACTGTGTACTATAGGACCATTAGCGTGTGATTAAAGGTGGCTATATACAGCTCCATAGCTTTCTCCCTTCCAGGGATTACACTCAACCTGCCATTGACATATAAGCATTATCAGACAGGACCAAATTACTTTTTATGCTGAGGGAATATTCTTTGATGTGCCTCAAAGTGTTTCACAGAGCCCAACAAAGTGAGATATTTGGAGCCATTGACATGCATCGTATTAGAATCGTTAAGTTCCTTTAAAAAAGAGAGAATCGTTGAGCTTCCCCCTAAGATTGCCATCCAAAATGAAATCTAGCATGAATGCAATAAAAGATGTGTTCCATATTAGGGTGGGAAGGCAATTGACTTGCTGTGAAACAATGTACTGTATATTTTATTGTTGAATATATTGTGGCTTTATAAATACACCATGCTCAGCTAGCATGTGGTGCAATGTTATTGTTTAAAAAATATTGTGGAATAAATTTATGAGTTTTAATAGAAATGTATGGTGTGTATACAGTAAATCTAGGCACCTTTAAACTACCATATGTAGTGAATATTTTTATTGTATGTTATTCAGAGGATCATGGTGCACCATCTCTGTGATTCTGGTGGTATATATGTATACAGTTCCCCCCCCCCCAATTATACTTACCTAGGTGGATGCAGCATCGCGCCTCTACATTGAGAAGCGAGCGATCGAACACTGCTGATCACTCGGTTCTGACAGCTCCCTGAGCAGAAAGCAGCTGACTGTCAATCAGTAGCTCTCTGCTCTCCTCCTCGCTCAGTAAAGTGCTGAGGAGAAGAGCGGCCATCTCAGGCTCTCTGAGAGGGGTGTCGGTCCAAGCACCTGGCGGATCCAGACTTCCAT
This sequence comes from Rana kukunoris, assembly GCA_029574335.1. Taxonomy (NCBI): domain Eukaryota; kingdom Metazoa; phylum Chordata; class Amphibia; order Anura; family Ranidae; genus Rana; species Rana kukunoris. The sequence continues at coordinate 90,635,937 of CM056049.1, read as the reverse complement.
TGTCGGGATGACGCAGTGCCTGGACTGATTTCTGTGACGTCAGCAGAGAGTGGAATTCAGGCTCTCTGCTGAAAACGGGTCACAGGAGTGCAAAAATAATTGCACTCCTGTGATCCATAGGAGAGACGTACAGCCAAACAAGCTTTGGCTATACTTCTCCTTTAAAGCTGTAGAATAATATTACAATGTGATCTTTCTATATACATATTTACATAAGTGTCTGCTTGGTTACACAATGACATTTCCAGGAGCCAACTCTACACATTTCTGGGACTGTCTCCTCCTCCAGGAGCACGTGCACTAAAATCCACTTCCACAAAGGGGGCAGGTCAGTAGGGGAATCCCTGGAAATACTTTTATAAAAGTTGGAGCCAGCATAAAAGCCCGTTTCCATCTAAAACAAATTTTGATTATGGCATCAACTTGTGTGCATGTTATCAGGCCAAAATCACCAGGGTATGTAAACTTTTGATCAGGGTCATTTGGGTGATTTTTGTTGTGATTATAATTTAAAAAGAGTAAACACAGTTGACTGACTAAAAAAAAAACACTAACCATGAGTGGAAAAAGTTTTCGTGTTATCATTCATATTCTCTGAAAAATGGCCAAGAAATCATAAATTCTGCCAGGGTATGTAAACTTATGAGCACAACTGTATATGATTTCTTGGAAAAGCATTTGTACACGCAGTGCATCAGCTGATGCATTTTTGCCTTAGTTGGACTTATTCATAGCTAGTTGTTAAATGAAAAGAAAAAAACATTATTAGGGGGTTAGGAAAGGCATAGGTTTGCTACAAACTGTACACTGCCATAGAAGGCTAACACAACACAGTACAAGTATTGTAGTCCTTGAGAAATCACAATATTTCCATATTCGTGATGCCACTTTTACGCATAAAATGTCAACAGGGTTGACTTTCTAAAGCATTCTAAAACCGGAATGTGCAAAATCTGGTGCAGCTGTGCATAGAAGCCGATTAGTTGTTTTTTTTTTGTCAAAATTACGTCGGCGGGAACCTCTTATCCTTCAGACTGGACGTCAAATGACGTCCTTGCTTTTTCCAGCCGCTAGGGGGCGCACGCGCCCCCGCCGCATTGCTCGGGATCCGGTGCGTGTGCCCGGCGGCCACGATGGCCGCCGCGCACCCGCGATTACCCGCAATCACGGCAGGACCATGTGTGTGTAAACACATAGATCCATGTCCTGTCAGCGGTGAGGAGACTGATGAGTGTTCCCAGTACAGAGGAACACACATCGGTCTCCTACCCTTGTGAGTCCCCCTCCCCCTAACAGTTAGAACACACTTTAGGGAACATATTTAACCCCTTCAGCGCCCCCTAATGTTAACCCCTTCCCTTCCAGTCACATTTACACAGTAATCAGTGCAGTTTTATAGCGCTAATCGCTGTGTAAATGTGAATGATCCCAAAAATGTGTCAAAAGTGTCCGATATGTCCGCCGCAATGTCACGGTCACAATAAAAATCAGACTGCCGTTATTGCTAGTAAAAAAAAAATATATGCCATAATTCCATTCCCTATTTTGTAGACGCTATAACTTTTGCGCTAACCGATCAAATACACTTATTGCAATTTTTTTTTTTTTTTACCAATAATATGTGGAAGAATACATATCGGTCAAAACTGAGGAAAAAAAATCAAAATCAATATCAAAATTATGATATTTATTAAATCAGAGTAAAAGATATTGTTTTGTTTTTTTCAAAATTGTCGCTCTTCTTTTGTTTATAGCGCAAAAAATAAAAACTGCAGAGGTGATCAAATACCACCAAAAGAAAGCTCTATTTGTGGGAAAAAAAGGGCGTCAATTCTATTTGGGAGCCACATCGCACGACCTCGCAATTGTCATTCAAAATGCGACAGCTCTGAAAACTAGTCTGGGCAGGAAGGGGGTGAAAATGCCCTGTATGGAAGTGGTTAAAGGGGTTGTAAAGGAATTTTTTTTCCCCTAAATAGCTACCCTTACCTTAGTGCAGTCCTCCTTCACTTACCTCATCCTTCAAACTGCCTTTTCCTGGTACATCTTGGTGCCGATTTACTAAAACTGGAGAGTGATGCGTGGCTTTCTCCCTGGTGTGGAGAAAGCCTCTTCAGGGGGGAGGGGGCGAGCAGGCAAGTCAGGATACTCTCTACTTTGCAGATAGAGAAAGGAGCTGTGTGTTAGTGGGCGTCCTGACACTCCTGCTCACCCCCTCAAGAGGCTTTCTCCACACCAGGGAGAAAGCCTTGCATTACGGTGGTGAGTTACAGACAGAAGAACAGGAAGTGAGCATTTCTCAGAAGAAATAAGGACATTTAAAAGCAAAAATTGAAGGATGAGGTAAGTGAAGGAGGTAAAGGAAGTTATTTAGGGAAAAAAATGTTTTTCTTTACAACCCCTTTAATAGAACAAGCTGAAGTTAGAAGCCGATTGGCTATCATGCACAGCTGCACCAGATTTTTCACTCTCCAGTTTTAGTAAATCGGCACCAAGATGTACCAGGAAAAGGCAGTCTGTATCTATTAAATCTGTAAACCTCTGGGAATTGTTTTTACTTTTACAGAAACCCAGCATTAGTGTCAAATAGAACTTGTAGTTATTAATGGATTGAGTAGTATTAGCAAGGCGTGCTGATTAAGGTGTGGAAAGTGTTTACCCAGAGGCGACGGAAGATTTCATCCGAAGGTCAGCCGTGTCAGAAGTGTATCATCTGTCAGGACAGGGATGCTTATGAAATGACGGAGAAATGTTGAAATACTCTGGCAGGGGAGTGCCACCCTGCAGCTGCTAACTGGTTATGCCAGGAACCAGTGCCAGCAGATCCAGGTTAGGTAGGGGACAGGTATCCTTTAAAGGAGTACGTAAACAATAAAATAAAGCAATAAGCCGTTTATCCATGTCTTTGTTTTTGGGTAAACTGCTTGGAAGAAAGAAATAATCTTCCATAAATATTTGTTAGAAACAAAAGATGTATACAGTGAGTGGGCAGATCACTGTTATTATTGACATGGGATTGATGCATAAGTCAGCAAATATGATGCAATTCAATACATTTCATGCAGACCAGGGAATCCATTAAAAGTCTGACTCCCATCTATGTGCTAAATTAGCACCTCTGTCCTTATTAACATTATGGTGGAACTTTTTTTTTAATTTGTGACGGCAAAAGCAACACAGTGTAAAAGTATCACACTTGTCTAAATTTGTTGCATGCATCAGACACGGCAATCGAACTGTCTCAAGGTTTTCATGAGTTTGGAGCAGGACTTTGTACTCAGTCAGAAACGTGTCAAAACTGTTTTATTGAATCGCTCTGAGAATTATTATTATTATGCAGGATTTATATAGCGACCACAATTTCCGCAGCACTTTACAATATAAAAGGGATACAATACAGTTACAATACAATAAATTCAAGAGGATTAAGAGGACCCTGCTCAGAAGAGCTTACAATCTAATAGGGTGGGGCAGGTGGTACAAAAGGTTGTAACTGTGGGGAATGAGCTGATGGAAGTGGTAAAAGATTAGTTGGAGACGTGATAGGCTTCCCTGAAAAGGTGAGTTTTCAGGGATCGCCTGAAGGTAGCAAGAGTAGGGGATAGCCGGACAGGTTGAGGTAGTGAGTTCCATAGGACGGGAGAGGCTCTGGAGAAATCCTGGAGACGAGCATGGGAGGAGGAGACGAGAGAGCTTGACAGTAGGAGGTCTTGAGAATAGCCGAGAGGACGGTTTGGGATATGTTTGGAGACGAGATTGGTGATGTAGCTCGGGGCAAAGTTGTGGATGGCTTTGTAGGTTGTGGTTAGTATTTTGAATTTAATTCGCTGGGTGATCGGGAGCCAGTGCAGGGATTGGAGGAGAGGTTTGGCAGACACTGAGGGTTGGTAAGGTTGAGAAGTCTGGCAGCAGCATTCATGATAGACTGAAGAGGGGATAGCCTATAGAGAGGCAGGCCAATAAGAAGGGAGTTGCAATAGTCAAGGCGAGAAATAACTAGGGAGTGAATGAGGAGTTTGGTGGTTCCATTTGTTAAAAAGAGGCAAATTTTAGAGCCGTTACGGAGGTGAATTACACCTTACCACATAGCATCTGCCATTTGCCCGGTTTTGGGGAGTTTTGTTGGGTCTGTTGTCAGTCTGTGTACTATTCTGTTTTTGCTGCAGATTTGTTATTACTATTGCATATATATCAGGTGAGAAAGGTAGGATTCATTTTTTAGTCTATATATGAGCATGAAACCAGTAATTGATAACAGCTTCAATCTTTCACAAATAATTTCCTACCAACAGTGACCCGACCATCAGCAATTTTTCTCAACCCTCTTCATATGCCCCAATTGCTGGAAACATACTGCATCTGTCATGGTCCCAGATATAAAATCATGTCAGTCAACATTATAGCTATTCAATATGCTGGCACATGATTTTACCATATGGCTAACCACCCAAAACAGATCAAACTTTTAGCTGGAGGGGTTATTAAACTTTTTTGAACTGGTGTCGGCTAGAAAATGATTGCGATATCTTCCAACTGCTAACATGAAGCATTCTTTTTCGTGTGATTTCTGTTGCACAATATGTAATTCCTATTTTGTCATTTTGCAACTACGAAGTTGCCCTCAACTATATAGACAGGTATCATTGTTTAGTCCTGGCCACAGTTCTCCATTAAACTGCTGAAGATGAATATTTTTTTTTTATCTGCACAATAAAATTTGAGTTCTGATAGAATTACATACTTCTGTACTTTCCCTTGTGGCCATTGAGAGTCTCATCAAGTTGATGCATGGCTTGTCCTTGTGAAATCGGACTGCTTTCTCTCTGCTTGTGCAGGCTGGTTACTGTTGTGACTCTCCAGATCATCTTACTGAAAGTGACAGCGTGTGTCACTCTGCATCCTTTACTCAAGTCTTTTGCACACACTGGGAATACCACTTTACATTTCCTGCTCTACATACATCTCTTAAATTATTCTTTGGTGTGTTTGACCTATATCTGTGTAGACAGGTCATAGTTTATCGATGCTGCTTCTGGTTCTCTGGCTTCTCTCAAGCGGCTTTTTGTGCAGCATAAAATATCCTATATTCCTTTCCTATAAAGATGTCAGAAAGTTAAGGATCTTTTCTTATGAATTATTGATTTTGTTACTTTTTGTACAACTATTTCTGAAAAGTTATAGATGTTAGCATGGGCCATGGTGCAGCAGACCTTCAGAATCTGTCGTAATACCCTCGACAATTTTGGTTTCCTACAAGAGTCAAATCAGGCTTGGAGATGGTGGAGAGTTTATTCTATGCTGAATAATTAGGCAACCTGGAAAGATTTACTTCAAGACGCACACATGCTGATTGACCAAATCGATCAAGAACAAATATGACTAGAACTGCGTATTGGAATGTATGCTTGCGATTGATCAGATTCCACGTTTGATAGATGCCAACATCACATGTCTAATTGCTTGTGTTGGATTGGATATAATAAGGCACATTATCAACAGGACATATTCATTTTAGGGTTCTAAATTGCTGACTTCTGGAGCAACAGTTTTAATGATCCTTTTATACCCTTTCTTATGATATGACATTGATCTCTAAATTCATGAAGAGTATCCGGCTTGACCGACTGGCATCTGTTTCTAAATAGTTTGGGGGCATGATTCTCATCCAAGCATTTTTTTCCCACCTCCCCTATTTCATCTCACATGAATCATCACTAGTTTTAGCGGATGTGAAGGGCTAGACTCATCAAGCATCAGCTTTACATTACAGATTTATAGGAATAACAGAGTGTTCCATGAGTAGTCAGTGACAGCAGAACATGTCATATCCTCCTATCTATTTCTTGTACACTATTATCACATCATCTCATTGTTGTTTCAGTTCCTTGCAGCATTGTGTTGGTTTGGTATTGTGCCATTTATTCCATAGTCATGGCTTCATCTAATCCATAGCTGTCTTGTTTAAAGGGGAAACATACATTTCCTCACAGATGAGGCTGTTAAGACTACCTGCCAGCCTCTAATTTCACATATATACCACAGTGGCATGTGGATAATTGTGTAGTCTTATTGTCTGCTCTGACCAGGTTATGTGATTTTATATAGGGCTTGGACACCTTATATAAAAAATAAGGTACATGCCAATTAAAAAAACATGTCTGAGTAAAGTGTATATGATTTTTGGATCTTGTGTCCACTTTAGGCTTGGTTTACACCATGGGTCTTCAAACTACGGCCCTCCAGTTGTTCAGGAACTACAATTCCCATCATGCCTAGTCATGTCTGTGAATGTCAGTGTGTTACAATGCCTCATGGGATGTGTAGTTCTACAACAGCTGGAGGGCCATAGTTTGAGGATCCCTGGTTTACACTAACCGACTCCAAAGTTGCATGATTTTTCGTGCAACTTTGGAGCTTGACTTTGAGGCTTGATTCACGCTTGTATGACTCCAAAGTTGTGCTGTCCTACGAGTGCATCTTAACGCAACTTTGGATGGGTGCAACTTGGATACGGCTTTGACCAGTGATAATGGACAACTGTTGCATGGTATAAAATTCAGGTAAGTCTTTCATGCAACTTTTGATGGTTAACTTTGAAGTCTATGGCTCCCAAATTACATTAAAGTCAGACCAAATAGTGCATACACTACTTTGAATGTGCTACAACTTTAAGTTGTGCATATGTGAATGATTATCATTAAAAAACATGGAGAATGACTTGTCATGGGACTTTGATGTCCAAAGTTGCATGACAAGTCGCACAAGTGTAAATGGAGCCTGAAGTGACTTTGATATGACTGACACAGAGAGTTTAAAAGTCTTATCGAAGTAGTGCAGGAACCTTTTCTGAAGGGGCAGTGACTTCAGTAGTGTCCATTGGAATGGCATTTCACATGTTTTTCAACTTTGGGTCTCCAAGTCTGATCTTAAGACACAAGTGTGTGAACCAAGCCTAGTTCATGTCGCTATCCTTTTACTCTTGGGCAGGAGGCTTCAGAGTTTCACAGGGTGAGAAGACTAATGAAAGCAAGTCTACCAATCAGCTCTGACCAATGCATGCTTTAAACTCTCTATGCAACTAATAGAATTTATTTCACTGCAGTTATACTCTTACCCCATGCAATGTAAAAAACACAAACCCCCCAAAATAATTACATTTTATGTAAATACAATAATAACAAATGTGACTGTGCTGAGAATACAATATAATTAACCTTATAAAGGTGATCTGAGTTGACTTAGGAGCTCACTGATTTTTTACTTGGGTTAAATTGCTTTTTAAAATACTTTTTTTTATGTCTCTGTAATCTCATAATCATGCGCTGTTAGCCAGAACCATCTACTATGCTGGCAATTGAAGAGCATTAATATACAATACAATGCTATCATCTTTTTATGATACTATATAAAGTTTTGCAGGCAAAGGTTAAAAAAGCAGATACATAAAATGTATAATTTAAATATGTACATTAAGTTGCATAGCAAGGCATATGCAAAAAACAAAAAAAAGGAAATGCAATTGGTGCTAGAAGCATGCCCATAGGGGCTTAAAATCTTACTCTATTATATTAGTTTATGGACAAAGTTACAATAGTCAAAGAGCGACCAGTGTTTGAACCAAAGAACACATGGGGTCTGCATTTTCACATGCCGAGATATACAAGTACATTTAGAAAAGACAAGAATACCAGCAACTATAATGATATTGTAAACTCAACAGCCAAGTTAAAGATAACTAGTAGGACATTACGTAAGCAAGCTTTGTCTATTTAGTTGATTTTAAAGTAGATATACACCGATCAATTATAACATTATGACTACTGACAGGTAAAGGGAATAACATTGAATATCTCATTACAATAGCACCTGATAGTGGGTGGGATATATTAACACCAAGTGAACATGTAGTCCCTGAAGTTTATGTATTTAAAGCAGACAAAATGTGTACGTTTTTTAGTGACTTTGACAAGGGCCAAAGTGTAATGGCTAGATGGCTTGGATTAGAGCATCTCCCAAACTGCAACTTTGGGAAGGTCCCAGTCTGCAGTGGTCAAGACCCACCAAGAGAGGTCCAAGGATGGGAAACTGGTGAATTGACAACAGGGTCATGGGTGACCAATGCTTATTGGTGTACATGAGGAGCGAAGGTTGGCCTGTGTAGTCTGATCCAATAGAAGATCTACTGTAGCAAAAATTGCTAAAAAAATGGTTAATGCTGGTTCTAATAGGTGTCAGAACACACAGTGTATCACAGTTTGTTATGTATGGGCCGATGTAGACGCAGACTAGTCAGGGTGCCCACGTTCACATCCAAAAGTGCCTACAGTGGGCTTGAACATCAGAACTCGTCCACAGAGCAAAGTAAAAAAGGTGGCCTGATCTGATGAATCGCATATTTTTCTTTTACATTATATGGATGGCAGGGTGCGCATGTGTCGCCCCTGGGAAAGAGATGGCACCAGGAGGCACTATGGGAAGAAGGCAAGCCCGCAGAGGCCGTGTAATGCTTTGGGCAATGTTCTGCCATTCATGTGAATCATACTTTGAAGCCAATGCCTGTTTGGGTCAGGGCTGTTTTGGCAGCAAAACGAGGACCTTCTCCATATTCTGTGGATGGGCATAATGTTATGCTGGATCTGTGTATACGTAATCGGTGAAATCTAATATAAAGTTTAACCGGCTAATATAATTTGAAAGGTAATTTTCAATGTTTTAAAATCTGTGGCTTTCATTATTCTAGTACTTGGGTATTCTGCCATGTAGGTCATTGTGTAGACATTTCCTGTTATAGGGTAGTCAGTAGTCTGCTCCTGTCTCCCGATAGTTTTCCGGTGTTGTCCCCCTGTCACAGGCTCTCCATTGGAGACTACTAGTGGCAAGCACATTGAACAGGGTTGGCCCCCTGTAGTCACATCAGGAAATCTGCCCTGAATAATGTATGATGTGCAGCAGTTGCTGGAGCACATGCATGTAGACAGGGAGAGGCTACAGGACTTTGGCAGTACTGATATGCAATGTAAGATAAGAAGGTTAACCCAGTGATATATATATATATATATATATTTTTTTTTTAGAATACATAATGCTTTAGTAATACATTTCTTAGAGTTCACATCTAGTTTAAATGCAAAATAGCCTTGTTTTGACTGAGGGTGTACCTTTTAGAAGCCAATAATTGAGGCATACACTTACAGGACTGCCACAAGAAAACATCTTGCACTCTCGTGCCCCCCAGCCACCCTGCCTTACTTACCTAAGCCACGAAACTCAGTGGGCTCGTTCCCATGATGGTTTTCCCCCAGCTTGAGGCGGCTTGTCATTGGAGATTGATAACAGCACAGCCATTGGCTCCTGCTGCTGTCAATCAAATCAATGACGCGGCACGGGCCGAGTGTTAGTCAGTGGCTATAGCCGTCGGATGTATCGTAGGAACTCGCCCGCAAGCTAACCCTCTTGGGAGAGCGCTTCCCATGAAGTGGGTTAGCTCTTGCGTTAAGGAGCCGAGACAGCCGCCGAGGGACCATAGAAGACCAGGATCTGGGCCACTCTGTGCAAAACGAACTGCACAGTGGAGGTAAGTATGACATGTTTGTTATTTAAAAATAAATAAATAATATATATATATATATATATATATATATATATATATATATCTCTGCAGTTTTAGCGGTTATGCTCTCCCTTGTAGTGAAGCATTGATAGTATGTACCGGAGACCTAAATTCACATCCCAGGCATCTGACTTTATAAGCCCCTTCAATGTTATCATGGTCTATTCCAATAATTGTGGATGCGAGTTTGTTGCTGACTCTTGTATTCCTCTATTCATCTTGTTTGACTTCCCATATACTAAGGTTACATAAGATGCCTTCTGCAGTCTCTCCTCATCTTTTACCATTCTCCTGCCCTCTTCAATCCCAAGGACATCAGATCCTTGAGATGTCCTGATAATGTACAAAGGAGATTTATTTCTGACAATCAAATAGTGTAGCTAATCAGAAACTGTCAACACATGCTGCCTATATAGTCATAAAATATTTGATGTAGAGGCAACGAGTCTGCCGGTAATATATAAGCAATCGGAGGTAGCCTGCCTCCCTCCAATGAACCTTGCCACCAATCAGAGGAAGGTTTCTGATAAACATGACCCAAACACAATGTGATCTGGTTCAATCACCGGTATTCTAAGCTTCCAAGATAATGATGTGGGGTAAAATCCATGTATCTGAGACTCCCATCTTATCCAACCATATAAAATAATCCACAGCGGCATTCACAGAAATGCAGGGAACACAAGCCTGAGTGCTGTGGAAGTAACTCACTCAGGAAGATGTTCACTGTATTTGTCAGTTTTGCTCTAGATCTTTTTTTTTTTCAATCTGACAAACCTGATTGTGAATAGAAGGTCTGGATAAAGATTGTATTATTATGAGTAAAGATTATGGCCCATTTCCTAAAGTGGCATTAAAGGCAAAATCAAATGACATACCTTATTTATTGCAGGTACTTATATAGCGATGTCAATTTATGCAGCGCTTTACATGCAGTATTTATTGTACTTTCATATTGGTCCCTGTAATTTTAACCGGCCATGCAGAGATCAAAATTCGAGATTCAATCCATGTATGGGTAGGCTCGTTGTACCCAAGTTGATCCGTTGATCAACTTGGGTACAACCAGCCTGTTAAATTTTTTACATGCAATTATTGGCAGCAGCTATTGCCGTTAGCAGTAATCATTGTGTTCTGCCCGTTTGGAAGGCTTCCTGCGCACCCCTGCTGGCTGAACACAATAGCTCTGTGAGAGGCATTCCCTAATAAACACGGACTGTATTAAAGGGGGAATCCTTCAATTTTCTTTCTGTCCACCCCTGAAAAAAGGAAGGAGGAGGGGGGTGAAAAATCCATCAGGCAGCTTTCCCTAACTCAAGCTGGAAAACCTGTGTACATTGTTCTGGCCAGCTTGGCGGGATCACGGGTAATAGAGTGAGACACCCGCTACATATCTTTCACTTGGATGTTATAAGTTGCACTGTGTAAATACAGCTGGTTAAAACAAAAAAAACGTGTCTGTCTTATGCCGCGTACACACTATCACTTTTCGGCATTAAAAAAGTTGTTTTTCAGCATGTAGAAAAAAAACAAAGTTTTTCCAACTTCATCATTAAAAACGACGTTGCCCATGCACCATCGTTTAAAAAAAAAATGATGAGCAAAGCGTGGTGACGTACAACACATACGACGGCACTCTAAATGGAAAGTTCCATTCAAACTCCCGTCTCATATCTTGCTTCTGAGAATGCGCGGGTTTAAAACGTAGTTTTAGCACACACACGATAATCGACATTTTTAAAAACGACGTTAAAAAATGCAGCATGCTCGAATTTTTATTTTTTTCCGTTTTTCAGAAGATGAAAAACTATGTGAAGCCCACACACAAGCATTTTAAATGACGTTTTAAAAAAGACGTTTTTTTTCATGCCGAAAAATGATCGTGTGTACGGGGCATTAATTTCAGGCTGCAAAGCAACATAATGTGATTATTTTAAAGTGGCGTGATTCCTTTCTATACCGATTTCAAAAAGTAGTTCCTGTACTACTTTTTGCGATTTCAGGACGCGATTTACATTGACATCTGTGCAGAAACCTGCCAGAGGGAGTTAAATTGCGCGATTTCACTCCCGCAGCCCAGTGTGAACCAGGGATAAATGAAACTAATATAGGAGGCCTATGTGAAAGATGCCATAAAGTTGTATTACATCTAAAAGATGTAGATAGTGGTGTTATAGACAAAATATGACTGTAGTTCCTGACCCTGTAGAAATGCAACAATGGGCACTAATGGACTGACCACTTCTTCCCTGAGAGCGTGTCAGGTCACATATGTAGCATGTTGTTTTTAGTTTAGTTGAGATCATAGGAGCTCATGTGTCATACAGGTCAACTTTCTTATCCGTCTGCAGGGTAGTTGTGTAACAGCCCTAAAATGTCAGTTTAATCTGCAACGTAATTATATATGTGGGTAAGGTGATATTACCTCAACAGTTACAAAGGTGTGGTGCTTAGTGACCATGCTGTGACAAAGTATGTATGTCACAAAATGAGGTCCTGTCACCCTTTTAGTTCTGGCTATGTATTATAAAATAAAGACTATTAATGTACAGTCCTTCCTTGCTTGATGTCCACTGAGAACATGTAACCCCCAATCATGTATCACGTTAAATTAACCCATGTAACTGTCTGTAAATCGGGACAATGTGCTGTATTTATAGCTGGAAAATAAATATAAAACTGTGAATATGCACAAAGGTATAAGAACATTTCACCTGTGAAGGCTCCGTAGGTATTTTTGACCTTTTAGTTCACGTTGGATCACAAACTCTTTTCAGTGAGAAGAGATATTTGTGTATTCTGTAGAGAACCAGTTGGTAATGACTTGTCATTGTCCAATTTCATTTTGCCTGTCAACAAAAAATAAAGAATAACCACATTGCTGATATCATCCATTTCATATTCTCCTTCAACTAACCTTCTGGCCTGACATTTAAGAGAGATTTCTACAATCTGAAACAGACATTTGTGCTTTGTAGACATGATTCTCTTACACTGGAGACAGATGCAGCCATATAAACAACAAACTGTCTTTGATGTTGATTGGTGCTAATTTTTTGTAGTCTTCAATGACAGCTGAAGAACATTTATTACATCATTTTTTTCAAAAACCTGCTTATTTTGCTGGAGTATAGTGTTTACATTGGCTGAACATTAATGTCCATATTGTCTTGTTGCATGTAGGGCCCTCTATATATAGAGGCAAGAAGAGCATTTTTTTCCCCAGGCCTGCTAGCAACCTACCTGTATATATATGTGTGTGTGTGTATATATATATATATATACAGTGCAGAAAATAAGTATTTGAACACCCTGCTATTTTGCAAGTTCTCCCACTTGGAAATCATGGAGGGGTCTGAAATTGTTATCGTAGGTGCATGTCCACTGTGAGAGACATAATCAAAAATAAAAAATCCAGAAATCACAATGTATGATTTTTTTAACTATTTATTTGTATGATACAGCTGCAAATAAGTATTTGAACACCTGAGAAAATCAATGTTAATATTTGGTACAGTCGCCTTTGTTTGCAATTACAGAGGTCAAACGTTTCTTGTAGTTTTTCACCAGGTTTGCACACACTGGAGGAGGGATTTTGGCCCACTCCTCCACACAGATCTTCTCTAGATCAGTCAGGTTTCTGGGCTGTCGCTGAGAAACACGGAGTTTGAGCTCCCTCCAAAGATTCTCTATTGGGTTTAGGTCTGGAGACTGGCTAGGCCACGCCAGAACCTTGATATGCTTCTTACAGAGCCACTCCTTGGTTATCCTGGCTGTGTGCTTTGGGTCATTGTCATGTTGGAAGACCCAGCCTCGACCCATCTTCAAAGCTCTAACTGAGGGAAGGAGGTTGTTGCCCAAAATCTCGCAATACATGGCCCCGGTCATCCTCTCCTTAATACAGTGCAGTCGCCCTGTCCCATGTACAGAAAAACACCCCCAAAACATGATGCTACCACCCCCATGCTTCACAGTAGGGATGGTGTTCTTGGGATGGTACTCATCATTCTTCTTCCTCCAAACACGGTTAGTGGAATTATGACCAAAAAGTTCTATTTTGGTCTCATCTGACCACATGACTTTCTCCCATGACTCCTCTGGATCATCCAAATGGTCATTGGCAAACTTAAGCCGGGCCTTGACATGTGCTGGTTTAAGCAGGGGAACCTTCCGTGCCATGCATGATTTCAAACCATGACGTCTTAGTGTATTACCAACAGTAACCTTGGAAACGGTGGTCCCAGCTCTTTTCAGGTCATTGACCAGCTCCTCCCGTGTAGTCCTGGGCTGATTTCTCACCTTTCTTAGGATCATTGAGACCCCACGAGGTGAGATTTTGCATGGAGCCCCAGTCCGAGGGAGATTGACAGTCATGTTTAGCTTCTTCCATTTTCTAATGATTGCTCCAACAGTGGACCTTTTTTCACCAAGCTGCTTGGCAATTTCCCCGTAGCCCTTTCCAGCCTTGTGGAGGTGTACAATTTTTTCTCTAGTGTCTTTGGACAGCTCTTTGGTCTTGGCCATGTTAGTAGTTGGATTCTTACTGATTGTATGGGGTGGACAGGTGTCTTTATGCAGCTAATGACCTCAAACAGGTGCATCTAATTTAGGATAATAAATGGAGTGGAGGTGGACATTTTAAAGGCAGACTAACAGGTCTTTGAGGGTCAGAATTCTAGCTGATAGACAGGTGTTCAAATACTTATTTGCAGCTGTATCATACAAATAAATAGTTAAAAATTCATAAATTGTGATTTCTGGAATTTTTCTTTTTGATTATGTCTCTCACAGTGGACATGCACCTACGATGACAATTTCAGACCCCTCCATGATTTCCAAGTGGGAGAACTTGCAAAATAGCAGGGTGTTCAAATACTTATTTTCTGCACTGTGTATATATATATATATATATATATATATATATATATATATATATATATATATACACACACACACACAGAGTTTCAAGATCACTTGAGTTAAATACATAGAAAAATAAATCCTGTTTCATGCTACAATGATACCTACAGGCTCCCGTACCACTACAGTTTTTGCCAGCATTATGCCAAATTCAAATTGCTTGCCTTATCTTAAGAATACTTCAGATTTTTGAACATATTCATGCTATTTAAATTTTGACTTTCAACAAAATCTTTAGAATCCCCTTTTCCTCTCATCTGTAGAAAAAAGAAAAGATTGGCACTGCTGATTAATAGAAGATTGTGGTGCATCCTATTGTGGTCCTTATGGGTCATGCTTCCTTTATCTTGATAAAAAATGTATGACTTAACATTAAGCTGTTACTTCAGTAAGGATCTATTCAAACTTGCAGCAAAATAAAACATAGGGTTGGAGGTGACCTTTGGACACTCAGTATATGCTTTGTACTGTTAAAATGTGCAATGTTTAGGTTTTATGGTATCCTGTAAGCACGCCTTTGATTGGACATGGTAGCATAGATAATAAAGGGTCGCTAATGAAATATATCTGAACATGCTTGAAAAACCATTAAGGTCAACGAATGTTTCAGGAATTGTGGTCAGGATAGGGATCATCTGCACATCTAGTGGACATGCCAACGACTGACAGGATTTTGGTCAAAGGTGTTTGGCTTGTAGATGTAGGCTGGCTGGCATTTCTCTGTACCGGGCCTTTTTGCACCTCTGCAGAAATTGGCTACATACCTTTTTATTTCTGCTTAACGGACCATTGCTCATGCCTGGAAGACTGCCTTTGTTGTCTTTCAGGGAGTGAAAACCCAGATGACCGCCATGATGGTTAATGAGCAGATGTCCAGTATTCTGAAGGAATGGCATTCCAAGTTCCTTAACATTTGTAAACCTTGGAGCAGCTATTTCTTCCCATCTCTGCCTCCGACTTGCTATGGTTGTTTAAAATTGTTGCCTGTGCCGAGTCCATGTTACCTTTTTACCCCCTTCTCTCCCTTTTTTCTTTTCCCTCTTTATTTCCCATTTCCACTCCTAGTTTTCCCTTTCTCTTCCTAAATGACCTATTTTGTTGGGGACTGTTTCCCCCTAGAAGATTGCCGAGCGATGATGGGGATATTTGCTCTAATTTCCTTGCTGGTCCTCCTTAGTTTTGGTTAGAATTTTGTTGTTTTGACAATCCATCCATAATGCTTACATGTGCATGCTTTCATATGTAAATGTTTAGCTCAGCCCCTGTGTGGGCAAACCCAGAACTTATGTTTTTCGTATGTTGATATAGAAAAATCATGAAGGTGAGAATGGGCTTCTAACTGTTAGATGTGTGCATGCATGCCATGCTACAAGAACAACTTGTGTAGTGCCAGTGCAGTAAATATATGGAAATATAAGAAGTGTGTACTCTTTGAACTTGGAGTCCAAACTAAAATTGTTGATGGGAAAGCTTCTCTGCAGTTTAAACTTTAGACGTCCCTATCTGACAATTACCATCTAAAGGACCATGTAAGTTACTTCTTTAGAAGTGTAAAATATATTGACCATACTTTCTTGTGTTTCCACAGTCCTCCTGCTCCTCCCAGGAGAAGCTGCACCAGTTACCGTATCAACCAACGCCTGATGAACTCCATTTTCTGTCCAAACATTTCTGCACAGAGAGCATTGCCAGCGATGAAAGATGCCGGAACACTCCGCTGCGACCTCGCTCTAGGAGTCTCAGGTGTGTTGTCTGCCGCTGTCAGAGAAAAAAAATCAATCAGAATTAAATTTGCTCTTGTACCAAACGTGAAATGTGATCTTAAAACAATCAACCTGCGTATAGAAAGTGCCTGCATAATTGTTATGGCTGACTGGGGAAAGAAATCTACATTTTCATGAAGAAATACACCACATGCAAGCCATTGTACGCTAGTAATGTGACTCTTATTAGGTTTGTTATTGAAAAACATGGGTGTTCCAAGCCATTAAGCTGAACTAATGGCTTCTATTTTGAATTTTAAAAATCCTGACTACTTTATTGTCCATATTTGCAAACCAATCACCTCTGTCAGTGGGGGTTTTCTAAAGGCAAAATCTTCCCTTTGGTCACAGTTCGCATTTTGGTGGATGCTGGGGAGTTTGTTTTCCTGCTATCTTAAATCATGATTCTGATAGTGAGATCTAGCCACTGAGATCAGCCTTGGTCCTCTCAAACATCACATCAGAAGATCCTATGGTGTGCTGCCTTCCCCACTCTAAGGTCAATGTGCTGTAAAATAAATGATTAATCCAGAGTGAAGAAAAACAAGCATTTTAGTTAACACTGCCCTTGCCTGCAATCTTTTGTTGTTGTTTTTCTCCCCTGGTCCTTCTCTCTTCAAGCCTGCTAACTTTCTGTGCTCGTCCTTTTTGTTCTCTAATCAAACTATTTTTCCTTATAGCAGAACTTCACCAAAAAGGGGATGTTGTGCTTGTTCTGCCCCCTCTCTACCAATTGGCATTTGGGGGGGGGGGGGGGTCCATATCCCCCGCCCAGAGCCCAATTGATTTTTTTTTTATATATATTTTTTTTTGCTGTGTACTACGTCTTTTCTCTCTGATACTGGCTACAATCAAAATGACTAGTATAGGGTTTAATAAGTAGGCTGCCAATTCTCGCTACCTTCTAAAAAATACTAGTCTCCTGACTGTCTCTAGGCATTGATACTTTCGAAATCATTGATCACAAACAAGCTTGCAGCTAGTGCAGTCAGGGGAAAGATCTGAATACTTGTATAGTGTATTCTATTTAGTTGAAGGTAGTCAAACAAATGAAGATTAATGACAATGGTTTCTCTGAATATCTGCAAACCTCAGAATTATGTACCTTTTCATTTCCATTAGTTACAGTTTTAATAATCAATATGATGATTGTAAAACCAATACGGTTTAGAAAAGTCTAAAAATATTTTAGCAGTAGGAGACATTTGTATGTTATCTGTGTGTGTTTATGCATGTGTGTGTGTGTATATACACACGGTGTGTGCGTGTGTGTATATGTATATATATATATATATATATATATATATTAGTAATTGATATTTTATTCCATTGTACAAGCAGAAATTACCTCTATCCACTAATTATAGAGCAGCATTCAGCAGTTCAGAGATGTCAGACTAATGAAGGATTTTTGTTAAGTGAGCGGTTACTATGAGCCACACCTACATTTCTCCATTCTTTGTTCGTGCAAAATCCCTGCTTAGAAGTTGTATTGACCTGCAATTTTTGTCTTTTGTTTGTTGGCAGCCCTGGACGTACACCTGCATGCTGTGACCATGAAATCATCATGATGAATCATGTGTACAAAGAACGGTTCCCTAAGGTAATCCTGTGTAATGCACTAACTTGGCCCAATGGCTTACTCTAAAGCAGTGGTTTTAGGCTATTGTTCTATGGCCCCTTTGTTTCCTTAAGAGGATCGCCACTGACCCTTAGTGAACAGACAGGGTACAGAATAAAAACGATCTTCAAATATAAATTATGCACGTAAAGAAAAAAAATTATCCTCAGGGTATACATTCTACAGTAGGGTATTCTGTATTTTGATGAGTGCAGTTCACAAAAAATCTTTTTCTGGTACAATATTTATTGTAAAAATACCTAACAGCGTTACAACTATTCACACACACCGGTGTACAACATATCAGACATGGGCAAGAAAACATATGATCAGTTAACTTTTTTGAATAATGAATGTCTACTGAGCGACCTAAGGGTACAAACCACAGGTCCACATATGTCGCCTAGGCCCAAGGGTCGACAAAGTGATCCCATGTTTCACGTGCACTAGTTTGTGTCAAGGGAAGGAGTGTGAGTAGATCCACTGGACAATCCCAGGTGGAGGATGACTGAAGAGAAGTGGAAAGAGATGAGAGGGAGCTTTTTCAGTGAAAGATTGACCTAGCAGTATTGTCCGCAAGTCAACAAAATGCCCTAGGTCTGTGGACTTGCTACTATAGTAAGGGGGGACCAAGGGTGACCATATGTCTGGCCTTAGTTCACAAAGAATATTTTTAACGAAGGCAATCCTTATTGCATCAGAAAATAGTAATCTTCTCAAACACACTTGCAGACTGCACTGCGTTTGTGTCTACAGTCACCATTTGTCATCTGAATTAATCTAAATTTTCACACCTGCAATGTTATCATAGTGCAGTCTCATCCACCAAAGAGTGCTTGATGATTTACTGGCCTTCTCTCACTCAGGTTGTGCAGCCATTCTTTGTCTTGACTAGGCTCAGTGCTGATACTGAAGAAATTTTTTTGTTTTAGGATAGCATAAAAAAAAGTGTAATGGCTGTGTTAATTTACTGCTACTGGTCCTCTAACAGCTTGTACACAGTTTAACAGCACAAGCAAACGACTGGTCAGCTCCCACAAGTGCCTTACAAGCCCTATCAATGTCTAATTTTTTCACTGACCACGAGAGAATACAAATTAATAGAAGCATATACCCCCATCTGGGGTATTATAACAGCTTGGGATTCAGAGTCTTACAAATGTTAATTCTGTAAGGTATTTCTTTTGAATACATATTGAATTTTGTTATTAAATAGTCTGAAATAAAATGAGTTCCTTCCTATATTTTCTAATGTGGTAAAAATAGCTGACATCTGAAATGTGGTTGTTATGAGCAACACAGATTAATCATTTTTCCATCCTTTTAATATACATGTCCTGGGCAGTTTTAATGTAGGATGACAATTGTGATATAACTATACTGTTCTGGTCTCCGTAGACATGAATCTCATCTGCTGTTCAAATCTGCAGCTTATCTGTTCTATAGTATCGTTGAGGTTGACAGCATTGCATATGAGACTTCTAAAAGAGTTTTTTTTTTATTTTCCTCAGGCTACGGCTCAGATGGAGGAGAGGCTTCGGGACATTATAACCAACTACGATCCTGACAGCGTGCTTCCGCTTGCAGATGGCGTGCTCAGCTTCACCCACCATCAGATTGTGGAGCTGGCTCGAGATTGCCTGGACAAATCCCACCAGGGCCTCATCACCTCAAGATACTTCTTGGAGCTGCAGCAAAAGTTAGAGAAGTTATTACAAGAGGTAAAACTTTGCTGTAGCTATCACTTCTTTTAATGGGTGATAGCCTCCTAAAAAGGAAGGTACCTGTATTAAATTCAGCACATTTGTGATCGCACATAAATCTGCCTGCTGTTTAACTAATAAGTGTTACAACATGCAACATTGAAACTAAGGGCCATTTTATAAAGCCTTACCACAGCCGTACTACCGCTTTTTTGAAAGAAAAAGTCCCCTGACACATTTATAACACAACATCTGTGTGCTTTGCCAGTGTAACTAATGGATGCAAATAAGTGATGGGTGGGGAGTAAGCCGTCACATGCCTTTGACAGGTCATGTAATGTAGGCCTTTCCTATCTAGGATTTTTTTCTGCAGCCGTATGCAAAGAACACCCTGCAGGCAAAGGGAGGCTTCATACTGTGCTCTGCCTTTTAATAAATAAACTGTAAAGTAAAATGTTGTGTAATAAAAGTGATTGTCCTGACTTTGAGGAGAGTGGGCCCCTCAGAGTTTCTAGCAATTTAGGTGCTTCAGTCAATGGATGTGCACTCTGTATTTTCTCTCACTTTTTTTGGTTTTAACTCCAGCCAAGAAAAAAAATAATATATATATATTTATATATCGGCAGGCTCTGTGGCTCTGTGGCTTGGGTCTATATAATTACTGACTGTAAGATCAAAAATCTCTTTTTAAATAAGTAATTATGGGTCAGATTGCAAGTTTTGGATATATGCATTTCAGTTGTGTTTTGCAAGGAAGTGGGTGGACATAGGGGTAGAAATAATAACATCTAACTGCTGCTTGGGTGTTTGGCATCACACACTATAGTTTTTTTTTAGCAATGGGTGGTATGCTGCCAAGTGAGAATGGAGAGCTTGGGTATTGTATTCCAGTTGGCTATATCCTTTGTAAAACATTCCCTTCCTTCAGTTTGTTTCTACTAACTTAATGTTAATTGTTCAATAGAAACCAGCCAAAGTTTGGCCCGTGTTCTGTTGAAGACCATGATCAAAAAAGCTTTCCCTAACAGCTTCCAGTAAGCGCACGCATCTAATGGTTGACCACAGTGTTCTGGCTGGGATTCATCCTCTGTCAAATCACAATAGCTCAGCAGAGGAGGTCACTGTACTAACATTGTATAGATGGTACAGTGCCTCCAAAATGAGCAATTTTTTTATTTTTTTAAACCCGCTGGGTTGAACGGAAAATAACTAGTGGTGTGTATGAGGGAAATACGTTTTTGATCTTACGGTCAGTAATTATATAGACCCAAGCCACAGCCTGCCGATATATATATATATATATATATATATATATATATATATATATATATATATATATATATATATATATATACATATATTTTTGTATTATGCCTAACTATTGTATGGTACAATTTGTAACAGCTTTTTCTCTTGTTCCCAATTTACTATGTTTGTACCAAGGTGTGGGCATATGTAGCTCTCAACGAGTAGTTCATAGCACTAACCATGTAGAGCTGAGTTTTTTATTTGCCCATACTGAGCAGATGGCTTTTAAATACATTTTCCCCGGGGTATTCATATAGTTATACCTTGGGTAATACATATAATAAACTCTAAATGATAGTTGGTATACAGAATTATTATGGATAAAGAAATAATTGTATTTCAGATATCCTTTTTTGCATTATTTTAATTACATTTTCTCTCTCTTCTGCCCTCTCTTTTATGATCTTTGGTGTTCATTTTCTCAGTGCAATCCTAAACATATATTACAAATGAAAGAAAATAATAGATTGTATCTAACAAAGACCAAATAAACATCCCTTCCATCTTCATTACTCTTTCCAGACACTTGGCTGTTTAATTAGGATATCTGTCTTTGCCTTGGTTTAGGTTGAGCTGTTCTCCGTATTCATTTTGAAACTACAGAAAGCCTGAACATTTTCCATCCACTGACCACTGTAGAGAGTTTAGTTTGATTCCAGCAATTTCATACTTAATGATGATAAATTAGATTCTGCTTCTTGAGGCAGAGCTGTGAAACAGTAATTCATTTTTTTTTCTTGTTCTGTGTTTATTATATCCAGAGATTTTCTACAATACATAAGAAATATTTCCTCTACAGTGTAAGTCTGGCCATATACCAATCATTTTTTCATTCAACCTGAGGATTGAAGGAAAGAAAATGACTTGAATACCCCATGCACACATTCAATGTAGATGGGGTAATCCCTCCTGCAGCGCTATTGTATTCTGACAGTGTGATAACTTTCCCCCCCATCAGAATACACACATCAGCACTACTGGCTATGGCTGGTAGGGCTGATCTAGATTTTTTCTTTTTCAACATGCTATTTGTACACTATTCGAAGAAATTTACATGTGTACAACCAGTAATTGAAATTTGGTTGGTCCCTGCTAAGCCAGATGAATTTTCGATCCATGTTTGGCTAGCTTAAGTGATAATTGGATACCTAGACAAAGTCTAAGATGGCAATGATGCCTAAAGTTGCCTGAGAAAAGTTACTGTTGATGTGACAGAAATGTAGTGTATGGTGTAGTTTTTGGTTCCAAAACACACCAGTTCTGCCAATTTCATTTGTATTGGGATATAAAGAACACAAACCTCTCCTTCTCCCTTTTTTCATAACTCTTCCTTGTGTCCAGACAAAGAGCAAGGTAAATTAAATAAATTGTAATAATTAAGTAAATTATTTAAGCAATAACTTTTCCTTGTGTCCAGGCAGAGAGCAGGGCAAGGTATCACTTCACAAGATCACTGGCAACATTTGCTGATCTAATAAATAAAATATATATATATATATATATATATATATATATATATATATATATATATATATATATATATATATATATATATACAGTATATATATATATATATATGTATATATTTATATTTGCAACAGTTATAACGAAAGCCGACCAAGAGGAATGTAATGTTGTGTGAATGTTATTCACATATTATTGGTGTTCTTTATTCTATTTTGCTAGTATTAGAAACTGAACATACAGTATTCTGTATGTGCTCACAGCAACAAAATAAAATCATTCCAAAAGCTGTAGAAATGTTTCTTTATTTTATTGTCTTTTTTTCTGTGGTTTTCATAGGCTCAAGAACGATCAGAAAGTGGGGAAATGGCTTATATCAAACAATTGGCCCAGAAAATCTTAATCGTTATTGCACGCCCAGCAAGGTTACTGGAATGCTTGGTAAGCATCTGGATTTATAATATGTTTTTGTCTATATTACCAGCTGTTTATAACAATATTATTCAAGCTGTGAGAAAATAGTTTTGCCTCATACAGGCTCCACTCATAGAAAGCTCTGTTCCAAAATATAAATAATTGTACTTTTACTACTTCACTGTAAGAGTAAAAAAAACATTAATGGAGTAGTGCAGTGATGGTCAACGTACTAGATATTGGGAGCCTCAGGTGTGTCATA
This sequence comes from Rana kukunoris, assembly GCA_029574335.1. Lineage (NCBI taxonomy): Eukaryota > Metazoa > Chordata > Amphibia > Anura > Ranidae > Rana > Rana kukunoris. The sequence continues at coordinate 90,612,872 of CM056049.1, read as the reverse complement.
ATGCTAGAGAAAACTTTAAAATACTGCAGTCATACTAGAGTATATAGTTCAGGATCTCAGATATGCTACCAGAGTGGTTGAGTACATATTACATAAGACTGCTTGAGATTATAGCCATTTTTTTCCCTTTATAAGTCAATGTGCCCATACTTAAGCACTTTACAAAGCCCTTACAAATTACTGGTATGACATTTCATATTCTTCTTGGCAAGTTCCATTATAAAGAGAAAACTGTTTTTAAAATAAATAAATCTAGGGGAACGGGCAGAACATGAAAAGTAAACATTTTAATTTAACCAAACCACTTAACAAGCCAATGCAATGAATCTTTTTCCAACATTGATCCTAAACAAGTGCCTAAGTTGGCAAATGATGGGTAACTGCTTGAGCCTGAGGGCCTCACAAAAAGTGAAAAAGGGCTGGAGGTTTTTGCACTAGGCTAGTAGAGGGAGCACAGTAATTTTTGTCGTCTTCTGCTATGGGTCACTGTGCCCGGATGTGTTACTAGCCAAGTGCTGTCTGTTGTGTATGTCCACTACTTGGAAGACCTTAAATTAAGTGAAATAAAGAGAGTCTATTGACTATTTAAATAGCATATCCAAGTGAATGTTTCAGTTTTAAAATAATACTGTTGATGTTTATAAAAAAAAAAAGAAAAACTATGCCATTTCTATACAGCATAATACTTGGAAGCAGACACTCTGATGTGAGATGAACACAGTCCCAATCACAATCCTATATTGAGTTGCACTAAATTTCCAATATGAACAAAAATTATTGATGAAAAAAATATATATATTAAAAAAACGAAGTGTAAAGTCCAAATTGTGATGAAAAGTCCTTTAAGCGAGACGCACACCATCCATCCCCCAAATGTGCATGATCTATAGTTAACATCTCCACCTTAAAGAGTGCTTGCTTACCAGCTTTCACAGACCTCCTATTACAGAAGGTCAAAAACATTTGCGACTCAGTACCTAGCCAGGGCCTTTGTCCATCTAGGGCATGGGTCTTCAAACTACGGCCCTCCAGGTGTTCAGGAACTACAATTCCCATCATGCCTAGTCATGTCTGTGAATGTCAGAGTTTTACAATGCCTCATGGGAAGTGTAGTTCCGCCACAGCTGGAGGGCCGTAGTTTGAGGATCCCTGATCTAGGGGAACGATGGAGTATAGCAATCCACCCTCAAGATGACTCAATCACAGAAGATCCCCAAAAGAGATATAAACTTGTTTAAATCCTTAAGAGTTTTATTTATATCAAAAAAAGACAACAAGGAGCTCTCAATTTCCATTGGTAATAAACAAGCTGGGCAGCTCTTTGTAGCAGCCCATCCATCCTGGATATGAGAGGCACAGTGACGTCAGCACGTCTCTCCATCCAACATGTTTTGTCACACACTGTCGTTGTTTTTATTACCATTTATTAAAGTATGCAATTGGCAGCCATTTGAAAATGTGAAGATAGGCTTCACATTAATGCACCAATTTGTGTACCTAATGAAAATGTAGCTCTGTCAAATTTCTATAGAACAAGAAAGGATAAGTAAACCTCAACAAAAATGTGATCTATTGTGGCTTACCAGTCCTTAGATTTGACAACTTCATTAGTTATTTTCAGGGTTAAAACATTTTCAGCAAATACAGAAAATACTTGTCCATCTTGCCAGTAATGTCAAGTGTGTTCTGTGAACAGAAAGCACAAACAATATTATATTTCTTCTGTGCGCTACTAATTCAATCACTACTGCCATAGATGCAGTGTAGTAGTGAACAAAGCCACCCAAGGACTGGAAGTGTATTTGTATTGTTTTTGAAAGATTAACAAGGTAAAAATAAAGGGAAAATATCTTTAAAAAAAAAAAAGAAAACCAAATCTAGAACCTTAACTGAAGACTGGTAAGCTGCAATATATTTTTGGGATTACATGCTCTATAATTTGAGAAAAGGAAGTGTCAGACTCAGTAGGCTTTAGGGGACAGTCTCGTGAAATCAGTACCTTGATTAACTTCTGGATTGCTCAGATGGTGGGTGTCAGTTGGAATGAAAGATATACATTCAAGTCCTAAACTAAGCAGAATTACATTGCTTTGATTCAATAAAGCTAAATCTGTAGGTTGATGGAAAATACAGTTTGTAAAGTCTCCATTATAAATTAAGTCCAATAACAAGACAGTACATCTTGCTTGGTGTTGGAATTTATTCGTACAAGAAGCTGAGTGCTAAATAAGAGTAGCTATGGCTTATTAATCTTTGGAAAGTATGCACATTTTAATGAATGTGTTTATATTAATTATACCAGGAATTTGATCCCGAGGAATTTTATTACCTCTTGGAAGCAGCTGAAGGCCATGCTAAAGAGGGACAAGGCATTAAAACAGATATACCCAGATATATAATAAGTCAGCTGGGACTTAACAAGGATCCCCTTGAAGGTGAGTTGAATATTAATTAAAAATGTATAGTAATGCAACCCAGCTTAGGATTCTGTAAAGTGAATATTAACTATGTGTTAATGCGTGAGTAAAATATCCTTTGTTACTAAACACAATAAAACCATTTGTTTTATAGGAATTTCCAAAAATGCAGCCTAAAAAAATGTTTACTTTAAAATTTTATTTTCTGCCTCTAACAACACCCCTCAAGTCAATGTATTTTATGCATGCCTGACAAAGCAAAAGTATCACACCACCCACACGCACCTCTCCTTGGCTTTGCTGCCTCAAATTTCTGCATCCAGAGAACTCTCGCCCAATTTTTTATGGTGGCTTGCTCGGTTGAGACAAGGTCCTTCATGCTATTGATTTCCGCAGCCTTTGCTAATCCTAGGGCGGGAGAGGGCAGTTGTCTGTTTCCAACAATACAGCTTTTGGCTACATTAGACAGATAGGATAACAGTGAGCATTTGTAGGTCTTTCTGGGTGATGGTATGGTGATGCAAGAGAAACAGGGCTGGTTTCAAAGGATTCACAATGTCCATTAATGTTTGTGTTGTATGCCAAATTATAGACCAAAAACTCTGCAGAATGTCTTTGATGGCCTTCCCACACCTCCAACGGAGGTCTGATTGTGGGGAAATTTTATGAAGCGAACGAGGACTAAGATATCACCTTGTCAGGATCTTAACATTTGTTTCCTGGTGTTTGGTAAAAAAGTGTATTTTATAAATCTGTTCTGTCCAGAGGGTCATTTGAAGATCTTTTTTCCCATTTGCGTAGATATGGTGGGTTGAAGTCCCTAGGGTGGGCATTAATTTTACAAAAAGTACACCTAAAGGGAGTGGAGGATATGCAATCCCATTCAAGTGATGTTGTCTTGGGTAAAGGCTTTAGTGGAAGGGAGAGAAGTAAGGAAATTTTATAATTGGCTTTCTAATAACAATTCAGATTATGTACATAACTGGGATGTATGTTATGTGTAATTGTTCCATGGAGGACCAAATATCATCTAGGTCATAATGGGCTCTAAAGACATAAGCATTTCTTAATGCCCAGAAGTAGGGGTCCTCTAATCCTGGTCTAAAAGATGGGTTATCTAAAATTGGGAAAAGTGACAAGGAAGAAGGGGAGATCTCTGTACTTCTAAAGATTTTCACACATAACTTCCAGGTAGTGCCAATGGTGGGGTTAGACTTAATCTCTATTGGAAAACCTGTCAGTGCATTAAGGAAGTGCTAGGAGTGGTATAGTGGAGGCCGCTTGTTCTATCATCACCCAATGGTTGACTGGGCTGTGGCAGCACCAGTTCGTGACTCTGGTTAGATGACAGGCTGCTTAATAGCATACAAAGTCTGGTAGAGCTACACCCCCAAGGGGTTTAGAAAGACATAGGATGGTGTGAGTGTTTGCATTTTTAAGTCCCACCTAATGTTTCTGGTAATTGTAGTTCAGCAAAACCTGGAAAGCCACACATTGCAAGCATCTGTTTCAAACCTTTTCTATGTGTATGTTAACACTGATACTAAGGTTTTTCTTTACAATTGTAAAACATTGTAAAAACGTGGGTAGATGCTTTTGTAACTTTATAACTGATCAATAAAAGTCTTGTATTGCAGCAAAATGGCAAGCAGTGTGAAATAGCTGTATGAAAAGCCAATAGCTAATCTTGTTTTTTGAGCCTTAGATAGAACAGCATTGGGATTCCATAACTGTTGTTGAACAAAATGACTTTAAAATGTTTTTTTTTTTTTTTCTTTTTTTTTTAGCAGCTGAGCATTATTACCTTCAGCAGTAAAGCAGGAGAGCAGAGCTTCATCTCTTATCTGCTAAATTGTTGCCTTTTTCATGTTTGCAAACATATACACTGAAGGGTATCCACGCTGGCTGCTCAAGACCTGAACCAGCGGCAGCTGCCTTCATGATGACCAAATATTCCTAATAGAGTAGTCACGCATGAATTACTGGCTGATAAAAGCACATGAATAGACTGTGCCTTGAAAGCAGGACCACAGAAGATTCATCATCAGCTAGATACCGGTACATTTCTCAGCTGCTCCCTAGAGGAAGATTCCTTTTTTTTCTCTCTCCGTGGTGCCTAAATTGTCATCTTTACCTCTTTTCTCTGCCTCCGAAATGCTACTCTTTAGAAATGGATGAAATCAATGACATAAAATAGGCAGATGTTTATTGGCATTTAGATGAGTTTTAAAAATCTCTTCAGGCGTTTCAAAATGGTTCCCGGGATTCTTGCTCTAAGTGCTGACTCCGGGATTCATTCCATTAATACCCACTGTTTGCAGAAATTATGTCTTTCCAAGATAACTGATATGGGGCAAGCTTTCTCTTTTGAAACTGGATTTAAAAAAAAAAATTACCTTTTTGTACTGTGATATTGGCAGTTTATTTTCAGTAGCAATGTCAATAATACTAAGATCTTTAGAGATTGTATTAAAAGCTCTTGAACAAACTCTGTCTATTTCTTTCTATGAAGAAGGCATGTCAGACACCGAAGTGGTGCATTAGATCTGATTTGACATGTTTCATAGGCAGATACAATTAGATGTCATGTGAGGCCATATGAAGTGTCTGCCTTTCCCAGCCTAGAAAAAAAAATATGCACCCCCTAGCCTTATAGTTCTATATCCAGGGCTGGGTTTACCACAATGGCACACACGGGCCACTGTCTTAGGCAGCAGGGCCATAGGGGGCAACAGCAAGCCTCATTATTTACACATTTTTTCATCCGCTACAGCAATGTTTCTCATCTCCAGTCCTCAAGGTCATGTTTTCCGGCTTTCCAATTCTTTGCAGAGGTGACTTGATCAGTTTTTACTGCCTTAGTAATTACCACAGCCATTTCATCTGAGAGAAACTCTTAAAACATGACCTGTTGGGGGTACTCAAGGACTGGAGTTGCTCTACAGTACTTCCTCAGCACATGACAGTTTTTTACAGCCTGACTCAAACTGAAACAGTTCTAAATAGAGAGTTGGAGTTTTAGAACCCCTGACAGGTTTTTATTGCTATGTGAGACTGCATTGGGATATTTTCCCTTTCTTTTCCTGTTATACAAGAACATAAATTAGGGGGTGGAGACATTAGGAAGGTACATACAAAAATAAAATCCCAGAAACGTTCTATACATTCTCTGCTTTATAAAAAAAAAAGCTGTATTTCATGTTTCTATCATTTCCTGGGCCTCTGATCTGCTTTGGAAAGTCTGGGCTATAGCCCTGTCTGGGAGCCCAGGGACGTCTTCACTCCAGTCCCTGAGGGATTAGCCAGTTCTACAGTTCCAATTTAAATTTGGCACCACTTCTGACTACAGGTCCTGTGTTCTTGCGCAGGTCAGGGTCACCCCAATGCCTGTGTGGCCTTTATCTCAGGAAGACTTGCTACACATACATATGTTATTTGTATTTACACAAGTGCACAGTCAGCTGGTACCTCTACTTCCTTCCTCCCCTGACAACAGCACAGCAATCCTTGGAGGTTCTGGGCTCCAGCTGCCTATAGTGACTGGTCACAGAACTATTAACCCTTTTTTCTGTACTGTACAGGTCGTGAGTACCTCTACACAAAATTAATCAAGTGCAAGGGAAATAGGTCAGCAGGCCTTATCAGCTCAGACTCCAATAACAGCCCAGGGGTTCTGTAGCATCTCTCCTTACGGTCCTGATTCTGATATTCCTGACCACTGTTTCCATTGTTGGACACTGCCCTCTTTAGAGGCTTATCTAGCTCCTTCAGGCACGCCCACTCCTCCTGTGTATCCAGGGTGAAATGTCAAATATCCAGAATGAATTTTGTTTCATATGCGAAGAATCCTTTGGTTTAAGTGTAAAGCGGTGATCAAATGGGCGCAAAAAAACATAAAACCCAACAGGACGTGGGTTTGAAACTACTACTAATTATACACCATAATATAAATTTCAAAAAAACAGTCCAGCATGAATGTGCATTGACAATAAAAATGATAAGGTTCTTCAATGCAGTTTATCTCCAACACCGTGCCTCATATAGTGCAATATGCTTATATCAAAGTGCTCACCAGATGTCACTGGCCACATAGTGACCACCAGGCATATAATATAGGGGCTCCTTCCTCGTTGGGCTTAATCTTTCCAAATCGCATGTGATTCTAATTGGCCATCTCCCAAATCAATCGGATTCCCACTTGATCATAAATGTAAATGGTACTTCTCCAAGTATTTCACTCTCAAATGCATATCCACAGTTCCTTTTTAAGTAATCTGTAAAGTTGGGCTCCCCAAAAACGAGCCACAGAAAGGCAATATAGTGTAGTAATTTCTTTATTTAAAGCACTTGCATGCACATAAAAGACGCCATAGATGGCAGCACAGCTGTGTAATGAGGCAGGTGCAGGTCCATCACTCCATGGGTGATACAGGAAGCCCAGAGTGCGTCTCAGCTGAGAAATCATTGGTTTGTTTTACTTCCATGCAAGAAGCCCCTTGTGAGGATGCCCTTTTGAAGGGAAACATCTCTTTGGCAACGCCTTAGATACCTGCATCAAGGAAATTACAGGCATGACCCTCTTGCCTGATGAACATGTTTTTTTTTTGCCCCTTCAACTGCTGAGAATAGGAAGAGCTCCTTTAGTTTCTGTCATGCCTTTAGGTTTATGTCCAAGCCCGGCTCACATTTCTGTTGTTGGCACTAATCCTCCAGCAAAGTCTTGCAATAAGCCCTCCTCTCAATGAGGAGGTGCCATAACTTAAGATATTTTTAAAAAGTTTCTGTGTCATTGTATGCCCCTACATACAACATAAAGGGCATATAGGTTTTGGTGCAATACAGAAAAAACGTTTTTTTTTATACAAAAACATACCTTTTTATTATATGAATATTAAAAAAAACACATGCCACCATATACAATTTTGTAACAAGCATAACTTATATTCTCCGCATCACTACAAAGTAGATGACATTATACCACATCTCAGCTCAACGCATTTCAAATGATTGTATATCTTCATCAGGAGTAAATGTGGAGGGATCTAACGGTTTTATAGATGCCGTATAGCAATTTCTAGGAATTATGAATAAGGTTTTAGTTTCCCTGATTGTAATTCTGGTCTTCACTCTCAGCGCCAAGTCCTCTGTTAGCCAATTTGTAACATAGGCCTGTTGGTATTTGTTGCCTTGTCCTTTTTAATATTTACCTGATTCTCTGCCTTTATAGATATTTCCATGTGGCGTGCTATATTCCTAATTGTGAAAGTACTGTAATATCATATCATCCTTTACCTAATTATTAACTTGCAGTGCACGTTGTATTATAAGAGGCTTTGATTTCAACACATGCATTTACCATATATACAGTGGGATTGCAGGAAAATATGGCCCAGGTGTATCTTACCAAACTTACAGTAAATACCCTGAAGTGTTTCTTGTTGCATTTATTGTTAAAAGTTTGAGACTATAAAATGTTTCTTGCTCTAAATTTGTTGTTTAACATTGCATTGTGTATTCCTGTATGTTTGTATAGAGTGTATAGACCTACATTCTACTTTTCTCTTCTTCTGTTTTAGAAATGGCCTTGTTGGCTACTTATGATAGTAGTACAGTGGAAACTCCTGAAACGGATGAGTCTATCAGTGTAAGTTTTAGAAACAAATATATTTTGTCAGGTTAAAAAGAAATATTGTACATCTATCTTCCACATATTGTATACCCAATACTACTTGATAGGTGGAGAATGATTTACTTTATTTTCCAATTCGATGGCTAGCTACTCGCTTCACATTCTTTGTGATGGAAAATAAATGAAGAACCCAGTAGGTAGGTGGAGATGAGAGCCCAGGTTTTAAGATCTGGTCACTGGACAGATAACTGATAGATCTAAGGCCGCGTACACACGATCAAATCTGTCTGCTGGAAACGGTCTGCTAGACCGTCCCAGCAGACAGATTCGATCGTGTGTACGGGCGAGCCGACGGATTTGGCCACCCGACAGATTTCAAAGCATGCTTTGAAATCTATCGGGTGGGAACCCGTCCGCCTGACATTTCTGCTGGTTAGTACACTTACCAGCAGACATGTCGTCTCGCACCGGCGCCGAATAGATTCGGCGCATGCGCGAAAGTGTTTTACTTCCTGGTGCGGTGACGTGGCGGCGTCACCGCCACGTCACCGACACGTCAGCGCGCCGTCTCTTGGCGGGGATTTTGGTTTGCTCGTGTGTACACGCGAGCAAACCAAAATCCAAAGAGACAGATTTGTTCAAATCGGTCAGTCCGACCGATTTGAACAAATGAATTGCCTCGTGTGTACGAGGCCTCAGAGTCTAGTGAAATATGTGTCATGTGCCTTATGACCCAAAGTGAAAGTGGCATAGTGAACGGTGTTCCCAAACAGCCTTTTTTTTTTTTGGTAGTATTCCTGAACCAATGCTGTGATGTCCATCACATAATCATGCCAGTTTTTAATGCAATGCCATCTGAGGGCCCAAAGATCATGGGCATCTAATATTGTGATTTCTCCAGATTTTCAGAAACTTTTGATATGTACTGTAGATGCTGGTATGTTTTTTGCAATTTTACATCGAGGAACATTATTCTGAAGTTGTTTGACCCAAAGTTCATAGGCATCTAATATTGTGTTTTGGCCTTGTCCCTTGCACACAGATTTCTCCAGATTTTCAGAAACATTTGATATGTACTGTAGATGCTGCTATGTTTCAAGTCTTTGCAATTTTACATCGAGGAACATTTTTCTGAAATTGTTTGACAATGTTTAGATGCAGCTTTTTACAGATTGGTTAACCTCTGCCCATCTTTACTTCTGAGACACTCTGACTCTCTGAGATGCTCTTTTTATACCTAGTAATGTTACTGGCCTTTTGCTAATTAATCTAATTGCAAAATGTTCTTCCAGCTCTTCCTTGTTGGTACCACTTACTTTGCCAGCTTTTTGCTGCCCAGTCTAAACAAAAATTTTGAGACGTGTTGCTGACATCAATTTAAAAATTTCCTTTTTTTTTCCTTAAAATTATACATTTTCTCAGTTTAAACATTTGATGTTTTCTACTTTCTGTTTTATCGTATTCTATTATGTAGATTTTACACAGCATCCCAACTTTTTTGGAATTGGGTTTGTACACTGCTACATAACATCTCTTTGCAACCTGTGTTTTAATAATGTGTTATTTTCCAGAGCTCAAATCGATCACTGAAAATTAGAAGAAAACCTTGTGAAGTTGACTTTGAAACAATGAAACTGATCAGCAACGGTGCTTATGGGTATGTTCTGTATTAGGCTATGACAATACTTAGAAAATATGCCCAACTTGACATGTTATGAGTTATGTTTCATTTTTTTTATTTTTTATTCCAGATGTATTCTAACACAGCAGTTGAGTTATTAATGTGCTCTTTTAGCAGGTTAAAAAGGGAAGTAGGTAATTTTATATCTGACTAGAAACCCTCATGCTACCCACAGTCTATGACTAGTTTAAATTTAAAGAAGCACGATCACCAGAAACAAATAAGATTGTTAAGCCTTCCATGGGATCCTGTGCACATAGTACTTTTCCTTACCAAAATCTGTGCAGGGGTTGCTGAACTGTGTTGTCTAATAGCTAGATCTGCCCATTGACCTTCCTCTTCGAAAACATTAATCAACAAATTAATAAAAAGATATTCCCGCGCTGGCCAAGTCTAAAAGGTGGGGTACTGCAGCAAGCACTGAAGGTAGTATCAAGACCCAGGTAAGTATAAATGTAGTAGTGCTGCGCTGTGCATAAATAGGTGATAAAGTGCAAATCTGTAGCACTCCATACCAGAGATTGAGTACTAGCACCAGCACCTTCACCCTGATCACTGTGCACACACAGCCATCCATCCAGCTTGCACCTATGGACATTATCTGCACTGCGTTTTTTTTAAATTAATTTTTATTTCATTTCATGTCACATGATGATGCAATTTTAAAGATTTTATGAGTTTATTCTCACATCTATTTTGTGGTACACTTTTCACAGTATTTGGACACTTTATCAGTCCATTGTTTATACTGTCGCAGCTGATGATTTATATTTTTATTGTTGCTATTTTGACCATTCATATATTGCCTTTCAAGTGTACCTGTCACGTGAGCACATTTGCACTTTATTACATATTTATGCACAGCGCAGCACTACTTTTACATTTATATTGATCAACAAATATGGGCTTCTGAGGCCTCGTACACACGATCGGACATATCCGATGAAAACGGTCCGCGGACCATTTCCATCGGATATGTCCGATCGGGAGTTTGATCCGATGGCGTGTACACACCATCGGATCAAATTCCCCGCGACGTGGCGGTGACGCGGCGGTGACGTTGACGCCGCCACGTCACCGCCACGTCACCGCACCAGGAAGTTAAACACTTCCGCGCATGCGCCGAATCCATTCGGCGGCGGCGCGGCGGCGGTGGGGGACGACATGTCTGCTGGTAAGTGTACTAACCAGCAGACATGTCGGGCGGACAGATTCCCACCGGATAGATTTCAAAGCATGCTTTGAAATCTGTCGGGTGGAGAAATCTGTCCGCTAGCCCATACACACGAGCGGAGATGTCTGCTGAAACGGTCCATCGGACCGTTTTCAGCGGACATATCCCCTCGTGTGTACGAGGCCTGAGAGTCAGGAGAGATGGCCTGTTTTTGTGAATGAAAGCACTCTCCTGAAGCTGTAATCATTCACAACACATGCTGATAGTCTCCACCCTCCCTTTTGCCCTGAATGGAATGCTGTCTATTTCCACTCCCTTTATTCCTCATCAATAGCAGACTGCACTTCTGGACTCTGTGTATAGGGGATGGAGTTCAGGACTTTCTGGTGCTCCCACCCACATGGGAATGAACACCCATAGTTTTTAAAGGGGGAAGCTACAGATATTGTCAGCTTGTGTTTTTGTGAACAAAAGCACTCTCCTGAAGCTGGAATCATTCACAACACAAGCTAATGGTCTCCAACCTTTCCATTCCCAAATTAGATTGCTGACTGTTTCCACTCCCTTTTATCCCCTGAATAGCAGGTTGCAGATCTGAATGCTGTGTGTATTGGGGACAGGGGTCAGGACTCTCTGCTACTCCCTCCCCATGGGAATGCCCATAGTTTTAGGCTTTGCGATGGTGAAGCTACAGCCAGCAATGACCGAAAATTACGATTTCTTATTAACATACACTCCGTGGCGTAGCGTGGGGGGGAAGGGGGGGGTGGGGGGGTGGCCCCGGGCGCGACATCATTTTCACTTCCTGTGTCCCCGATCTCCGGCCGCCATGTTTAGTGTCTGGCGCCCTGTGATTGGGCGTATGGGGGTCATGTGGGGCTGGCCTGTCCGCAATCGCTCTTGAAGTCTCGCCTCTGCATATGATTGCCATACGCCCAATCACAGTGCGCTGGGAAACACTGAACAAGGCAGGGGAGACAACCACCGGAAATGTCAGCCGCTGTGCAGCGTGTTAGCTGACCTCCCGCCCGGCGGGGACACATGGTGCTGACTGCGGGTGGATTGCGCTGGCGGGGAGTCGGGACCAATTCCTGAGGAGAGTCCTGTAGGCTGTAGAAGAGAAAACTGAGGTAAGGAGGAGGATGGCTTTGCAGTTTTGCACAGAGCTGTGTGGAGGGAGGGAGGGGGTGTGTGTGAGTAGTGCAGGAAGTAGGACTCCTACTGTTGGAGTCAGGTGGGTCAGTGTAGGTGTAAGGTCAGTGGGTCAGTGTAGGTGTAAGGTCGGTGGGTCAGTGTAGGTGTAAGGTCGGTGGGTCAGTGTAGGTGTAAGGTCGGTGGGTCAGTGTATGTTGGAGTCCGGTGGGTCAGTGTAGGTGTAAGGTCGGTGGGTCAGTGTAGGTGTAAGGTCGGTGGGTCAGTGTAGGTGTAAGGTCGGTGGGTCAGTGTAGGTGTAAGGTCGGTGGGTCAGTGTAGGTGTAAGGTCGGTGGGTCAGTGTAGGTGTAAGGTCGGTGGGTCAGTGTAGGTGTAAGGTCGGTGGGTCAGTGTAGGTGTAAGGTCGGTGGGTCAGTGTAGGTGTAAGGTCGGTGGGTCAGTGTAGGTGTAAGGTCGGTGGGTCAGTGTAGGTGTAAGGTCGGTGGGTCAGTGTAGGTGTAAGGTCGGTGGGTCAGTGTAGGTGTAAGGTCGGTGGGTCAGTGTAGGTGTAAGGTCGGTGGGTCAGTGTAGGTGTAAGGTCGGTGGGTCAGTGTAGGTGTAAGGTCGGTGGGTCAGTGTAGGTGTAAGGTCGGTGGGTCAGTGTAGGTGTAAGGTCGGTGGGTCAGTGTAGGTGTAAGGTCGGTGGGTCAGTGTAGGTGTAAGGTCGGTGGGTCAGTGTAGGTGTAAGGTCAGTGTATGTGTCAGGGGTCAGTGTGTGATAGTCAGTGTTGGTGTCTGGTCAGTGTAATGTGAGTGCAGGAAGTAGGAGTGAGGTGGGTCAGTGTAGATGTAAGGTACGTTAGTGTAATGGTCACGTGGGTCAGTGTAATGGTCACGTGGGTCAGCGTAATGGTCACGTGGGTCAGCGTAATGGTCACGTGGGTCAGCGTAATGGTCACGTGGGTCAGCGTAATGGTCACGTGGGTCAGCGTAATGGTCACGTGGGTCAGCGTAATGGTCACGTGGGTCAGCGTAATGGTCACGTGGGTCAGCGTAATGGTCACGTGGGTCAGCGTAATGTTAGTAGTGCAGGAAGTAGGATTCAGGTGGACCGTGGATCAGTGCATGTGTCAGGTAGGTGTGTCAGGGGGTCAGTGTAGGTGTCAGATAGGTCACATGTATTTCAGGGTAAAGTGGAGTCAGGGCGCAGCCAGGGGGGCGGCAAAAATCCTTGCACCGGCCCTCGTGGTCAGTGTGGTGTGTAGTGGTCAGTGTGTGGTGGTCAGTGTGTAGTGGTCAGTGTGGTATGCAGTGTAGTGATCAGTGTATGGTGTAGTGATTAGTGTGCAGTGTTGTGGCCAATGTAGGAATCGGGTAGGTCAGTGCAGTGGACAGGTAGGTAAGTGTAATGGTCAGTATAGGAATCATAAAGGGTCTCAGTGTAGAGGTCAGTATAGGAATCAGGCTGGTAAGTACTATTGTAGGAAGGGAAGGGACTTAGTAGTGCAAACATTTTCGCAGGTTAGTGGGGCACAAATTTCTTGCCTTGCCCCGGGCGCTGACAACCCATGCTACGCAACTGCATACACTGCTCAGATTTTAATGGGGGCAATTGCTCCCCCCCCTGTGATAATTGTTGTTTAAGTAATTGAGCCAACTATGATACAAGATCTTGCCTGCCCAGTAGGCACATTGACATGTTTTATTGTATACCCCGCACCTCTATAGATACACCGCAGGCAGCCGCAGGGTTGGTCTTTGGGTAATGAGTATAAAGTTGTTTTAAATGTTGAAAGCTTTATGCATTCCGAAAGATTTGGTTTATGGCAATGTTATAGATGGCATAGTTGTTGCTCAGTCATGATTTGTGGGCACTTTTTTTCCTTTACTTTATAATATTTATCACAAACGGAGTCCTCTTTATCATTGCCTTTACAGTATCTATATGTTTGTTCCATTTAAGCTGCTAGTGCTATCTAAATTTTGTTTAACCACTTAATACCCGGACCAAAATGCAGGTAAAGGACCAGGCCCCTTTTTGCGATTCGGCACTGTGTCGCTTTACCTGACAATTGCGCAGTCGTGCGACGTGGCTCCCAAACAAAATTAGAGTCCTTTTTTTTCCCACAAATAGAGCTTTCTTTTGATGGTATTAGATCAGCTCTGCGGTTTTCATTTTTTGCGCTCTAAACAAAAAGAGAGCAACAATTTTGAAAAAAATGCAATATTTTTTACTTTTTGCTATAATAAATGTCGCCCAAAAATATATAAAACAATTTTTTTTTCCTCAGCTTAGGCTGATACGTATTCTTCTACCTATTTTTGTAAAAAAAAACGCAATAAGCGTTTATCGATTGGTTTGAGCAAAATTGATAGCGTTTTCAAAATAGGGGATCGTTTTATGCACTTTTATTTAAAAAAAAATGTTTTACTACTAATGGCGGCGATCAGTGATTTTTTTTCATGACTCCGACATTATGGCGGACACATGGGCCAATTTTGACACATTTTTGAGACCGTTGTCATTTTCACAGCAAAAAATGCTATAAAAATGCACTGTTTATTGTGAAAATGACAATTGCAGTTGGGGAGTTAACCACTAGGAGGCGCTGAAGGGGTTAAGTGTGACCTCATATGTGTTTCTAACTGTAGGGGGCGGGGCTGGACGTGTGACGTCATTGATCGCCTTTCCCTGTATCAGTGAACGGACAATCAATGACAGCGCAACAACGAAGAACAGGGAAGGTGTGTTTACACACACCTCTCCCCGTTCTTCAGCTCCGGGGACCGATCGGAGCTTCGGACCCACGGCTGGGCATTTAACAATCACATACAGGTACGTGATTGTGCCCAGCCGTGCCATTCTGCCGACGTATATCGGCGTTAGGCGGTCTTTAAGTGGTTAATAATATTAGAGAGAGACAAGAATATTGTGCTGTATTTTCTGTTTGATTAACATTGCATGCCCAACCTGGGTTTCCATGGTCACCAAACTGCACTCAGCACAGTAAATTCAAGTATCCTATGCATGTAAACACTTTGTTTTTGAAAAGCTTCCTTTGCTCATCAACGTAATTTGATATTTGTTTGTTCATAGGATTGATTTTGTATTATGGAAAGATTAAATGACATGCGTTCCTTTCTTAGTCCTAAATACGGTACTTCCTTTCAGCTGATGTGCCCCATGGAATATTAGACATAATATTAAAAATAGGTGAAGGGGTTTGCACATGAAGTTACCCAGGTTTTTGCCTTGTAATAGCTGTGAATCATTACTAAGTGTCCATGAGCAATTCCAGGCTATATTTTGATGTTTTTAAATAAAAGGTTTTAAAAAAATCTTTTAAAATTATATATGTAATTGACATAAGTTAAGTCATAACAAAATCTTATATGAATTACACACTAAAGACCCATTTGTTACCTGCAGTCTTAGAACTGATCTGGTCAATTAGGGGCGTCCAGAGGATATATTAGACATTTAGCTCAAGTGTCTGTTAAAAATCACAATCAATGGCACACTGGGAAACACATTTTTTAAAGATGATCTTTAGGTAAACGGCTAATTTCACAAATATATGTACACGGTCTAATCTACCAAAGATTTGTAAATTATCCAGACACTTTTGTAATGCCTACACCTCTGCAAGGCAGTGTAGCCAGAAAGGTTACTCTACTTTTTCTACTAGAAGTAGGAAATACAATGGTCCCATCTGCTGATTGGAAACAGCAACACACTTACGAGTCATCAATTTTATCCACTCTTCTCTCTCTTTTTTTTTTTTTGTTTAAAGTGTATTTTGTGCGTGAACTTGAGAGAGAGGAGCCGGACTGCAGGAGTTGGGAGTAGGCAGACCCTCCCCCCAGAGGCAATCTGCCATCCTTCTCCATGCCCCCGGGTGGCAATGGCGGGTGTGAGGAAGGACCTCCCACTCACCCCGCCCTACCTGCTCCACTTGGGAGACCGACGGGACCCAACGGGACCCCAATGGGGCAGAGGGACTCCCCCTATGAGGAAGAGAGGGGGTCTAGCCCGCTCAGCCAGCCCTGTCAGTCCTTCGCCTCTCTTCTTTTGATCCATGTCAGCACATATGCATGATCTTTTTTTTGTAATGCATTGTATTTATTTTTTACTAGTGCAATGCATTCCATAAAATTTTGAATTTGCTTATTACAGAATGAGTTGTATGCCCAACAGCAATGTAACCCAAAGGAGTATCTGCCTTTTCTTATGCCTAATGCCCTGTACACGCAATCGTTTTTTTCTGTTGGAATAAACTCTGACAGGCTTTTCTGGCGGAATTCCGCTGTCTTGTCTTGCAATTCAAGATGTCCTGCATATACATGGTCACACCAAATTCCACCCGTCAAAAACGCGGTGACGTACAACACGTATGACGAGCTGAGAAAAATGAAGTTCAATGCTTCCGAGCATGAGTCGACTTGATTCTGAGCATGCATGTTTTTTTCTCCAGAGTTCCATACAGACGAATGGAATTTCCGATGGAATTTTTTTTCCATTGGGGAAAAAAAGAGAACATGTTCTCTTTCTAAGTCCGTCGGAACTTCTGACGAAAAACAAAGTCTGATTGGACATACACACGGTTGGAATATCTGATGAAAATAATTCCATCTGACTTTTTTCATCGGAAATTCTGATCGTGTGTACGAGGCATAACTGTACATCTGCTGTGCATGAGTCAGTGGGAAATTGATTTGTAGTTTAGAATTAGAGATTACTCTAGTCAACCAATGTTTAGTTTGATGAATCAGTACACTGTGGTGCCAGGTACAGTGGTTTAATTACATGCCTGCAATTGCTAATTTTCACTGAGAGGGCAAGTCGGCTCTAGAGAAGAAATACCGGTTTACAAAGCATGGTCTGACATTAATTCTTTTATTTACATACAGCATAGGATTAAATATTGTGCAATAGATGTCACCATTTAAATATAAGAAATCCATAAATTCATAATACTCGCCACAATTGATTTAGAGAAGTTGGATATAAACAATCTGCAAGATTGAACAAATACTAAAAAAACAGGTACCTAGTGTGTCTAAACAAGCGCAGCAAGAGCTTAGTTCCATGGGAAGTTTGTATTCTGTGTTACATCTTGTGACACAACCTTGTTAAAGGCATGAAGAATGAAGATGTGAATTAAATGTTTAAAAAAACTGTGCCAGCTGCAAAGTTTAAATGTACCTTCATTCACCAGATTCAGCTCCATGACCTAAACAAATTTGTCCTTATATGTTTGGGGTCCACATCCATCTGGCGTGTGCTTTTTTTTTTCCAGTCCACTGGTTAATGTAAAAACAAAAACAAAAGAAATGGACCTGTTGATTTTCATATAATAGGCACTTTATTGCTTGTTTGCCTTAAATCTTGATTGATGCAAGCTTTGGTTACATTTATATCAACATGGGGTAAATTACTAAAAATACAAAGCCGTGCTTAAAAATACTTAGCATCCACCAGGCAGCGCTAGTATATATGTCTAATATAACATATATGTAAAAGAATTAATGACCTGGTTTAATCTATGTAATCTACAAATCTCTATAGAGGAAAAATCAAACAAGGTAAAACAATAATAATAAATAGTCCGATTAATCCCAAGGAGGAAAAAGACATATGATCTTGTAGTTGCCAGAAGATCCACCACCAATCGTGTGCAGAGAAAGGAGGGGGGGTGTGGATAGCAGCCCCCTCTAAAGAAAGCCTCTTACCAGCAACCAGATAAACAAAAGCCCATAAGATAGCAGGATCCAAGGCGATCTCCTGATATACCTCCTCACTCCAAACGAGTAAATGCCCAATGTTCAGCAGATGTAAACAAAAAGAGCGGACATAGTGTAATACTGTTTCAACTTTTAATTAATCTCTGTATATATCTGATAATCCATATAGATGTACACTTACAAATTTTCAGATCAAAACCGGCATGTAGTCACATTCATTGCGGACTTATTGGATCAAATGGACGGCGTCTCTCACCTGATCGATCATAGGACTCCTCGCACCCAGAGCAAAGATAGCAAAACAGAATAGGAACTTACCATGGTTACATTTGTTTACAAAGAAAGCAGGCAGAAATATAGATAAATTCTTTATATAAAGGTTTACATCCAGGATTCATGGTGTGACAGAAAAAAGCATAGCTTAAATGGGTTGTAAAGGTTTGTCTTTTATTTTCTAAATTGATTCTTATAAGCTAGTGCATTGTTGGTTCACTTACCGTATTTATCTTCATATAACGCGCCCCGGCGTATAGCGCGCACCCCCAACCTAGAAGGAAAATTCCTGAAAAAAAAAGAAATACAGTTTGGATGCCCCTCTTTGGTGTCTTGCCCCGCGTCCATCGGCGGCCTTGTCTGGTCCGGTGTCCTTCTGCGGCCATCGTGGGGTCCTCCCCGCTGTGTTTTTCAGCCGATCCCCGATTCCCGCGCTGTGTTTGAACCATTCTGCCCACATATACCGAGCGCAGTACACTTGGGCACACTCGGCTCCTCTTGCGTAAAGGACGTACAGGACGTGACCGAGAACGGAGCCGAGCCTGGTCGAGTGTACTGCGCTTGGTATTCTTTTGGCGCAGAGTGGTTCAAACACAGTGCGGGGATCGGCGTATATCACGCACCCACGATTTTCCCCTAATTTTAAGGGGAAAAAAGTGCGCGGTATACGCCGATAAATATGGTACATTTTCATTCAATTCTTTGTTTGAATTTCTCACTTCCTGTTCCTCCTCAGTAAGCTTTCCACCATCATCCGAGCAGTGGAAAGTCATTTAGAACAGCTTACTGAACACCTTACTAAGGAGTAACAGGAAGTGAGAAAATCAGACAAAAGAAAAAAAAAACATTTAGAAGGGAAATTGAAGGGAAAGGTAAGTGAACCAATAATGCATTAGCTTAAAGGAACCTATTTAGAAAATAAAAAACAAACCTTTACAAGGTTATGATAAATTGACAAAAAAAAATCTTAATAGGCAACTGTGAAGGTGTGATACAAAGGCACATGTAAAGGTAGACAATCTGAATATTGGAAATTACAGATCGAAATGATCAAGTCCCCCAGATTAGTGAACAAATTGTATATTAAACAAACCAAAGACAATTGCATATAACATAAACCCTAGCGTGAGTTGGAATCATGCACAAAGAGAGAAAACTGAGCTATAGCAAGTTGTTTCCTGCAAGAGGAAAGATCCATCGGTCTTGTAAATGTGTTGGAGCAAACCAAATTTTACATTTTATAATATAGAAGTGTGGAGGAAGAGATAAAGGAAAGAAGGGGTAAGGGAAAAAAACAAAAAAGAAAGTGGGGGGAAAGGAAGTGGTAAGGGCTAGGGAAGGAGGGGAGGTGGTCAAGAACCATTGCGTCAGGTAGGAAGGAAGGTCGTATAGGCCACCGTAAGCGTATTGAAGAGAAGTAGAATAAGTCCCTGATCTTATGTTCCTCGGATTTGTTCCAGAGGGCAAAGGTCAGTTTTTCATGCATTGTATATCATTCACCCTGGCAAATCATTGGGTTACAATGGGCGAGGGTGATTTTTGTTTCCACCTAGATGCAGGCTCTGGCAAAGTTCAGTAGGTTTTTAAGTAGAGATTTGTGGTGGCGTTTTCTTGACATAGGTGTCAAGTTTATCAGAGCTGCTGCCTGATTGTCAAAAAGGATGAAATCAGTGAGTTTTTGGATGATATGGAGAGCTTGTTGCCAGAAAGGCTGGATCAGTGGGCATTCCCAAAATATTTGTAAAAGCATGCCTACCTGTGTTTCACATGTCCAGCATGTCCAACCGAGGGGGTCCATTACCATCCCATTGTGTTAGAATTTTCTAAAGTTAAGCCATTTTGTAAAATCTGTCGGCTTCGGCGAGGGTCAGTCCTATTAAGTAATGGGTATTAATATCCTAAGTATATTGTTTAACTGCCCAGAGAGGAGAAGGGCACCATCTTGGTAAAGTGAGACCCATATTTCTTAAACATGCCTACACCAGTCCATTATTCTCACCATATGGACTGCGGTGGAATACATGGCAGGATCAGGCAGTCCCCCTCCCTCTTTAAGTTTGGGCCAAAGTAATGGGTTTCTGCTGATATGAAGGGATTTTCCTTGCCACACAAATTTGATAAAAGATGTTCAGACTGAGTGAAAATAGGCTTGTGGGGATCTTCATAAGTAAAGTCTACAGCAGATACAGAAGACAAAACATAATGGTAATTTTGAGAACATTACATCTGCAAAAACCAATATAGGGCAAATGTTTTCCATCTCTCTGGGTCAGAATTCAATGAGGACAATAATGGTAGGAAGTTTAGTTTATTTTATAAAGAGAAATTAGGCTTGCGGGGATATCGGTCCATAGGTATTGGATAGCCTTTGTGGCCTGCTGAAATGTGAAATTAGGTCGTAGAGAGTTGAGAGTAGGGGAAGGGAGGGAAATACTGAGGGCCTCTGATTTTTGCAGATTTACCTTGAAATTGGACAGTAGTCTGTATATGCATAGTTCACTGAGTAGATTTGGTAGGGAGGATAGGCGGGTCGATCACAGGTTTTTATGTGCAACCCATAAACCATTTTTCTGAAGACTCGGTGCTGAGAATCTCCAATTTTAGTCACTGGGAGCTGCTCATGTAGCAGTGTCACCAAAAAGTTGCCTCCACCTTAGTCTATTGAAGATTTTCTAACTCAATTGTAACAGGGCATGCACTGCAGGACC
Source organism: Rana kukunoris (assembly GCA_029574335.1). Taxonomy (NCBI): domain Eukaryota; kingdom Metazoa; phylum Chordata; class Amphibia; order Anura; family Ranidae; genus Rana; species Rana kukunoris. The sequence continues at coordinate 90,592,113 of CM056049.1, read as the reverse complement.
TGGCTAGAGGAAATGATCGGATTGGCCTTTCAAACCTGAAATTTGAAACAAGAACAGGGAAATTAGTTTTGCAGCATTTTTGGTAAACAACCCCTCCAAATTCTCTATCCGCCAGGAATTCAAACTGAAGCTTCTGCTTTGTGAATTTTAACAAGTGTTTATTATAGCAATTGGCACATACTAGTAAATTCTCCAAGCCACCAGTATGTGTAGTGTTTAGATCCACTTAAAAATAAAACTATGATAATATTTAGCAGGAATGTTTCATTCACATTGCTGGCAAAGGTCAGCATTGGTTTTGAAACTAAATACTGTAGAACAATATATCCAGGTGCTAAATGGATAATATGTACATTGTGCCATGTATTCATCAGTTCACATGCCTGTAAATAGAGCAATGTGTCAGCGATAGTGTATGCAATGGAAACGGCTCTGAAGATACTAGAACTCAAATGGAAAAAAACAAACACTCCCATCCAAACTTCCATTGCTCACAATTAAAAAATGCAGTCAGGGCTGCCAGTGTAATTTAGTTAGAAATCACAAGTGGAACAGATCCTTTGGGATCAGACGGTGCGAGTTGTCTGTATGCAGTCAATTCCGTACATTGCTTTAGTACAATCTGAAACTGAAATACTATTCATTTTTCATTTGCATATTAAAATTGCACGGTTAATGGTTTCTACACTTCAACCAAAAGGGATTCTGCTGTCATGATAAGCATTAGAATTTTTTTCTTAAATTATTTTTAACTGTTTAGTCCTCACAACATTACTGCTACAAAGAGCTATTGCACTGAAAGATGGTTTCAACGCCCAAGTTGTTTGAATCTCCCACTTTTTTTTTACTGTAACTCGCCATTTTAGCCATTGTCAACTTCATCCAGCTGTATTCTTTGTAATGTAAAGTCAGAGAACAAAGTGTCGTAGGGGTTGAGGAAATTGATGAAGCTGGGAATTCAGAATAATGTAGGTCCCTGATAGACTTAAGAGTCCAGTAGGTCATAAAAGCTGCAAACTCGTCTAAACCAGTCCTTTTTAGTATTTATCACTTGGCATTTATACTTCATACACAAAATCCTCAAAATAAAATTCTCAGGCTGCGTACACACGTACGAGAACCTCGTCGGGCTAAACCCATCGTTCCGCCCGACGAGGTTCCCGATGAGCGGTCGGAAAAGCTTGTTGAGCCAAAGTCCTCACTGAACAACGAGGAAAAAGAGAGCGTGCTCTCTTTTTTGGCTCGACGAGCTTCCCGACGGGACGCTCGTCAGAAGTGTACATCAGCCTCTGATTCTCATGCTTGCCTAGCTATTCTCAAAACTGGGTGTAAGCAATTCTGTTGAGGAATGTTAAATATACCCAGTTGCAGCCTGTTCACTAGGGGTGCACTGGCACCGCTTCCCATATCCATGCATCCGACCCCCTAATCTACATGCAGGGTGCCGGATGCATGGATTCCAATGAGGGGGTGTTTTTTTTTTAAGCATGTGATTAGAGCCAGAGGCTGTAATAGGCTTCAAAAAGGATGGGTTTGGGGCACAGAGCACTGTGCTTTGAGCCCACTCAGTTGTGTGACAATAGCGAATGAAAATATATAATTGCCACACTGATCCTTCTGGCCAATCAGGAAGCAGGTCCTGAGACCTGGCTGAAAGGACTGGTGATGCTATTGGACGCCGTGGAGGAGTGAGGAGATGCACGGCGGAAGCCAGCCATCATGATGCAGACTGCCCGAAAACCGCCTGCTGGGGGGGGGGGGTTAGTGAGGATGATCTGACCAACTGACAGCGGCCGACCGGGGGGTGATTGTTTGCTGCCCCCCCCCCCCAAAAAAAAAACACCAGCCGCCACTGAATATACATAAAGCATGCAATGGTCTCATGGACTACTGTGGTTGTTAGCTCAGAGCAGTGTGGCCACAATCTAGGTTAAGAAAGGAAATCCACAGGCTGGTGCTCTGGCTATGATTGTCCTCCACCACAAACGATACACAGTAATATAAAGTTTTTTTAACCGCTTTATTGATACATGTGTGAGTAAAAGATGGGCGTGCGTGTTTCAGCAGCAAAGCCTTGATCACAGCACAATTTTAAAATACAAAATGAGACCTATATATGTCAAAAATAAGCTCCACCTTACAAACAGCTCATTAGACCACACAATTCAGAGATCAGTAATGGAAGACTACTTGTAGTAGTAGATATAGGAAACAAATCCTAGACAGACAAGTATAATTTTTTTTATAGAAAATAATTAAAAAAATATACACAAGGTACATTTTTATTTGTATTCATTTGAGAAATAAATCCACATCATAACAAGAATTTAAACCAGTGGGCATCCTTGTTTTGAGGCATAAAATCCACTAGACCTCTCTCACTAAGTTTGAAGTGGATATTGCTAACTCTGGGTGATTTTTGAACCTTTTCCCAAACCACAAAAAGCAAAGGATATATATAAGAATGTATATTTTGTTGCCTCTCCCAAGTAGAATTATTTGTTGCTATCCTAACAGCTGACTGATATATGGGACAGAAGACGCTCAACCTGGATCCACTTCTTTATCTGTTGCATATGTATATGCGTTATTGAAGGCACAACTATATGTTTATTATACGTAATCTTGTAAGGATAGCAATGAAAAACAAATTCTTTGGTTTTCACCCTATAAGGAGTGTTGGAGGAAATGCTCATGTTTTTTTTGTTTATGATGTGCATGATAAATAGTTCAACCCTGTGTTAATTAATCCCTTGTTTTTTTGTTTTTTTTAAATGATATAGTTGGTGATTGTCCTTACTAGAACCTTGCAAATCCTTCAAGAAATTTTTTCATGTTCTTATTTCTGTCTGTGACCCCTCTAAAGAGGTGTTTTATTACTTTTAATGGGTAACTCCACTTTTGTGGGGGTCATTTTTTTATGGTGTATACAATTTGCTACACAAGTCATATGGTATAACAAATGGTAGGACTCTGTAACAAAGTTTGTTAAAATTCTTGTAATGTACATTGATTACCCAGAGAGTTTTTTTTTTCTCAACAAAAGTGGAGTTGCTCTTTAAGATGAACATACATGCCAAGATTTCTGTCTTTCAGTGTGAGGGCTGAATGAGAGAAAATCAATGCAAAATAAATGGAGGATTTCCCTATTATATTCAAGCAGCTGCAGGCTTGAATACTTGAACATTTGGATACACCTGTATGGATTTCTCACTGTTGGCCAATTTTTCATTTGGGCACTTCACTCGACAATTTTAACTGCATTTAGCCAGTTTACTGTCTGTGCAATGCCAATACAAGAAATTGGGTGCATGGTTCTGCATCTGAGGGGAAACTCTCTATTAGGGATAAAAGTAGCAAAAAAAAAATAAACTCCCATTCCATCCAGAACAAAATAAAAAAGCCCCAATTAAGAATATGATTTTCCTGAAGAAGGATCACATATTTCCTCTACCCACGCTTGAGGTCACGTTTCTGTTTTCAATGTTTCTATTGACATTTTTACAAAGAGTACAATCTTGAATTCAAAAACAAGTACAGTATAAAAAAAGTTTACAAAATCCAGAGTCATCTGAACATTGAGTAACTATCCCAACAGTGAACAGTGTTACAGGTACCCTCATTCCCATGAGGTATTCTCAAAGCTCTTTTGTAGTTTCAGATATAAGCAAAAGCTAATACTATGTAACAGGTATATACCGTTAAAGATAGAGCCTCAATGTCAATAAAGCAATACCAATCTTCCCTATATGACTATGTATATATACAGATATTATGGACGCACTTATGGACCCCTTCACATATGAGTAAGAGGAGGCGAGTAGCTTTTTGGTGAAAAAAATCACCCCACTCAGCTCCCTGAGATCAAAATACATTCTGTAAAGGTACTCTCTGTTCAGGGATTATAGAGCACATATCAGACGACTCGCATATAACTATAACAAGAACCCAGAGAGAAAGACCAACAAAAATAAATAAAGAGAAACAATAAAATAAAAAAATAAAAATAGAGGAGGAAGGGATAGAATGCAAGAAAAGTAAGGGAGTAGAGCAGCTAGAGAAAGAAAAAATTGACCCTGTGCTCCTTGAGGTCACTTTAAATTTGCCACAGCTTACCAGTGAATTTTTTCTTTCTAAAAGTCAGCCTGTTTCTTGCACGTCCATCAAGACTTGTCTGTACTTTTTTAAGATAATTTATTTCCTGCCGCTTTGGAAAGTAGCAGCTGTTCACCGCACACTGCGGGAAGTTTGGCATGAAAGCAGGCAAGGGGATGTTGTGAAGCATTTAACTACGTGCAGGAGGTCCACTATGTTAATTTTATGGATGAGACACGCTTTATCTTATTTGGGAAATTGTTAAAAATCATTAATTGCACAGCTGACAGCTTGCCACTTGTCTGCTTAGCTGCAAAATATTACTTTTAAAGATACAACAGCTTGTTTTAAGTTTGCAAAGTTTTTAATGGGATCTCAGCCACCTATTGTAAGCTTGATTCTCAGAGTTAGGCTGAGGAGGGGAGGCACAGGGTACCTTCATGTTTACCGGGAGATGTGAGTGGATGCAGAAATTAACTAATTGAAGACTAGAGGGAAGAGAAAAGGGGCAGCACAGAAGGTGATTGAGGACAAGGGAAATCTGTGGGCCAGAGCTGGTCATAGACCACTGGGAGTGAAATCTAAATATGGCTGGATGAAGGGCAAGGGGGCAGAGGATAAGATGATTGTTGATGTGGGTGGGCTAGGCAGCGCAGAAGCCTATTCTGTACAAGTCAGAAAGGAGACAGCAGAAGCTAATTGTTGCTGAGCAGCAGGTGGGAGAAAGGGTAGAAGTTGATTGTGTACCATTGAGTGAAATGCTGATCTGGAACAAACATACAGGCAATGAAGCTAGAAAAGTCTAACCTTCCATTTTATGTACTTGATGCCATGTGTTGCAATCTTATCATTTTATATAGAAAGCCTTGTTCTCTATAGAGAAGCGTGTTACATTCCAGCAAGCTACAGAGTTGGGACCCTTGCTGTCTATGTGGAAATAGTGTTCCAACATAAAACTGAACGTTCCAATGGGATTTAAGTAAACCAGTTTATAATTCCACAGCTTTACAATTTAATCTTCTATTTAATTTATCTAGTTTTTATCTATATCTGCTTTACATTTTCTTTTTTTTTTTCAAGGATTTTTATTTATTTTTTAGTCATGGAATAGTTTTACATTAGAGGTTTCCTAGGTATGCTGACCTCTTTAATTGCAGCTTGTTTACAGGTCAATAAGTGTTAAGTAGAATTCATTAAATGGATTTTTCTGGTTTCCAGGGCTGTTTACCTTGTCCGCCATAAGGAAACACGTCAAAGATTTGCAATGAAGAAAATCAATAAACAGAACCTAGTCCTTCGAAATCAGATTCAGCAGGCGTTTGTGGAGAGGGACATTTTAACATTTGCAGAGAATCCATTTGTGGTCAGCATGTATTGTTCTTTCGAGACCAGACGCCACTTATGCATGGTCATGGAGTACGTGGAAGGTAAGACAATGCCATTTAATTAAAGATGATTCTCAGTGCACCACATTTCCATGGTTTATAATTCTTGTTTTATGTACTGTAGGTAACACAATAAAAGCATTGGTTTGTATGGGCCGCACAAACATTTCTTCTTTCGGACATATGTCTTTTTTTTTTTTAGAACATGGCTTAAAAAACAGTGCAGGGGTCAGTTATCTTAAAGACCTGTTGCTCACCATACTGTATATCTTGTAATCTTTTTATGCTTACATTTGCATTTAACACCTGTGGTTGGGGATTGTTATTTTATTAGTCAGCTACGAACCTGCAGTAATGATCAGGAAACAATTTGTGTAGTTATTGGATACCTGATAACTTTGTTACTCAAAATGGTCTCAGGAAAAAGGGTCCTAAATGATAAATGTGTATCCAGCCCAGTTTTCTCCCCTTCTACGTTATAGCTGTGACATGTAGGTGTCTTGTTAAGTTATTATGAGACAGCAAAAAGTAGGCAATTGTAAGTGCAATTTCATGTTTTCATAGGTAGGATCTACAAAAATAAAGTAAAACTAAAGGCAATATTTTTTGATTTTGTGTAGGGTAAGGAATGTCTACAACCCCTGTAAGGTTTATTTTTTACAATCTGTTTACCATTGGATAGCCAAACCAGTAAGATAGAGAATCCCTCTAAAGGGAGGGGGATCCCTGGTTGTTACCAGGATCACCATTGGAAGATTTCCCCACTATTCCTGTTCTGCGGATAACCCACAAGGTACATCTGAGTCTATAAGTAGAACACTTATCCCAAATGGGAAGGCATATTATTGAGGCCCAAACAGATAATGCTGTGTTGGCGAGGGAGAGTTTACACCCCCTTGGAAGCTGCTCCGGTCTATACAGCTTTCCTCTGTGTGCTTTGGCCTTCCCATTTGGGATAAGTGTTCTACTTATACACTCAGATGTGCTTTCGGTCTTCATAATTTGGGCAATTTTATGTATATATTGGTACTGCATTTTTGGGTCACAATTGGTATTGTTGGTATCTTGTTGGAAGCGTTTGTAGTGATAACCTGTGGTAATTAACCTCTGTGTGTTGGACTACACTTGCATCCCTAATTCATATACTTGCTATACATTAGGTTCGTCTATTACAGACCACATGACATGTATATGGATCGTTTTCGTATACATATATATGAGACTTGAAACTTTGCCATTTTGGATGTCTGTCTAGTTTTGTGAGGTGTCCCTATACCCTGACCCACAGATTTACCAGCACCTACCCAGTATCTGTCCGGAGGAAGCTAATAATTAGTGAAACACCTCGCCGGGCAAGTTTTTGGAGGCGTTACTTGATCAATTCTGCGTATTAGACATATTACAAAGTCAATCTTTATACTTAACCACTTCAATACCCAGCCATATACAATTGACGGCCTGAGATGGGATCTACCATCCTAAGTGGCCGTCAATTGACGGCCTGGGCATTGCAGGCGAATATCTGGATGATGCCTGCAGCCAGAGGCATCATCCAGATATCCTCTTCTTCAGCCGACGATTCTGCACAATGTAAGAATGATCATAGCGGCGGTTCCGCCGCTTGATCGTTCTTACAGGCCGCGGGAGGGGACATCCCCCCCCCCCTCCCGCCGCCATCCGGTGCTTCTCCGGGGTCACCTGTGCCTTCGGGGGCCCGGAGAACGAATCGGCGGCGGCGGCAGGAAGCATAGAGATGACTGGTGACCAGATGGTCACCAGTCATCTCTATGACCGTCGGAGGACCCGGGAGCAATCTGATGACATCACGCCCGGGTCCCCGTAAGTAAACAAAGCCGCAATTGCGGCTGTAAGCCCCATTCATGAGATCGGTGAATTTTTTTCACCGATCTCATGGTTTCCAGCCTGGAGGAGAGATGTGGGGTCTTATTGACCCCACATCTCTCCATAAAGAGGACCTGTCACACACATTTCCTATTACAAGGGATGTTTACATTCCTTGTAATAGGAATAAAAGTGGAAAAAAAAATGAAAAAAAGTGTAAAAATAAATAAAAAATAAGTCAAAAAAAAAAATAAAAGATAAAAAAAAAATTTAAACGCCCCTGTCCTCGATAGCTCGCGTGCAGAGAGGAACGCACACGCAAGTCCCGCCGACATATGTAAACGCCGTTTAAACCACATAAGTGAGGTATCGCCGCGTGCGTTAGAGTGCCAGCAACGAATCTAGCACTAGATCTCCTCTGTAAATCTAAACTGTAACCTGTAAAAAATAAATAAAGCGTTGCCTATGGAGATTTTTAAGTACCGAAGTTTGGCGCCATTCCATGAGTGTGCGCATAATTAAAGCATGACATGTTGGGTATCTATTTACTCGGTGTAACATAATCTTTCACATAATACAAAAAAATTGGGCTAACTTTACTGTTTTGTTATTTTTTTAATTCATGAAACAATTTTTTTTACAAAAAAAAGGTGTTTGAAAAATAATTGCGTAAATACCGTGCAAGATAAAACTTTGGAATGACCGCCATTTTATTCCCTAGGGTGTCTGCTAAAAAAACATATATAATGTTTGGGGGTACTGTGTAATTTTCTAGCAAAAGAATGATGATTATTACATGTAGGAGTGAAGTGTCAGAATAGGCCCGGTAAGGAGGTGGTATAAAAGCCTGGTATTGAAGCGGTTAAGATTCAGCCCTCTGTAACCACACTATTTTGTAACTGTGTATACAAGGTGTTGTTTGTATGTTCTTTATATGTTTTTTAATCATGTAATAAAATTTATACTTTTTTTTAATGATTTTTCCTCTCGTGTGCCCATAAAGTCTACCAATTTTTTGAGTTTTTAAATCCCTATATACATATTTTGGATGTTGATATGGTGTGAGGGTCCTCCCTTCAAGTGTCGGACATACCGACAGGTCTAAATTCAAATTTACATCTGCTTTATAATGATTCAATCTTTCCCTTTTTGTTTTTGTTTTCCCATCTTACAGTACATGTGCTTAGTCTGTTTTAAGCTCTGTACTGCTCCTCCCATATCACAGTAATCTAGAAATAATGAAATCTACATAGCAGTTGTGAAAATTCTGTAAAAATCCCCTTTACCTTCAGCATTATAAACTGCAGTCGGTATTCAGTTTGCTTTTGTTTTTGCTTGCGTGGGAAAGGTGAAAATGTGTTTTACAATGTCATGTCCTGATTAAAGATGTCCTAGAACTGCATATAATGGTATGCCCATGTGAATAGGGCCATAGCTGCAGATTAACACCTTTCACAAAATGGTATGTTGGCACATTAGGTATTGTCCTTGAAACTAAAGCAGTATTAGCCCAGGTTCACACTGGGTACGATTTGTCGGCAATGGCACCGTCCTAATTAGTGCGACGCCGCATCTGCGGTGCTGCACCGATTTCAAAAAGTAGTTCCTGTACTTTTTTTGCGATTTCGGGCCGCGATTTACATTGACATCTGTCCAGAAACCTGCACAGATGTCTCCTAAATCGCGACTGAAATCGGGACTGCCAGCGGGACTGAAATTGTGCGAGTTCAGCTTAACTCGCACAGCTTTACTCCCGCAGCCCAGTGTGAACCTGGCCTCAAACCCAAAACCAAAAATGTATTATATTGCAGCTTACCAATCGTTAGATGTGACGGCTGCATCTGTTACCTTTTCTTTAGATTTTTTCCCCCTATTTTTTCACCTAGTGATCTGGCCAGTAAAGCAACACCTGTATTAGTGAGGCACAACCTTGGATGAATGAGCACAGGAGGCCCAGTGAACAGCAGAATTGTCAGTTTAAGAGGAGGGGGGTAGTGTTAAATGCATTAGCAGATTTAGAACCACTAGAAAATTGAAGCCAAACACTAGCTCATATTTTATAATCCATAACAGTAAACCGTTTTTTTTTTTTGGTAAAGGTTTTGCATGAATATGATAAAATTTTATCATTTTAACCCCTGCTAGTGTTAAATGGTTTGTCTCATTCATGTAAACTGATACATTCTGCTGGAGAGTTTGTGCTGTGAAAAACAAGAGACTTACTGGATGAATTACCAGATGAAAATAGAAAAAAGAAAGTCTAAAAAGAAACTAATGCAGCCATCACATCTAATATTTTGAATGCTGCAATATAATAAATGTTTGCCTTTGGGTTTAATACTGCTTTAAAGGAATGCTGCTAGGAACTTAAAGTGGAGTAAACCCGATTCATGAAATTTGAGCTGGACACGTATAACTACAGTGTTTTCCTATCTCTCTTCAAATAACTAAGTCAGGTAGTTGTCTCTTCCTCTGCAGCTCTGTTATCAGCCTGATAAGTTCTCAGGGATGGGAGATAGAAGTGTGTGTCAGGGGAGGTTGCTATAAATAGGTTAGCAATCCCCTTGCTGTCTAAGAACAGAGCTCTGTTCATGTAACGGCTCTAGTGAATGGGAGTAAACCACAACTGCAGTTAGCAAGGATTTCAATGCACTTCTCTATGTGAGAATTCAGTATTGGACCCCAGGCGTCACTCCACACAAACAGGAGTTTGGGGGTTCTTTACGTCATCTCTCTCTCACATATAAGGGAATGTATTGAGCTTCTAGGGATGATTGCATTACAACATGTGACCAATGCCTAGTGTTAAGATATGATGGACTAGGAGATTCCAATGCACAGCTGTATGCAAGCGATTATCAGTATAGGACCCCAGGTGTCGCTCCACACAAACAGGAGTTTGGGGGTTCTCTACATCATATCACTTATTACATAAAGCAGTGCATTAGGTCACTAAGGGTGTAAGTATGAAATGGCTTCAACCCTTAGCATAGAAAAGTTTAGAGCAAACATGTTCAGTAACTTAGGGCAAGGGCCCATAAACAAGTAACGCGTATGTCAAGCACGTAGTAAATATGATTACTGGTAGCAAATAGTAGTTGCATAAGAGAGGCATATATAGCTCAGCTATTAGAGAATGTATGTCGCTTTAGGATACTCCACAGCAAACAGGCACAACAATCAGTTCCAAGCAGTATCTTAGTATGCAATAAGCCAGAGTTAAGTACAATAAATGTTTAAGAGCAATTATATGTAGCAGATCTTCCTGTAGAACTACAAGTGAAACAATTGCTACTTATCCGTTTTGTAGGAATTGAGTTTAGCAGTAAGGGACTCCGTAGTGTAGGGTGACAGCAAGGATGAACTCCCAGGTTGTCCGCAGCGATGGCAGGCTGGAACGTAGTGAAGGTCTTTGCTAGCTGCCCATAATGTTGCCTGTATTGTAGCGTGGCCGGTACGGCTGACAATAATAGAACAACGGTTTATATTTAAATTGAATGCCTTTAGAGGCAGGAGACAGGTGTGCTGAATCCAGTGCTTCCGTGTTCCAAGCTGGAACGCATGCTGCACTTGTCGATGACGTCATCGCACGGTCACTGTATGCGTTCCAGCGTGGAACGCAATACGGCGCGATGGTGCCTGTTACAGTACATTCCTTTCTTTGCCTATAAGGAGAGGGGGTGTGTGCCTTTCCTCCCATCAGCTGTCTTGGCTGTATGCCCAGGCTTCATTGCAGTGCTAACCAGGGCGAGAGAGGGAAGAGGAAAACTTTAACACGATCTGCACTTTCGAAAGAATATATAAAGATGATGAAGACAGCAGATATACATGCAAAACTTATGTAAGGAGATTTGTTTCATCCCTGTATACCATCTGAGGCTGGTCACTTCACCAGGTGTATGTGAGGGTTTACATCCACTTTAATAAAAGAAAGTGCAATCAATGCTTTTTTTTGTGCCAAAAAGTTTGTATTCCACTAGTTGTCTTTGTCTTGTATGTTTTACTATTGTGGGCAAACTGAGAAATATAACTTTGCAAAATCTGCACTGTGTGTGGCCAACATTATGGCTTCTTAGGGCCTATTGGGATGTCAAGCAATAAGTTAACAATTGCAAGCCATCTATTCAGTATGGGCGATCTGATGGAAAGAACCTAAAATCCATGTCCACAGTTGTGTGCATTTCCCCTACTAGTGTATTGTTAGACCTGCTGCTTTATATGATTGTTTCAGCAGGAGCTCTTTGTTCAGGTGTAGCCTAAAAACGGTATAGCAAAAATATTGCATTAGCAATTTGTGTAGGCAGCCAAGTGAACCTATTCAGCATCAAGTATGTTTGAGTCGATCTCTGTTGTAATTCTTCACAATAACGTGCTACGTTTAACTATTGTTCAGCTTCCAATAAGACTGCAAATGAACAATGGCTGCCTTGTCTTCTGAGATTACAGTAACCTTTTGTTACTATAGTTACTAGCATCGGTGTACACAATATAAACGCTAAATTGTCAAAGGAAAAGCTAAGGGGGAAATATTAGCATCGAATGCAGTGTTTACTGTAAGCACAAGAAAACTTTTGTGATTATGTGTATAGCCTCCAACTTTGTCCCTGATATGGAGGGATTGACTTATTTTGGAGGTCCCTTTTTCCTCCACACTTATCCCTCACTTTGGTCTGATTATACCCGTGTAAAAACATTATTGAATTTTATATTTTATAAGCCATTATACCGAATAGTAGTAAAAAATAAACCACTTGTGGGTTTGACCAAGCAATACTTTTTGCTAATAGGTGTGTCTCTTTCCCATCTCAGAAAGTTGGGAGGTGTGCATGTCGCATGTGGGTTTCTTACGGTGTCCTTAGAAGTCAGTTTTGTTGGAAGTTCGAGTGTCTTCTGACACACCAATTCACTTGTAGGTCCAGTTTAGAGGACTACTCCTGTATAAAATGAACAAAGAGACTATAAAACTGGTACTTTAGTCTTATACATTTACCTTTCAATAAATTCTAGTATGTAAATTCCAGGCAAATGCAGGCTGGTATCCTCCTATACCTAGCTCTTGCTCCATAAAATAAATCTCTGCTGAGAAGGGAATGACATTCCTAATCACCTTTTTGAAACTGCTTGTTGTCTGACTGTAGTTATTAATTTGATTCACTGACCTGTAACAAGCATGAGCCAATGTTGGAATAGTAAATTCAATACTCAAAATTTGACTACTGCCTTGGGTCAAAAAACATAAAAAAAAAAAAATTCTACGACCTATACATTTTTTTTCCAGACGTGTCCCAACAGGATCATGCAACAATACGGGGTCCCCTCTTCACCCGTCTAGGATCTGCCTTGGCTGGTTTTGTTGCAAAGACTATTGTTCACATGTGAGTGTGGATCTATGCAGCTATCTTTTGCTAGCCCAAGTTGCACATTCTGATGCACTCCTAGTGGGGGTTTTTGTGGACTAGCTGGGATTAACAGGAAATGGGTAAAATTATGCTATTTCAGGATTGGTCCTCAATCATCCTCAAAGAGAAAAGAGCAATGCTGGAGCATCAAGAGGGTCAGTAGTGAATTAGGAAACTTTTTTTTACATGTATAGTGGAGGATGAAAAAAGACCATTGGATTAGCATGATGGTCAGGCATTCAAAGCTTTTAGGAGAGGTGACCAGCACTAGCGGTCTACATGTTTCTTTTAGCATTCGGGCTGGGTTCATGAATCAGTAGCTAGGTGCAAGAGAGCATGGGTCAGTCTTTGACTTTGCAAAAGAAAATTCATTATTTGTATAACAAAGTGCCTTGGATTTTGGGGATCTCTAGGGACTTGAGATTAAACGGATACATGAAGGTACCTGAATAACTATGGCAGCTTTGCAATCTTTATTGAATGGAACTTAAATTCACCTTTATGTAACATGTTATGCTACACCCATATTTAGGGTGTAACATGTTACAGATGCACAGGCCCCCCACTCACCCCGTTCCCCCGTTTTGACATCTAGTGAGGGATCTCCTCTCCTCCCACTAGCTGTCGCACACTGCAACAAACGTGGCTGTGTGGGGTTCTGCTCGTGTCATCCATTCAAAGTGTTCTGCAAATGGAAAAACAATAAGGTTCAACATCCTTAGCGACTGTTGGCTTGTATTTTTCGAAGAACTATTCTTCCTATCAGATTGTATCTGCTTTCCTGTACAGGATGTAAAAGGAAGCAGATAAACTGGCAGATCTGCTGGAAACCTGGATGGTGCATAGATCGCTGGTGCAATGCATTACAGGCTCTGAAAAAATATTGTTTATTTTACCTGCAAAAAAAATTGCATTTATTCATTTTTTTCTAAAAAGTGAATTTCTCCTTTAAGGAAATGAAGGGAGGGGGGGATTAAGAAATAAGAAGTGCTTGCAAATGCTCAGTGGGGGAAACTGGAAAATGTAATACGTTTTCTAACCTTCCTAATTAATTGCCCCCCTGATGGTGACCAGCCAGCAGCAAGGGGTAGGACCCATTTCCTGATATGGTGATAAGTGCTTCAATTGGATCACTGTTATATCTTCTATGAGGAAAGATTTAGACCAGCATAGAAAGGCAAATGTTTCAGCTCTGCCCTTTTTATGAGCACTGTGATCATCTGCTGGACTAGCACATTGATAAATGTAGATGTAAAGCATTATCACTGGAGACAATACTGATTAATATTGTTATGTGTTGATATGATATATGTTACTATGTGGTCTATGTGTTACTATGTGGTCATATAAATAAATTCTTTAGTATATAGTAGATTTCTTTTTAGATCCTGATGTATTCATTCTGTTCAGAAAATAATAATTTGGGTTTTCTCTGGTAGGTGGAGACTGTGCTACGTTACTGAAGAACATGGGTCCTCTGCCTGTGGATATGGCGCGGATGTACTTTGCAGAAACTGTTCTTGCTTTGGAATATTTACACAACTATGGAATCGTACACAGAGATTTAAAGCCAGACAAGTATGTTTAAACTTACATTCTTTTGAAAGACCGAAAGTTGCTCTTTCTTAGTTGTGTGGGCAATTGTGTTTTTGGTACATAGGCAGACTGGTTATATTTATTTTGGCACAATAGATTTTTGGCACACATACATTCCCATGTAATAACAGAAAGGCAAAACACAAATGATCACAAGCACTTTATTACTTCTTCTGTCTTGGTTTGAGGCTGGGTTCACACTTAATTTGGATGCAGCTCACAGCAGGGGTACAGTGCATCCCTGTTCCCCATTTCAGGGTGAATCGGTCCCGAATTTTTGCCTGAATTTGGACCTGAAATGGAGCCAAAGACTTACTGGACCCCTATGCAATCCGCTCCACAGCTGCCCTGGCGATGTGTGAACTGGCTCCATTGAGAGACGGTCACAGTCTCCTGTCATGCGCCTCCTCTTGCTTCTGATTGTCTGACTGACTTTGACAGCAGCAAAAGCCAATGATGCCGCTGCTGTATCTTAGGCAATCAGGAGGGAGAGTCTCAAAAGGCAGAGACACTTGTGGGCATCGCTGGACAGAAATGGTGCGAAGGTAAGTATGAGGGGGGCTGCTGCACAAAGAAGGCTTTTTATCTTCATGCATAAAATGCATGAAGATTAAAAACTGACTTTACAACTCCTTTAATCTTCAAAAATCAACCTGTGCCCAAATCCGAAAATCGTTTGTGTCATGCAAAAACCACAGCTCCGCTGCCTACTGCCCCTCCCAGGCACAAGTGTAAACTAGGCCTAATGCAAATGGACAGATTGAGCTGAGCTTCACTGGAACAGTATTAAAGTGGAACATTATTCATAACTTGAAAAATGATTTTTTATTATGGTGCCTTGAAATTTTCCACATATTGCCATGTTACAACCAAAAACATAAATATATTTTATTGGGATTTTGTGATATACCAACACAAAGTGGCACATAATTGTGAAGTGGAAGGAAATTGATAAATGGTTTTTATTTATTTTTTACAAATAAATGTGAAAAGTTTGGCATGCATTTGTAGTCAGCCTCCTTTACTCTGATACCCCTAACTCCGCAGTGTTTTTCAACTCCAGTCCTCAAGGCACACCAACAGGTCATGTTTTCAGGCTTTCCATTATTTTGCACTGGTGATTTGATCAGTTTCACTGACTTGGTAATCACCACAGCCATTTCATCTGAGGGAAATCCTGAAAACTTGACCTGTTGGTGTGCCTTGAGAACTGGAGTTGAAAAACACTGCCCTAACTACACACTAGTGGAACCAATTGCTTTCAGAAGTCACCTAATTAGTAAATCGAGTCTATCTGTGTTTAATCTAATCTCAGTATAAATAAAACTGTTCTGTGAAGCCCTCAGGTTTGTTAGAAAACATTTGTGAATAAAGGGCATCATGATGGCCAAGGAACACACCAGAAAGGTCAGGGATAAAGTTGTGGAGAAGTTTAAAGCATGGTTAGATTATTAAAAAAAAAATATCTGAAGCTTTAAACATCTCACAGAGCATTGTTGAATCTGTTCTTTATGAAAGAGTGGCAAGAAGAAAGTCATTGCTGAAACAAAGCCATAAGAAGTTTTGTTTGAAGTTTGCGAGAAGCCATGTGGTGGACACCGCAAATGTGGAAGTTGATGCACTGGTCAGATGAGACCAAAGTTGAACTTTTTGGTCTGAAAGCAAAACTTTGTGTGGCAGAAAACTAACACTGCACATCACCCTAAACACACCATCCCCACCGTAAGCCACTTGTTAAGTCTCTACAATACCCTCTGTTGGATAACATGTGCCTCACTGTATGTCCTTTATTTTACAAATAATTTTACCTTCTATCAGAGCGTCTCCCCACACTCGCATGACTCTTCAGCTCTCTCCTCTCCCCATCTGACAGATATAGTGGAAGAGGGCAAGAACTTCCGCTGAAAAGACGAGGAGTTGCGTGAAATAAGGCAGATATTGTTTTTTTTTTTTTTTTTAATAAAGTGGGGCACATGTTATTATCCAACAGAGGGGATTTTAGAGATATAGCACTATTATTTTACAAGTTGGAGGGGAGGATTGAGGAGAACTGACAGGCGGAGGGGGAAGGTAGAGAGGAGATACAGCAGATGACGGAGGCACCTAAACTGACCATGGTGTCAGGGCCATAATATACCGTGGTAAGTTTACAGGGGGAGGGTAGAACCAGGCAGGATCAGCCAGTTTTTTAGGTCATACAGGGGGCCAAATTACACAGCACGAGCACTGTGCTGTGTAACATGCTTTAAAGCAGGAGTCTCCAAACTATGGCCCTCCAGGTGTTCAGGAACTACAATTCCCATCATGCCTAGTCATGTCTACGAATGTCAGAGTTTTACAATGCCTCATGGGAAGTGTAGTTCCACAGCAGCTGGAGGGCCGTAGTTTGGAGATCCCTGCTTTAAAGGAACAGAATTCAATTATTATTTTTTTAGGGTTACAAACGCTTACATTTTCTGACTAAAGTTCTACTTTAAGTTAATCCTTAATAAATTTTACCACATTTGTCAAGAGTAGCTCAGCACCTAATTGATTTAAGTACAAGATACCTTACCCAAGTACTCGCCTTCTTACTGTATGATCTGCAACTTTGTATTTGACACTTTCTTTTTAAAACCTTGATGAAATGCATTTAAATATATGTAGAACTAGTACAGTAAATTAAAGTGTTCATTGAACAGGACACAATTCTATGTTCCTGGAAAAATTCATAGTGCTATATATATATATATATATATATATATATATATGTATGTATGTATGTACCTGTGTAGTACATATTTTATATATAATGTATGTACTACACAGGTACAGAGTTCAGCAGCATGGGTAATAATACGCCATTATACAGAAGTGCAGCAATTTTGAGTACATAGTATATGGTAAAGCTTTGAGATTGTAGTGGTCTCAGTTATGTGATATACAGCACATAATATGTAATGTAAAGCACAATTTACTGAGCACACTTGACTACTGCATGTAACCTACAAATTGTGTACAGAGCATACATGAGTGCAGTAGTCCAGACCATGTAACAACCACACAGTATACAGAATATGGTGTATGTCATGTACAGCATAGCAATTTCCCTTTATGAAGCTCATGGGACGCTGTAGACCTCTTTTTTGTTTAAGGGAAGAACACTTGCTTTGTTAAGGGTTCAATTCATTGTCATTTCATTTTTACATTATCTATACATAGGCTTTTCTTCCTCATCACGTCTAAGCATGTCCCCTGTCCACAGACTTGTGTTTCTCTTAGGCTGGTTTGAAACTTGTTGGCAGACCCCAAACCTATGTTAAGCTGGCTCACAAAGTAAGGCCGGATCATCATTATTTGATGTAATATTTTATTAATTGCCTGTGTGTGGGACCTGTATTTAGGAAATAAACCTGCAGTGCACTGCTATTGAGGATATTCACAAAGGAGAACAATTGCCTGCTTTTCACATTTGCATAGTGCACAGAACTTTATCTGCATGCAAAGCGTGTACGTTGGATGGGTTCTATGATGATGTCAGTATGGATTAACTGCTGCTTTGTGAGTGGAGAGCTTAGTGAGATGGAATTACAGAACAAGTGACAGACAGGCATGGATTGCCCAATTACAAAAGAGAATAAGGAAACCGAATCGGTGGCAGTGTACTTGGCTAATAGTGTGTAAAACAAAAATTAGCTTTCCTGAGTGATGAACACTTGTTTGGAATTAGACCTAAATATGTGTTTTCAGAGTTTTCTGGGTAAACTTATAGGTTTCACATACAACATTCATCTTAATAATTATATGAGTAATGTGTGGTTTGTTAATTAGAAGGTGGTCAGTGATCCACTATCAGACGGCATGCAATTGATGAAGGAGATAACCCAAGCAACCACATCTCTAAAAAATGTAAAATGCTAAATAGTTTTCTTGGCACATTAAATTTGGGCCTTATCAGTGGCATAATTTGTGTCTGATTACAGCATTTCTGTACTCAAATGCTGGGTTACAGATATGTTGCTGGGTAATGCAGTATAAATAATGAGTAATACAGTAGATGGAACAGATTGGGTAATTCTCCACTTCAGATATCACGTTAACAATTGAGCGAAAGGCTCTTTAAAGCAGAACTATACTGCATCTGAGCACCACAAACCTGAAACACTGTTTGCTTTACAAATTAAAAATAATAAATAAACTCTCCTCACCATAGGTGTGCGCAGGGGGGTGTGCCAGGTGTCTGGTGCCTAGGCACACTCTAATCCTGAGGTTGGCAAACCGTCAATCATGATCTACCTGCCGATTTTGTACCCTGTTGAAAGTATTCGATTTTTGATTTTTGTATATTTGCTTTGCAAAATAAACTTAAATATTGCCGATTCTGGGCAGGTGACAGATAAATTGTGATCCTTCCTTGCCGAGCCTCAGAATCTGGACAGAAAGGGCAGCGTGGGCTGGGATAAAGTGGAACCGATCTGTATTTTCTTCCTGCAGCAGCTGAAAGTAGGCTTCTCCTCCCCCCCTAACATTCAGCTGCTACAGGAGCAAAATACAGGGGATCAGTACAAATATATGCCACTGCCGCCACCCCTTCTGTCCCTGTTTGTCTCCTTATCCATCCATTGCTCCCTCCCAGGATGGATAGTGGGGAAGAGGACAGTAAATATGTCACACATGCATATGTGTTGGAGCTTTGAGGTGCACACCCTAATGCAATAGGCTGCGCACGCCTATGCTCCTCATCCATCCATGTCTCTCTACTTTCTTGGCTGAGAAATCACTTAGAAACATTTCTGGCCGTGGAAAATCTTGAAAAGATCCGATGATTCATGTAGCATTTACTTCCTGGAATCTACCAGGAAGTAGCTCAGGCAGGGGGGCATGCTTTGCTGAGCAAGTCCCTCCTCCCCTCTTGAAGGCTCCTGAGATGTATGACATAATTTTTCTAGGCCTGGAAACCAGGAAGTAACGGAAGAAATTAAAAAATAGTCAATGTTGATTCAGAGTGTGAAGTGCTGCTTTAAAAACTTTGGCTGCGATACGTCCTGTTCGGTCCTCACATATAATGTAAGTAAAAGAGACACTCTAATTCAGGACTACCCTCTTTTCTCCATACATGCTGGGGAGAACCCAGTCTTTTGTCTGCACAGGCCCACAATTTATAATTTTACAGGAGCTAAGGTTATGTGTTGAGAATTAAATTAATATCTAGTTTACTGTAGCATGCCAACTAGTGGTAAATGTACTGTAGGAAAGGGTGGGGACACCTTTCTACTTGTGTAAATTCACACAACCACTTGAAAGTGTTAACAAAATGTAACCTATAACCCTAATTTTAGTAAATATTAAAGTGGTTGTAAAGCCTAAACATTTTTTCCCTAATGTATTCCTTGTATTAAGCTAAATGTCGTTTACGTGTCAGCATCCCCCCTCACCCCCCTTTCACTTACCTGAGCCCTCATTCAATCTATTGCTTTGCTAGTCTGCAGCTGTTCTCTCCCCTTACTCCCCGGTCTCACTGGCTTTTCTGGGGCACTGGGAGCCATTGGTACCCAGTGCTGTCAATCAAAGCCAGTAACAAGGGGGCGGGGCTGCGTCCTGCTGTCTGTGTCTATGGACCTGGCAGCAGGGCCTGAGTGCAAGCACGCTTGAGTGCTCCCATGGGGGCGCTGGACAGAGGGGAGGGGCCAGGAGCTTTGGTGGGGGATCCAAAAAGAGGAAGTCTGTGGCTGCTCTGCTGTATAAAGATATTTGTTTTATAAAAAAAAAACTTTTATATAATCACTTTAAAGCAGGTCCCGCGAAAATAAAAAAAATTAAAAGCCAACAGCTACAAATACTGCAGCTGCTGACTTTTAATAAATGGACACTTATCTGTCCTGAAGTCCAGCGATGTCGGCAGCCGAAGCCCAGCAGTCGTTCGTCTCCCGGCTGTCCCCATCGACATCCTCTGTGAGGGAATCGGGAAGTGAAGCGTGGCGGCTTCACTGCCCAATTCCCTACTGCGCATGTGCGAGCAGCGTGTCACGCACTTCCTGATACCCGCTATCTCCTGGGAGCAGTGTGTTTCCCAGATAATGGGGGGGGGGAGTTTGGGGCGAAGGGGAGTCAATACCCAGAAGTGGTGCAAATACAGTTTTATACTTTATACAGGTATCTGCACCCCCTCCCCCCTGAAAGGTGCCAAATGTGACACCAATGGGGGGGGAGTGCTCTGAAAAGTGGAAGTTCCATTTTTGGGTGGAACTCTGCTTTAAGTAAATCTAAGCTATTCAAAAGAGAATAGATAGTTAAAAAAAAAACATTTAGTGGGTACATACATAAATGTACACATGGCAATGGCTACTTGAGACTAGAAGACACAAACAAAGAGTTTAATCTGAATGAGAAAGGACATTTGAAGGCACAGAGCTATAGAAGATGTAGAAACTATATTTTTGCTTTGGGCTAAATGTTTTCATAGTGTTTTATGGAGCTTAGTATAAAGAATACATCTTTTGGAGAGAATGTAAGTTTAAATTGCATAAATTGTTAAACCACGTTTTTTGTTTACAGCTTATTGGTAACTTCCATGGGACACATCAAGCTAACCGATTTTGGTCTGTCAAAAGTGGGCCTCATGAGTATGACCACCAACCTGTATGAGGGCCATATTGAGAAGGATGCCCGAGAGTTTCTGGACAAACAGGTTGGGTTTAAATACACATTTTGAACATGTGCTGCCTTTTTGTTTTACAGATTAGAGTTTTTGTAAGATATATTTTTTTTTCCTTCTCGCCTCAATTAATTTCTACATAAAAATAGAAGAGCAAAATTATGTTAGGACTGAGCATGGTAATCATAGCAACCAGTCAGATTGCAACAGTGTTTATATTTCTTTACACTAAAATATGCTTTAAATTTTGTTTTAAAAATATCATATTAGTAAGGACTTTGCAAGTTTTATAATCATTGAAGTAAGCTTAGTATTCAGCATGTAGCTAATGTGAATCGAAATAAAGTTGATTTTAAAATGTTCTGTTAATTCAGACACCTGGACCAGAAGGCTTTGGTTTAGTCCCCTGCCGCAATTTTCCAGTCTCCCCATCATTAGAGTAATTAAAGTGGACCTTCAGTAATTTTTTTTCAACTTTCAATATATTAAATCTTCTGCCCTTGTTGTTTTAACTTTGAATAGTAAACATTTTTTTTTTGCCAGTTAAATACTTTATACAGCCCACTCCTGTTTCTTGTCTGGTAAAAAGCCTAAGCTTATGACATCACCAGTTTTCACTTGTCCCGCTGCTGGTAAAATCTGGTATGGCAGCTCATCAAGTAAAATATGTCATCCTTGGGGTTGGGAGTTGATGCCATACATGGACAGCCATGAGCAGTAGTTAATTTAACAACAACAAAAAAAGGTTAATTTTAAAGCAGGTTTGACTTATAGTAAATTGGTTCATCTTAAACATAAGAGCTCCTTGGTTACAGGTACATATTTTCTATGTTCCTTTATTATATGGAAGGCAGGGATATTTTTAGATTTCTCCTAATAAACACCTTTCCTTACCTAGGTTTAACATGAAGGATATGATTGTAGCTGACTGATGCTTTTAGACAGCAGAATAAAGATCTAGATTAGACTGCTATTCTCTGTAGACTAAAATTGGCGCTTATGATGCATTGTACAATTAAGGGTGCTAAAATCTTAGCCATGGTCCATTTGCTTTCTTCATGGCTCATTACTGTTTGTCCACAATCTGTGTATTCTAAAATGACTTGGAAAAATCCATCTGAACAATGGCCCTACGGAATTATTATATATTCTGCTTCACTTTTCCTCCATTGTAATGATATATTTAAAAACCGTTCACCATTTACTACTCGTAGCTGAAAATAAATTCATTTTTTTTTTTAGGATTATAAACAGCTACTATATTTGAAATGAAGAGCCCACATGCATTACTCTATCTCACTTTAAGCCATCATAATATTCAAAGACTCAGTATTTTTATTTTTTTGTTATCTTGTTAAATTTCCTAAATTTTATTGAATGTTTATTTGTTTTAACCTGTTTGGTTGGTGTAAAAGCTGATATTGGCAGGTTGTGTACTTGCTTTAATTAGGCATCCGTTTCTCATTCATCACTTGTCAGGGAACGCTAGGACCACGCTTCATGTTTATATATGCTGAGCGCGCAGGGATGAAGCACGAGGAATGTTTCTCAAACAGAAAGCTGAAATAGATCTCATTATTTTCCACTTGACCAATATTCTCCCTGCTGATAGAAATAATTTAAAAACATAGATCAATAAATACCTTGCATAATAAAGATAAAAAACACTGAGGAAGTTAGAAACAAAAAAATTTATATAGTCCAGGGTAAATGTTTAAATAAAAATAAAAAATAAACATTTGTCCTAATTCAGTATAATCAAACCCAAGTGCCATTTGCAGTAATGAGCAAAATGAAGGGAAAACCTGTAGTTATGTTTTTACTTCTAAGTATTTTCCTGTTGTGCTTTATTAGCAAATTAGACACCTGCAAAAAAAATCTCTTGTGATTCATAAATAAAATTTAATAATTAAAGTATAAACTTAAAAGGAATAGCTAACTTATTCCTTTTGAGTTTATACTTTAATTATCAATTTTAGCGCTAGGGAAAAAGAGAATATTTAAACACAGCTGGCAAGTAAGGTAAGGTGGTCTCCCTTACTGTACTGACCAGGCCCGACCCCACTTTGCTTCTTAAGGTTAGTGCTTTGGAGAACAAAGGGTTTGATCTGGTGGTATCTGTATAACCTAGCCATGACCTCTTGATAAATGGTCATAAAACAGGTGTCTGCATCATGGGCTTTAAAATGTGGCCCTGTTTTCTTTTTGGCACTCATGGCCATAAAAAAAAACTGCGGACACCCTTTTCTGGAAATACTAGTTCCCTACTTAGCATGCTGATTTTCCAGTTCCAGTAATTTTAGGCCTTGCTTACAGGGGTTTCAGATCGTATACAGGAAGGTTTTACAAGGTATTTTCAAAGCTTTCCCCAAGCTCAGAGCAGCCTTCATCTCTAGTTGAGATGTTAAACACAGATCTTAATGGGAACACAGGCTGGCACTTTGAACAAGCGGTCAGCTGGCTTCAGCACTATTTGAAACATGATTACAGCTTGCCAGCACCTGGCTAACCAGCACTCCCAAAACTTGCTAAAAGCTTTGAAATGCTTTATAAGCCTAGGACTACAGTGACAAATACATTTTGGCTACTTTTGAAATTTAAGTGCTCATCAGCAGTCACTTAATGTGCAGCGCCCTGAAATTAATGTGCTGCTAATTAGGTGAGTGCCAACAATTCGTTACATTTGACTAAATGTAGCTCTAGTCTAAAAGTTTGCGGTGTACCTTGCTCTTTACTAGCTAAAATCTATGCGAACAACACCTCAAACTGGCCAAACACCAGTAGAACAATAGAATTTTGTTACAAGTTTTTAGTTTTAAGAACATTTGCTACATTTTTTGATTATTAGTGGGGTCAATTTGACGTTTCTTTCCACCACAGTGACAAGAAAATTAGAAGGAACAAAATGATTTCTAATGCACACGATCGGACATTCCGACAATAAAACCGTGGATTTTTTTCCGAAGGATGTCCGCTCAAACTTGTCTTGCATACATACAGTCACACAAATGTTGTTGGAAATTCTGAACGTCAAAAATGTGGTGACGTACACTACGACGAGCCGAGAAAAATTAAGTTCAATGATTCAGAGCATGCGTAGACTTTTTGTGCGTTGAATTTTGTAGACGCGGTCGGATTTTCCGACAACTTTTTTTGTGGGAAAATTTAAGACCCAGCTCTCAAATTTTTGTTGTCGGAAATTTCGACAGCAAATGTCCGATGCAGCATACACACGGGCGGATTTTCTGACAACAAGCATGTTGCTTTAGTTTGTGAAAATCTGTTCACTTCAAATTCAAACGTTAAAGTGGGGGTAAATTACCATGCATAATCTGTACCTTATGGGTAAGGCTTACCTATAGGTACTGTAAATATCTCTTAAATGTGCACCGTTTAGGAGATATTTATTGTAAATGCTGCCAGATACATCACTGGCACATGTGCTCTGAAGGAACAGCTACCCGGACCATTCCATTTGAGTCCTGTGCCATAAACGGCGGGATTCACAGCACTGCGGCTCCGGCCAATCACACAGCCCAAGAACCCAGAAGGGAGATGGGTGAAGATGGAACCCTTGTCAGTTGGGACAGCTCGACGCTGGAAGGGCTTCATTCTAAGGTAAGTTTCACATAATGTACTAGTATGCCAGCACATTATAGCTTTACCTTGTAGGTTCCAAAAAATAAACACTGCGGTTTACTACCGCTTTAAAAGCTAATAAAAAATGTAAGTACTTTCGAACAACATTCTTTTAGTTGTGGAATGTATTGAGAATGTTGGTACAAACCTTTGTTAGAAATCTATTTGTGCATGATCAGCTTCAGACTTGCTGACCCAGAACACATATGCAGGTTTGCTAATTCAATGCATTTCTATTTAAAATAGTACTTTTCAGTGTATATAGTCTATAACATTACAGTTCCCCTTTTAGGTGAACATTGAGGCCTGTGCTGTTTGGATGATAATTTCTTTTTTTAAATCTTTGCTTTTCAGGTCTGTGGCACCCCAGAATATATTGCTCCAGAGGTGATTTTGAGGCAAGGCTATGGGAAGCCAGTTGACTGGTGGGCAATGGGAGTTATCCTATTTGAATTTCTGGTGGGTTGTGTCCCGTTCTTTGGAGATACCCCAGAAGACTTGTTTGGACAGGTTATCAGTGGTATGTAGAAGAATCGTTTAGATATTATTAACATTTATTGTACTCTCATTCGCTTTGTATTTACCATTGCTGTAGCACTTCGTTTGAGTTATCCAGTAGTTAAGTGTGCTATTTTTTTAAATATAACTAGGCAAATCATGCATGTTTGCAAGTATAACCCTTTGTCATTTTACCTTCCATGCTCTCTCTGTTGAGAACTGTATTGGTATCATTCATCCTACTACATATTTGTGGTTAAAAAATGAATTTGCAGATGCACAGCTCCTTGCATACAGATTTATCTCAAAGAAAATATAACCAGCACCCTTGTAGACATACAAGCTCCATAGGCTAGTTTACATTGGTTAATACTCACAATGCTCAAATGGGCTTATTTTACATAACACTATACTGGAGATTTATCTGTACCTCTACCAATGTTTCTTTCTGAACATAATTCCATGAAAATTGATGGCATGAACTGTGCATGAATTCTGATATAAAGGTTGATGGCATTGGATCAATTGGGTATCCAAGATATCATTAGTTATTTTTCAAGGCTACTGTATGACCATTGCCACCATTGGTTGTCAGAATACCAATAAACAGCTGCTGCACCTGATTATATGCAGCCCACTATTTTCTGCTCGGTTCCTTTGATTTTTCAGTTGAAGATAGTCTATAGGGAGGCTGACAGGCAGTAAAATGTGCATAGTTTATGGCTAGCTTTACTATTACAGTGCACATATTCTTTAAGTTGCTGGGTTTACAGTCCTCCCCCTTATTTTTTTTTATTATATGTGATAGGTTGGTTATACCTAACCTTTCCTCAAATCTATGACTCGCTCTACCTTTTAAGTGCAGAGGCCTGATGCTTTGTCTATAAACCATTCACAATTCAGTTTTATGAAGCATTGAGACTGTCTAAATAAATATACTGAAATAATGTAAGATTATGCAAATACCTGATGATTTCACTGTGGCTCTAAATCAATATACAATAGAGGCTTATTTTACAAAGATTTATATTTTGCAAATTGGTTAACTGCACATATTTTTGTCTGAGGTTGACTCTTCAGCTTGAGAGTAGCTTCAGAGATCCTGTGAAATCTGTCATTTTCTGCCTTGCAAACTGCATGATATCATACTTAATTTCCCAATTACTGACAGTTGGTACAGATCCTCGGAGACATTGTCTGAGGCTGGGAAGGTGACATAAAAACAGGGGTCATACCTCTAGGAACACCCCTAATTGTTGAGCTGAAGTCAGACAACGTATGTAATTTAAGATATTGTTTTTATTTTCCTAAGTGGTTACAGTATAAGTATTTTGTTTCTTGTATCAGCCTAGTCCTGAATTCAATTCTTCCTTTTGAATCCAAAAGAAATTGAACATTAGGCGATAATTTTCGTCTGGCAAGCAATTTCCCCTACTCGATAGTCAAATGTGCATGTCCTTGTTCTGCGATTGTGCCTGTTTGTGTAAAGTATAGACATCCCTGGTGATGCCATAATACTATTAAAAAAATCATCTCTACACCTTCAACTCATCAGAGGCTGTTAAAATCAATCAGAGATATATTCAGTAGTATAACCAAGATTTGCAGTAAACATAAGCTGCACACACATTTCAGTCACATATATGAGATCACTAAGAGATGTTTGGTTGCATTTTGCTGAAAGTTGTACAGAATAAGCCAGTAGAAGCTTAACTCGTAAATTTAAAGTGGAAGTAAACTGCAGGTGGTAATAACAATGTCATAAGGTCCTAGTATGCATTGCATACCAACACATTGAGATACTTACCTTAGAAGCCCTCAAGCACCGCAATGTCATTGCTGAGAGGGCTGAAATCTTTCCATTTTTTTTTCTTTTTCCTCCTCCTAGGCATCCAATAGAATCAGATGATGGGTCTCGTGACTCGCTTCTTGATCGGCTTGGAGGAAGATTAATGTGAGAATAGCAATTGTCACACGACTGGGTGAGCTTTGAGCGCAGTGCTCTGCGCCCTGAGCCCACCCTTTTTTTAAGCCTATTAAAGCCTCTGGCTCAAATCACGTGATTAAAAAAAAAAAAAAAAAACCCCATTGGAATCCATGGTCCAACGCCCTGTATGTAGATCAGGGGGGCGGACACAGATGGTGGGGCGGCACCCACATGGCCCTTATTCCATGGGCCGCCACTGCATCACATCTTGTTGAATAAGCTTGAAAATGTGCCTGTAGGTTTGTAGTGTTTTAATATGTTGGAATGAATGGCTTCACATACAATAATTATTTTGTGTTCTGAGAAAATTTCTCTATTTTCCTCTGTGAGTTATGGCCGTTTAGCTCCTAGTATTACATCTTCACAGTGTGATATAAAATAATTTAGTTCCTCATTGTGGATAATTCTGTAATTAAGTGTGTTGTCTGAGATTACAATTAGGACTGTGGCTAACACAAGCAGTTCATTATGTGTAAATGGTATAACAGAGCCAGAGCTGCTTATCTGGGATGTATATCCTCTTGGCTCACCACTGGATTACAAGCACTTGGGTACTGTTTGCTGCAAATAAAACAAATAGTCAAATAAACCCTAATGTGAGGAACTGGGGCTCTCATAGTAAATAATGCAAAGCAGAAAGCAAACAAAGGGAAATCACAGATTGTTAATGAGTTCACTGAGGGTTATTACAAGGTAATGTTATTTATATAACAGCTGTTCTTCTTTCATTTAAAATTCAATAACCTTTCCGGTGTGAACCTGCAGGCTGACCCCAAGTACCATTACGCAGCTTGTGGCAAAACTAAATGATAATTAAGCAAAATCCCTTATTTCCCTACCTGCTGTTTCCACAAATTTCCCCAATGCATTAACAGGCTAGGGTTGTGCCAGCATGTCTATGATCATAATGGCATTTATTCAGCATAATAAACTGCATGGCGCTTGTGTGCCACATTGCAAAAGGCCTAAAAACTAGGCAGAATAATATATATTTTCATGCAATCCATAATTAATTTGAGTGGCAATATTATTATTTGTTTCCCCCCAAAAAACTTTAAATTTTAGTGTATATATTGATTTTTGTTTAATACTTAATTTTCCCCTGGAATAATTTTGTTACATCGTTAAAATATGTAGGAAAAAATACATTTTAAATGTGATATTAGGGATATTAGAAGATTCATTTTGTTGTATCTTCATGTCTCTTAATAGAAATCTGAATATACTAATGTATTTATCATGTGGCTCTTAATGTGTCATAGCCCACTGTACTGTATGCCCCCCACTCTTCCCCATCCTTTTTATTCCTTAGAGCGCATTTTAACTTAAGGGCTATAATTAAATATTAGGAATAAGCCCACATTGCCTTTAACACATACCATATGGAGACAACTGAGACATAAAATAAACAAAGGTATTACGAAAAACACTAGAGTATATATATTTTTTCTTTTTGTTAAGGTTTTTGTTAAGGTTTGCCAGTAATGGAGGTTATGCCAGAAAGTAAGACCTTACACTAAATTGTAAGAGGTTATTATTTGTACAGTATATACTATATTGCCATTCAAGCACACCTGACCACATACATGACCTTGTTAGACAATCCATTTGAAAACCATGGTCATTCTCAATCTCCTGAGAAGGCCATACACAAGATTTTGGAGTGTTTGTTTGGGAATTTGTGCATGCTCAGCCAAAACAATGTGTGGGGTTAGACACAGATGTTGGACAAGAAGACCTGACTTGCAGTCTGGGTTCTAATTAATGATAAATTCCTCCCCACCAAACGTGTTAAACGTTATCTATATGAATCTGGCTTTGTGCACAGTCATGCTGGAACAGAAAAGAACCTTCTCCAGACTGATGCCACAAGGCTGGAAGCACTCGGTTTTCTAAAATTTCTTTGTATGCTGTATTCACTCATTCTGCATTCGCATTAACCTCTTCCCACCCGCACAGCAGGTTTTTACGGCCACATCATGGCTCTGAATTGCCGGGTGGCCGTCTATATACGGCCTTCAGGCCACTGGGGGGCAAATAAAGTAAAAGGTGCACGTGAAATGCAAACTAAACATAAATGGAGCTGTGGTTTAAACTGTGTCATATAAACAGAATAGCAATGTGAGAAAAATAAAAATAAACCGCGCTAATGACCAATAAACATAAAATGCATTAAATAATATGTGGACCACACCGATGAATTAATGTGATATATGCAAGGTTGAAAAAACAATCCAAAAAACAAAAACAAACATTATTGAGTGTCCATAAAACACAAAAAGGGGCCTTTGTAGTCCAAAGTGAGAGGGCTAGCAAGGTTCCATACACAACCAATTGTGAATAATAAATTATAAACAACAAAAGTCCAGAGGAAATAAAACGTAACATCCACCCTGGTGAAGCCGAATCCCAATATGAGTCAGCAGGATATTGGTTAACACTGATGTGACATGCAGCTGAAGACCTCCACCACACACATATGCAAGTCTGCTTACCAAATGTAAATGGTCCCTGGCTGAGAGGAGACCAAAACAGCAGACAGGATCAAACAGCTGGGCTCGGTGAGAGAGTGAAACAATTCAGCTTGGGTCATCCGACAGTGGCTCCAATAACAATGGTCACATGAATGTAAAAGGAGACAAGAATGCCTCGATAGTGTAAAATCACTTAAAATTTATTGTACAAAATAATGAAGAAATACACTCACATTTTGCAGTAAAAGAAAGGCCTTAAACCTGCAGCATCCGGCCGGTCAGCATGCAGGTAACCCCATGTAGTATCGAGTAGTCCAAGGGTGATGACAGTGTGCCACTCGGTACGCCCAGACTAGTTTCGTGGTTAAAACACTTTTTCAAAGGGCACGGGTAGCCACTGCAACACCCCTGGTATTTATACTAAAACTGAAGACAGACAGGCCCCCAGCTGGAGAAACCAAGCCTCTACTTCAGAACCAATTAAAATCCTCCATTACCAGTCTTAAAGACCAAGCCTCACTCTGGAGTTGGTCAATGCAGTTAGAGCACAAGCAAAGGAGGAAAACCTAGCCTCTCTTTGGGATTGACAGGCCCCCAGCTGGAGAAACCAAGCCTCTACTTCAGAACAAATTAAAATCCTCCATTACCAGTCTTAAAGACCAAGCCTCACTCTGGAGTTGGCCAATGCAGTTAGAGCACAAGCAAAGGAGGAAAACCAAGCCTCTCTTTGGGATTGACGGAAGCTAATGTGTCACTATAACCAACCAAAGCGTGCTCTAATATGCAGTGGACAAAATGGATATTGCAGAGTATTGAGTCCAACCAGGCCACATTCAATGCAGACATGTCCTATGAGTGGATGGAAACAATCCTGGTAGGTGATGAAAAAAACACCCCCACCAGAAATCTGCCTATCGGTATGGCTAATTTAAAGGCATACCTCAGGAAATAAGCGTAACCTACCATTCCCATCCAAAAAAATAATTAACATTACAATATAATAAAATATGAAAATATTAAATATAAGAACCATTTACATATATAGCAATTAAGTCAGAAAATTGCAGTTGAATATAAAATGAATGAAACAGTTTGGAACTTGATGAGTTCTTATTCATAAGTCACCCCAACTATGCCTGAAAACTGACCCCAAAGAAAGGTCAGTTGGCAGACTCCATCTATAAATGTGTGAAATGTGAAAACGCTCCACCTAGCGCCGATGAGTCAGGTGACAGAGAGTAGCATTAACCCATTACTTCCACACAACACATGAGGAGAAAAAATAAATACAAATAAAATAAAACATTTTTTTGAAAATATAAAAGTTATTTAAAAATTGTTTAAGAAGGCTAGGACCATCATTCAACTGGCTAAGCATTACTGATAAAAGCATTGATATCAGTATCAATGTTCAGTCCATGTGGTATGTAAGATTTGAGACGATATATCCACGGCATTTCAAGTTTTGAAATTTCGCGGACCATGGCACTCCCCCTCCAATGGGGCCGATATTTATCTATCCCGATAAACAAGGTGTTAGAGGGATCTTTGTTATGCACCAAATCATAATGGCGAGACACTGAGTGTTTTTCAAAGCCTTTCCTTATCTTAGCAATATGTTCGTTCAGTCTAACCTTCAGTGCCCTTTGGTCCTCCCCACATATTGAAGACCGCAAGGGCACTGGATCAGGTAGACAACTCCTTTAGTAGAACACGTAATGAAAGGCTCCACATCGTAGGAACGGCCCGTTTTGGTGGACCGGAAAGAGCAAATTTTTCTATCCCGACAGCTGTTAAGTGTACAGACCTGACAATTCCGGCACTTATGGTATCCGGTCAGGTTCCCAAAAAAGGATCTAGCTCCCTCAGGGGGATCAGAAACAGTGGGAGCTATTTGGTTACCCAATGTAGAAGCTCCCTTAAATATAATCCTGGCTCTCTCGGGTAAAGCCGGAGCCAACACGAGATCTGTAGTCAAAATGTGCCAATGTTTTTCTATCAGTCTCTTAATCTGGTGGTGTTGGACAGAGAAAGTGATCACGAAGGGAGCAGTGAAGTCCTCCATCTTATCGGTCCTAGTGCGGTCGCCCAAAAGTTGCATATATCACATTAATTCATCGGCGTGGTCCACATATTATTTAATGCATTTTATGTTTATTGGTCATTAGCGCGGTTTATTTTTATTTTTCTCACATTTATACAGTAATCGGTGCATATTTCTATCATTGTTCGCTGTATAAATGTGAATGGTCCCAAAAATTTGTCAAGTGTCTGATGTGTCCACCGCAATATCGCAGTCCTAACAAAAATCGCAGATCGCCGCCATTACTAGTAAAAAAATAAATTAAAAAAAGTCATAATTCTATCCCCTATTTTGTAGACGCTATAACGTTTGAGGAAATCAATCATTATACGCTTATTGCGATTTCTATTTTTACCAAAAATATGTAGAAGAATACGTATTGGATGGAACTGAGACTTTTATTTATATATATATATATATATATATATATATATATATATATATATATATATATATATATATATATATATTGGATATTTATTATAGCAAAAAGTAAAAAAATGTGTTGTTTTTTTTCAAAATTGTCGCTCTATTTTTGTTAATAGTGCAAAAAATAAGAACCACAGAGGTGACCAAATACCACCAAAAGAAAGCTATATTTGTGGGGAAAAAAGGACGCCAATTTTGTTTGGGAGCCACGTCGCACGATCGCGCAATTGTCATTCAAAGCGTGACAGTGCTGAAAGCTGAAATTTTACCTGGGCAGGAAGGGGGTATATGTGCCCAGTAAGCAAGTGGTTAATTATCACTGAAAATGCCTGAACTGGAGGTGTTTTCCCCATACTTTTGGGCATAGAATTAAATGTGATGGTCAGGTGTCCAAAAACTTGGCTCTATCTATATGTAAAACTAAAATTGCTGCTTCATAAATATCTAATTAGATAATTGCAGTAGTTTTGCAATAGTTTTGCAATGTACTTCAGGAAATGTAAACAATATGCTTAATATTCGGTACAAAGCCAAGTTCTTGTACCCTAACTGGTTTTCCATAAAACCTAGCTTGGAAATTGGGAGCGTTACTCCTGCACAATATAACTTGTTTTTGAATAACTGTAATTTTGCTCCTGTGAAATTATTGTCATATTTGGGAGGTTTTTTCAGGATTTCATTAGTCTAGTCTAAGGGTCTTCAAACTGTGGCCCTTTTAATTGCTTTTTATCCAGCCGTTGGGGCACTATTCCTTCCACTGGCACTCGAGAGGGGGGAACCAGTTCTTCAATTGACATCAAATATGGGGCACTGTTCCTCCGACACCAGTGTTGTAATTTTTTTAATCCCATGCCATTGTTTACTTGACTTCCACTGATGCCAGAGTATTTTCTAATCCCTCTGGCCACAGCCCCCCTAATATTTCAAGAACAGTAAACTGGTAAAATGTTTGGAGACCTCTGAACTAGTCTATTGAAATCTTCCAAACTCTGATTTCCAGCCAAGCTTTGAGAAATATGAATTTATATGGTAACTCTTGAAATGTCTCCCCACCAATATTTTTTATGGGGCCTAAGACCAGTTCAGTGCTTAGCTATGTCCATCCCTTTTGGAATGCTTTAGTTCATCCCAGATCGTCAAGTTATTGAGCTTCGTAATACAACATAACCCCAAGGTATAAAAAAAACTTTTTTGAAAGATATTGTGCAACAATTCCATTGTTGAGTAGAGTAATCTTACAGTTACGTTTATGCTACAGTGTTCAGTATGGGAAGCAAATCGTAACCTGCCAACTATGAAATGTATACAGTGGTTCTCTGAGCTTAGATAGTCACTTAAATAGCAAAGGCTTGGCCCCTCAATTGACACCACTAACTACAGGCATACCCTGCTTTTAAGTACACAATAGGGTTTATTTACTAAAGCTGGAAATCGCAATATCATGCTCACTTCTGCATAGAAACCAATGAGCTTCTAACTCCAGCTTGTTCAATTAAGCCTGGTAATAAAACCTGGAAGCTCATTGGTTTCTGTGCAGAAGTGAGCCTGATTTTGCGCTTTCCAGCTTTAGTAAATAAACACAATTGTGTACTTAAAAGTGGGGTATGCCTGTACACTGCCTGTACACTGTTTGACATAAGTAGCTTAAGGTGTAAGGTTGTAAAATTCCAAGCAGTGGCATGCTTTTTCTAATCAGTGTTTAGCATGTATTTTTGAATATGTGGTGGTGGTTATCAATAAAAGATAACATAATTAGAGGGCATTATGTGAAACATTTACAGCGAGGGTGTAGGGTGTTTTGCGTGAAAGTTTGCAACCACCTCATTGTACTGTAAGTATTTTGAAGCTTGTGTGTTTCATAAAAGACATGTTACATGAGGTTACACTGAAGAACCATTTTGTCTACAAATGTCTAAATAACAATAACACATCTGTGCAAACTTGACTTTGCTTATGTCATAAAAAGTGTTAACTCAATAGTCTGTGAATGCTATTGCTTTAAGTTACACATTGACTTTATTCACATAAAATCACTTCAGTGTTTTATTCCTGGACAACTGTCTTGCTGTGAGTTCATATGGAATTGCACACTATTTGTTTTGAATATAGCAAGGAACGGATTTCAACATTAATGCATACCTACACATAGGGAAATATGTATGTACACACATGTTGTATGTTTATATTGTAATGTAGGCCACTTTGTGTTTTTTCTTGTGCATACATATTTTCATAGTAGTCCTTGCAATATAGCAGAACCAACGCACAGATGATATGTGGTAACTGAAGTTATACTTTGAGGCGATAACAGCTTGGGGAATCAACCTGTTTTAATTAAGGCAAGCGGCAAAGCACTGTCCTGGCTTGAAATGCCTTACAGCAGAGATGCATATTCATATCGAATGCTGTAAATCCAATTTAACCTTGTTTAGATATGTCAGCCAAGTTGGCTTAGACAGTGTTTAGTTCTTTTGCCCTTTTCAAACTGTGGCCCGCCCTACTCCCCTACGGCACAATTATGTAAATTGACCTGTGCAATATAGGTAATTTTAAAGATTTTGCTATTTTTTTCAGCCTCCATCACATTTTACATGACAGTTCAAACAAATATACATTTCTACAGCTAAACGGCAGAAATCCATATAACCCTAAAAGCTTTCTCATGATAAATATAAAGCTAGTATAATTAGCATTATGAATGGATAGGGGGTTTTGTTGATACATTTTTCAGTGGCTGTTGGGCAATTAACATTCAGTTACCATTGCAGATTTGATGGTCTCCATGGAGGGAGCAGAATTTTTACCATCGCATAGTGAAATATTAACTTTTAGTTAATGGACATGAACTCTTTCATTAGTTTTTTAATATGTAAATGGTTGCAAAGCTGAGTAAAGGAAAACTGTCTGGATTTCTTTTAGCAACCAATAAAAAGTTTTCTTCAGTCTTCACATCTTTAGCTTAACTTCAATTCGTCATGTTTCTTTCTGAACATTATTATTATACAGGACTTATATAGCGCTGACCATTTACTCAGAGCTTGACAACATAAGGGCAATTAGTACAATTACAATACAATTTACAATTTAAAAGAAAAGTATGGGTTTGGGTTTTTTTCTTCCATCATACTCACCTAGGTGGATGCTGCATCTGTCCCCTGGTGCCTCTGCACTGAGAACCGAGCAAATCGAACTGTCAATCAGCAGCTCTCTGCTCTGATCCTCTTCACTAACTGGAGCACTGAGCTGTGGAGGGGTGGGGAGCGGCTGTCTCAAGCTCTCAGCAGCTCTCTGTGAGCCTGAGATAGGTGTCAGTCCAAGCACCTGGCGGATCCAGACTTCCATTGTTAGAATGACACGGTGCCTGGACTGATTTCTGTGACATCAGCAGAGAGCGGACTTCAGCCAACTCTCTGCTTAAAATTGGTCACAGGAGTGCAAAACTAACTGCACTCCTGTGACCCATAAGAGAAGCCCTGCTAAATGAGCTTTGGCTGGACTTCTCCTTTAAAACAGTAGGAATCAGAGAGCCCTGCTCGTTAGAGCTTACAATCTAAGAGGGAGGGTCTAGAGATACAAAAGGTAATAATTGTGGGGAATGGGCTGATGGAGAAAATAAATGTGCACTTGGTGAAGGCTGGATAGACTTCTCTAAAGAGATGATTTTTCAGGGATCCTGTGAAAGTGGACAGAGTGGGAGATGGCCGACAGATTGAGGTTGAGAGTGCCAGAGGGTGGGAGAGACTCTGGAGGTGAGCATGGGATGAGGTGACAAGGGAACACCAAAGTCTGTGGTGTGTGAACAAACTCCACCCGGTGCAAAAAAGTGCACACCAAAAAGTGAACACAAAAAGGGGTGTAGTTTTGGTCCTCCAAAATCAAAGGACCTTGCCCTGACCCCAGGGGCATTAGACTCGACAGGGACTGGGGTACTTTTAAAGGGTCTATCTGACTGAAGCCAGACAGACCTGTCCTCTGGGGGGGGGGCTGCCCAAACTGACCACAACCAAGTACTAGGTGGGGCTCTCCCGAAGAGAGGGGGCTAACTAAGCCAGAAAGCCAAATCCACCCTCTCCCAAGACTTTTAGGGCAGGTCCAAGGACCTACACCCTACCCATTAAACGTGAAACTGTGGACAAACCCCCCCCAAAAAACAACATAATGTGACAACACAGGACAAACAACATAAAAGTAGGGAAAGGGAAAAGTGAATATGGTGCCATGTGCATGGCTGACCCTGAGGCCAGGAGTAAAAAATTCTTCTGGTCCTGACTAAAAGGCCCGGCCGAAGAGGCAGGTGTGAAAAAAAGTGTGTGTGGCGCTGTGGCCAAGGTTCCAGCAAAAACTCAGTGTCCCTGTCACGGTGAGTAATTACAGCACCCCTGAACTTCCACTCCAGGGGCACATACACCATGGTCTTTCTTCAACCCCTAGGCTCACAGCCAGACCAGTGCAGCCCCATCCTCGCTAGGAAGGCATAGAACTTTGAGAGCCTAGGGAGAACCCCAGGACTAAAAGGCTCCACCACCGCTCCCATTATTCCCACCTAATTATATTCGGGAAGTACTAACCGACCCGACCCCCCCCCCCCCGGACAGAAAGGGGGGTTCGTGCTCTTTTTAAAAAAACTGACAGGACAGGAACCACACCAAATCTAGGCCAAAAGGCCTTTGGCCAGATCCAATGCCACTTTATCCCCATCAGGAGGTGACCCTTCCAGCTTTCTCTAAAGGAGACCAATTAATAGCCCTCAGTTCATCGAGCAGTCCGGTTTTGGCTCTTCCTGATACTAACCGTCCAGGTTACCATTACACCAAGTGGATTTGCATAGCCACCGCCACCCCTAACCTACTGCCATAGATCAGGGACAGTAGCATAGCGCCACCACTTGGTAACTGATGACAACAGATACTACACTTGATCTTCGTAGAGAGCATGAGGTCTTGGGAGGAATGAAGAGAATGATTTGGTTGGTATTTTGAGACTAGTTCAGTAATATAGTGAGGGCCAGAGTTGTGGATGGCTTTGTACATTATTGTTTGTATCTTGAATTGAATTTGTTGGGTGAGCAGAAGCCAGTGAAGGGATTGGCAGGGTGGGGTGGTAAATATATGGTACATTTGAATGTGAAATATACAAAATGCATTCTACTGATAACATTTAGTACTTTGTAAAAATGGGTTTTGATTTTGCAGTACTGCTGGATCCCAAATGCAAATAAACACTTGTATATTATTATATTTTTTTATAAGAAAACTTGTCTTGGTGGCGATGAGCTGCTAATTCTGGGCTCTCCTTTCCTAGATGTTAGTAGTTTTGCTATCACGAGGGTTCTCTGGCTTTTTCACTTTGAGACACGGACCCAGAATAAGTGTGCATATTTTGATTTAAAAATGTCGAACAAACCCATCTTAAGTCAGAATTCCTTTCTAACTAGAAACCACTGAAATCCCATGTGAGGTCACCAGCAGATAAAAGTCCTGTTTTTAGCTTTGTGTTCTCTAACTTTTTTTTTTTTTTCCTGTGACAGATGAAATAAATTGGCCTGAAAAAGATGAAGCTCCACCCTCTGATTCTCAGGACCTCATTACATTACTACTCAGGCAAAATCCTCTGGAAAGATTGGGGACAGGTAACCCGCATTGCTCTTATATTATTCATGCTTTGTAGCGTTTGTCTTTAAATTTGGCCCTTGGCATATTTCAACAATCAGAAGAAAAAGATGTGCTTTAACATATTTGTATTGCTTTTAATTTACCTGTTCTAAAGCATATTTACTTTTACAGTCAAATTTTAGAAAACCCCACTATTTGTTATGCCATTCGCACTGTATGCCTAAAAAAAATTTAATAAAATATTTCTTCCATTTTAGAGGTTTCCCAGGAGAAGGTGTGGTGGCTGGCTGCAAGGTTTTTAAACTATGTCAGTCTGTCTTAAGTCTGTCATTTTGTATACAATGCAAGAAGCCAAGCCTCTGAACCTTTAACCCTTTGTTCAGGCAGACAGTGTTCAAATCTAGTTATTTGATAATGAAGGTTTCCTTGCACAGAACATACAGAGTCAATTATGGCAAACACAGCTGCCTAGGCCTCTCATAATCAAAAAGAACTAGTAGGGAAACACCCGGGGGTGTGGCCAAGCCATGGAAGCATGAGGACGCTAGTCTCGGAGCTCTGCTTGAGGGAGGCTGGAGAACAGCTTGCAGATCTGCCATCGATAGCCAGGACTTAATGCCGGGAGATCGTAAACAGCCGCTGGACACGGGGGTGCAGAAGGGTCCTGAAATTTGCCATCACTTTTTTCGGCAGCAGGCCGCTTCTCCTTCCCCCGCTGGTCTGTCCAAGATGGCGTCGACGCGCCCGGCCCCAGTGAGTACCGCCGCTGCTAGCAAGAAGATTGTGCAGGCGGGAGCGGCAGCAGGTGTGGATCTCGCAGTGCCGACAGAGAGATCGCCATCACCCATCCCTTCCCCTGCGATCCCCTGCTCAGAACCGCAGTATAGCTCTGAACAGGCAGAGGGGGCGGGTAGCCATACAGAGAGCTCCCTCTGGGATATTGTGGCAGGTCTCCCTACCAAGCAGCACGTAGCCTTTTTGCAGGAGACACATTTCCACAACAATAGCACTCCTACCTACTGGCTAGTGGGACCTTCCCGACGGTTTACCACAGAGCTTCTCCGATCTCCAAGTCGAAAGGGGTTAGCATCCTGTTGGCCAAATCGGTGCCTTGGTTGTTTGAGGCACAGCGGGCAGATGAGCAGGATCATTTTCTGCTCTTGAAGGGAATGGTGTCTGATGTGCGGGTCACCTTTGCTAATGTTTATTTTCCCAATACGGACCACCCGAAATTCCTACGGAGACTTCTCCCTGTACTCCAGGAATTTGCAGAGGGGGTGCTTGTATTCGGTGGGGACCTTAATTTTGCTATGGATCCGTCTCTTGATGTCTCTCGAGGTGCCTCTCACCTCTCATATTCGCGACTGAAGCGGATCCCTGGCGGTTGCTTAATCCACAGGGCCGGGATTATACCTACTTTTCCCAGGTGCATCTTACATACTCGCGGCTAGACTACCTGCTGGTATCTCACAAGGACCTATCCAGAGTAGTGTCCACTTCTATTTGATGTCATGTCCCTCTCTGATCATGCACCGGTTCACATGACCCTTTATTTAGGGCCGGTATCTCGATCCCCGCCGTCTTGGAGACTGAATGAAGCCCTGCTTCAATCGGAGGAAACCCGTTCGGAGGTACTGAACACTCTGCGAGAGTACTTCTCTATTAATGAGGGATCCGTTGTCAACCCTCTGATGGTATAGGAGGATCACAAGGCCGTCGTCGGGGGAACACTGATTAGACTAGGGGCCTGCCTAAAACGGGAGAGAAACAGTCGAGTAGAGGAACTTAGAGGCACTGATACGAACTTGATTCTTATTTTTATTCTTTGCTGGTGTTCGATAATTTACATTTCCTTTCCTTTCTGCTGTTTCTATGGGATCATCCCTTATGCTATCCAAATAAGCCCATTCCCACCCAAAAAAAAACACCTTGCAAGTTGTAAGTTGAAGCTCTGAAACGCTCAACTTCCGAAAATCCCGTGGTTTATCCT
Organism: Rana kukunoris; assembly: GCA_029574335.1. Classification (NCBI taxonomy): domain Eukaryota; kingdom Metazoa; phylum Chordata; class Amphibia; order Anura; family Ranidae; genus Rana; species Rana kukunoris. Next base: position 90,552,450 of record CM056049.1, on the reverse strand, counting down.
TGTGCCCGTTCACACCTGAGTGTAGTGTTGCATGAAGCTTGTAGCTTCTTTTGAGAGCTTCAAGCACCTTTGGCCCCATTAGACTTCAATGGGAGTTCCCTAGTAACTAGCTTTCCAAAAGCTCAAGCCTCAGATACCCGCAAAAACACACATACTAACGCTCAAGAAAAAGAGTCTGGAAAAAAATGACAGGAAATATACTCTGCCCAAGTACAAAGGCATTGTTAGATCAACAACGAATAATTCTGCTTTAGTTGCTATGGTTTAATTAAACAACGTTCATCTTTTTTTTTTGCTGTACAGATTTTGCTTAAAGCATAACTGTTTTAAATGAAAGCTTGGCAGTATCGCACCACGATGCTTGTATTAATAAATACATTTTAGCTATTGTGGGTGCTAGCATAGCATACGAACACGTGCTAGCAATAATCTGTTCAAATAGATTAGATGTACAAATGCAACGTTACAAAAAAAGGTGTCTCATGGCGCAGGTGTGACATTTCCGCTGCGCAGATCTTGGGCCCCCTCATCTCGTTGGGCTGTGATAACTTGCAAAATTGTTTTCACTGGTTAACTAGAGGTATAACCTGCAGGCAGTGACCTCAATTGAAATATTTTTTTTGCAAAAAAGCACCTGTTAACAAATGTCTTGTTATCCAACAACTTCCGTGTAGCCACGGCCTTACTGTTTTATATTGGCTCTCTAAAGTTTCTAACGGTGATCTCCCATAAGGGTCCATTCACACTTCAATGTGTGCGTTGTGTTTTAACATGCTCTGCTTTGTTCTGTAAATCTTTTTTCTTTCACTTCACAAATCTTATTTATACAGGAAACTCTTTAATGGACGTGTTGTACTCCTGCATTTATTCACATTGCCAGGTGCTTACATGCTTTTTTATGCAATATGTCACTTTGTGCAGTGTGTTCTACTTTTTCCAGCATCTGTGCAACGTGTTGGCATGGACTGCTCCTAATGAAATACTTTGCTTTTACAATCTAAGAGCCCTGACATGTGTTGATAAGAGTCCCCCCCTTCTAGCGGCGTCCCCATCACAGTCCCCCCCTTCTAGCGGCGTCCCCATCACAGTCCCCCCCTTCTAGCGGCGTCCCCATCAGAGTCCCCCCCTTCTAGCGACGTCCTCATCAGAGTCCCCCCCTTCTAGCACGTCCCCCCCTTCTAGCGGCGTCCCCATCAGAGTCCCCCCCTTCTAGCGGCGTCCCCATCAGAGTCCCCCCCCCTTCTAGCGGCGTCCCCATCAGAGTCCCCCCCCTTCTAGCGGCAGAGTCCCCCCCTTATAGCGGCGTCCCCATCAGAGTCCCCCCCTTCTAGCGCGCGGCGTCCCCATCAGAGTCCCCCCCTTCTAGCGGCGTCCCCATCAGAGTCCCCCCCTTCTAGCGACGTCCTCATCAGAGTCCCCCCCTTCTAGCGGCGTCCTCATCAGAGTCCCCCCCTTCTAGCGGCGTCCCCATCAGAGTCCCCCCCTTCTAGCGGCGTCCCCATCAGTCCCCCCCTTCTAGCGGCGTCCCCATCAGAGTCCCCCCCTTCTAGCGGCGTCCCCATCAGAGTCCCCCCCTTCTAGCGGCGTCCCCATCAGAGTCCCCCCCTTCTAGCGGCGTCCCCATCAGAGTCCCCCCCTTCTAGCGGCGTCCCCATCAGAGTCCCCCCCTTCTAGCGGCGTCCCCATCAGAGTCCCCCCCCTTCTAGCGGCGTCCCCATCAGAGTCCCCCCCTTCTAGCGTCCCCATCAGAGTCCCCCCCTTCTAGCGGCGTCCCCATCAGAGTCCCCCCCTTCTAGCGGCGTCCCCATCAGAGTCCCCCCCTTCTAGCGGCGTCCCCATCAGAGTCCCCCCTTCTAGCGGCGTCCCCATCAGAGTCCCCCCCTTCTAGCGGCGTCCCCATCAGAGTCCCCCCCTTCTAGCGGCGTCCCCATCAGAGTCCCCCCCTTCTAGCGGCGTCCCCATCAGAGCCCCCCCCTTCTAGCGGCGTCCCCATCAGAGCCCCCCCCTTCTAGCGGCGTCCCCATCAGAGTCCCCCCCTTCTAGCGGCGTCCCCATCAGAGTCCCCCCCTTCTAGCGGCGTCCCCATCAGAGTCCCCCCCCTTCTAGCGGCGTCCCCATCAGAGTCCCCCCCTTCTAGCGGCGTCCCCATCAGAGTCCCCCCCCTTCTAGCGGCGTCCCCATCAGAGTCCCCCCCTTCTAGCGGCGTCCCCATCAGAGTCCCCCCCTTCTAGCGGCGTCCCCATCAGAGTCCCCCCCTTCTAGCGGCGTCCCCATCAGAGTCCCCCCCCTTCTAGCGGCGTCCCCATCAGAGTCCCCCCCTTCTAGCGGCGTCCCCATCAGAGTCCCCCCCTTCTAGCGGCGTCCCCATCAGAGTCCCCCCCTTCTAGCGGCGTCCCCATCAGAGTCCCCCCCCTTCTAGCGGCGTCCCCATCAGAGTCCCCCCCCCTTCTAGCGGCGTCCCCATCAGAGTCCCCCCCTTCTAGCGGCGTCCCCATCAGAGTCCCCCCCCCTTCTAGCGGCGTCCCCATCAGAGTCCCCCCCCCTTCTAGCGGCGTCCCCATCAGAGTCCCCCCCCCTTCTAGCGGCGTCCCCATCAGTCCCCCCCTTCTAGTCCCCATCCCCCCCCTAGCGGCGTCTAGTCCCCCCCTTCTAGCGGCGTCCCCATCAGAGTCCCCCCCCCTTCTAGCGGCGTCCCCATCAGTCCCCCCCCTTCTAGTCCCCCCCTTCTAGCGGCGTCCCCATCAGAGTCCCCCCCCCTTCTAGCGGCGTCCCCATCAGAGTCCCCCCCCCTTCTAGCGGCGTCCCCATCAGAGTCCCCCCCCCTTCTAGCGGCGTCCCCATCAGAGTCCCCCCCCCTTCTAGCGGCGTCCCCATCAGAGTCCCCCCCCCTTCTAGCGGCGTCCCCATCAGAGTCCCCCCCTTCTAGCGGCGTCCCCATCAGAGTCCCCCCCCCTTCTAGCGGCGTCCCCATCAGAGTCCCCCCCCCTTCTAGCGGCGTCCCCATCAGAGTCCCCCCCCCTTCTAGCGGCGTCCCCATCAGAGTCCCCCCCCCTTCTAGCGGCGTCCCCATCAGAGTCCCCCCCCCTTCTAGCGGCGTCCCCATCAGAGTCCCCCCCCCTTCTAGCGGCGTCCCCATCAGAGTCCCCCCCCCTTCTAGCGGCGTCCCCATCAGAGTCCCCCCCCCTTCTAGCGGCGTCCCCATCAGTCCCCCCCCCTTCTAGTCCCCATCAGAGTCCCCCCCCTTCTAGCGGCGTCCCCATCAGAGTCCCCCCCCCCTTCTAGCGGCGTCCCCATCAGAGTCCCCCCCCCTTCTAGCGGCGTCCCCATCAGAGTCCCCCCCCCCCCCCCCCAGAGTCCCCCCCCCTTCTAGCGGCGTCCCCATCAGAGTCCCCCCCCCTTCTAGCGGCGTCCCCATCAGAGTCCCCCCCCCTTCCCCCCCCCTAGCGGCGTAGCGGCGTCCCCATCAGAGTCCCCCCCCCTTCTAGCGGCGTCCCCATCAGAGTCCCCCCCCCTTCTAGCGGCGTCCCCATCAGTCCCCCCCCCTTCTAGTCCCCCCCCCTTCTAGCGGCGTCCCCATCAGAGTCCCCCCCCCCTTCTAGCGGCGTCCCCATCAGAGTCCCCCCCCCTTCTAGCGGCGTCCCCATCAGAGTCCCCCCCCCTTCTAGCGGCGTCCCCATCAGAGTCCCCCCCCCTTCTAGCGGCGTCCCCATCAGTCCCCCCCCCTTCTAGCGGCGTCCCCATCAAGTCCCCCCCCCTTCTAGCGGCGTCCCCATCAGAGTCCCCCCCCCTTCTAGCGGCGTCCCCATCAGAGTCCCCCCCCCCTTCTAGCGGCGTCCCCATCAGAGTCCCCCCCCCCTTCTAGCGGCGTCCCCATCAGAGTCCCCCCCCCTTCTAGCGGCGTCCCCATCAGAGTCCCCCCCCCTTCTAGCGGCGTCCCCATCAGAGTCCCCCCCCCTCTAGCGGTCCCCATCGTCCCCCCCCCTTCTAGCGGCGTCCCCATCAGAGTCCCCCCCCCCTTCTAGCGGCGTCCCCATCAGAGTCCCCCCCCCTCTAGCGGCGTCCCCATCAGTCCCCCCCCCTTCTAGTCCCCCCCCCCCCCCCTCTAGCGGCGTCCCCATCAGAGTCCCCCCCCCCTTCTAGCGGCGTCCCCCCCCCCCCCCCTCTAGCGGCGTCCCCATCAGAGTCCCCCCCCCCTTCTAGCGGCGTCCCCCCCCCCCCCCTCTAGCGGCGTCCCCATCAGTCCCCCCCCCTTCTAGCGGCGTCCCCCCCCCCCCCCTCTAGCGGCGTCCCCATCAGAGTCCCCCCCCCCCTCTAGCGGCGTCCCCCCCCCCCCCCCTCTAGCGGCGTCCCCATCAGAGTCCCCCCCCCTCTAGCGGCGTCCCCATCAGAGTCCCCCCCCCTCTAGCGGCGTCCCCATCAGAGTCCCCCCCCCTCTAGCGGCGTCCCCATCAGAGTCCCCCCCCCCTCTAGCGGCGTCCCCATCAGAGTCCCCCCCCCTCTAGCGGCGTCCCCATCAGAGTCCCCCCCCCTCTCCCCCCCAGAGTCCCCCCCCCTCTAGCGGCGTCCCCATCAGTCCCCCCCCCCTAGTCCCCCCCCCCTCTAGCGGCGTCCCCATCAGAGTCCCCCCCCCTCTAGCGGCGTCCCCATCAGAGTCCCCCCCCCCTCTAGCGGCGTCCCCATCAGAGTCCCCCCCCCCCCTCTAGCGGCGTCCCCATCAGAGTCCCCCCCCCCTCTAGCGGCGTCCCCATCAGTCCCCCCCCCCTCTAGTCCCCCCCCCCCTCTAGCGGCGTCCCCATCAGAGTCCCCCCCCCCTCTAGCGGCGTCCCCATCAGAGTCCCCCCCCCCTCTAGCGGCGTCCCCATCAGAGTCCCCCCCCCCCTCTAGCGGCGTCCCCATCAGAGTCCCCCCCCTCTCTAGCGGCGTCCCCATCAGAGTCCCCCCCCTCTAGCGGCGTCCTCATCAGAGTCCTGTCCCCCCCTCTAGCGGCGTCCCCATCAGAGTCCCCCCCCATATCAGAATGGAGAAATGTCAGCACACCAAGGATTCCTCAGAAGGAGGAAGGTTTATTTACACGGTCACACGGTACACATCCGGCAACGTTTCGGAGACATACAGGGTTCCTTCTTCAGGCAAGTAATGAAGACCATAGGCAGCATCTGCTGATCTCAATCTGTGCGTATTGATTATATGCTACTGACTTTAGCCACGGCCCGGATAAAATCTTGTAGTGGTCGTAGTTTGGAGACCCCTAGTTTTGGCCCATAATGATCTAAGCAGTGATTGTTAGATCCAGAGATGGGTGTCTACAATATACAGGGCCGTTTAAAGGAATTTGGGGGCCACAAGCAAAATGGGGGCCCCTAAGCACCCCCCCCCCGCCCGCAAAACCTACGTTGGCGCTACACAAATTTTTTACACTCATGTTCTTACTCCTGCCCCCCCTCCCTAGTCCCTGTGTTTTTCTATTCTCACCTCCCCTTCTTCTCTGTAGGCTGCCGCTGTAGCGTGGCCGAGCTCCTCTTCGTCCTGTCTGTCTGTTGTTCTATCATTATAGGTCCCCTGTCCCCTATCAGATAGTGCCCGGGCCGGGTACCGCGCGCGGTACAGGAGATTCAGTTTCATGTGTTCCCGGCCAGACTAAAAACAAGTGAGCACTCAGTGTGCACTTCCTGTCAGACTGACAGGACTCAAGGAAGAGGAGCTCGGCCACGCTACATCCTGGGAAAGGGAAGTTGGGGGCCCCTGGCCAGCTCGGGGCCCCAAGCAATTGCTTGTTTTGCCTGTCCTGTAGCGACAGGCCTGACAATATAAATCATTTATGGCTATTTGATGAGATCAGCCTATGAATGGAAAGCATAGTGATTGATTAGGTCTTTGATCCTTCACTTGTTTTGAAAGACTGTGTATTCTGCAACCCAGCATGATGAACAGTCTAATCAAAAGTGATTAAAGCAAGTTGTGTTAGTGTAAATATTATGATGACTTAATAACCAGGTAACCTTCATGCTCCACTCAGCCATCTATCTAATGATGAAAGGTAGCTAGGCACAGTTTGCTGACAACAGGCAGTACAAGGTGTCCTATCCAACAGCAATTCATCAGAATTACACTTTCAGTGATCTGACATCAGTAAATATGCTTTACTGTCTGTTACTCATTTGCATTTTACAAATTGTCTTCTACATACCACTGATAGCATTTATAGATTAAATATCAAAAGTTAATGAAAGGATCATTAAATTTAGATTTCTCATAAAGATTTGTTTCATAAATGGATGAATAACATAATTTATCAATGCTAAAAGAGTTAAAAAAACTATTGCTACATCTTACGATATCATCTGATGACACCCAAATCTGACCAGCTTTCCTGATCTCTTCGTTTTTTGGCCTTCGTCGCTACAAGGAATATATCTTCTATCCAGCTCAAAGGGAGTGTCATCTATTTGTACATAATTTTTGTTCTGGTCAGGACTGAAAAAATATTTATTTTTATTTTTTGTTAAACCATGTTAACATGAAATATTTAATGTTTATATTTTGTAGCTTTAGCCAGCAGGTAGAGCTCTCGGCTGCTTTTCTTTTATATCTCCCTACAGCATGCTAAAAAAACAGCCCGTTTACAAACCTCTGTAGCTTACACAGAAATATACATAACTTTAAGTCATAGGAGTAATCCATCCCATATTAGACTGCTTAGTCCAAAATTCCCATCGGACAGTTTGTGTCTGAAAGCAGGCAGTGTTTGTTTTGATATCTCCTTAGCGGCAATGCTACAATACAAGCCCACAATGCTGGGAATCCTCAATCGTATGTTTGGGGCTCATTTTGTATGTGGTGTTATAGTTTGTAATCAGTTTAAAAACATATAAACTAATGGAAAAAAATATTCATGTTAACCCAAAGCCATTATCGTTCCCCTCTAAATACTTGTCCTTGTTCATGCATCACCCCCCTTCTTTACACATACAAAGTTCAAGTTTACACTGAAGGACATGTTTTCTCCTTATGGAAATGAATTCTAGGTATGCTATAATTTTTACATGACCAAGGAAACTATGTATATACCATACCTGGCTGATGCCCCTGGAAGCTGGAAATCACTGTAGTAGACACTGTTACTCCAGTGGAGATCTCCACTGGCTTCTGGCCTGTGCTGAGCAAGTGCCTTGCTGCATTCTGAACGCAGGAGGTTGGCCACTTAGAATGGTTTTGCATATTCTGAATAAATGGAAAGTGTTCTCTGATTGGATGATGTAGGAAAGGGGGATGGTGGTGGTGGTGGTTACTCTCTCCACAATGTTGTTTTGATAATGCAAAGCATTAACTGACTGGCACTCATGCCGATCTGTGTTCAGAATGCAGCAGGACAGCCGCTCAGTACAGAACCCAGTGGTAAGTAGAGATCACTGGGGTAGCAATGTTTACTTCAGTAATTTGCAGCTTTATGGGGCATCGGCCAGGTATGGTATAAAACTCTTATTTTTAAGAGTATACTGTATATATATTTTTTTAAAGTACACTTTTGATTTAGAGCAAAGCTGTCACAGTCTTGGTGATGATGTTTGAGTGTGAAAGCCGAAGCGCCACGCCAAGATTTTAGAGCCCAAAATTAGGCGTTATTCAGGGTGACCTCCAGTGTAAACAATGCATATGGGCCAGCCGCTCAGCATGGGACCTGGATGCAAGTGCAGATGTCTTCAATAGCTGGGTGTACTTCAATGATTTCCAGCTTCCAGGGGCATTGGCCAGGTATGGTATATACCTGGTGTGATATGGTATATACATAGTTACATTGGTCCAAGCCATAGCAATGTAACGTTGTATAAAATATACCATACCTGGAATTTATCATTAAAGCGGCAGTCCACCCAAACAATTTTCTTTAAAAGTCAGCAGCTACAAATACTGCAGCTGCTGACTTTTAATAAATGGACACTTACCTGTCCAGCGCACCTGCAATGTCGGCAGCCGAAGCCGAGCAATCACTCGGCTCTCGGCTGCCCCCGCCAACATCCTCGGTGAGGGGATCAGGAAGCTTGTTGCTGATAGTCCACAAAGGTTGTACATTTCCGTCTGATTCGTTGGATCTGGCCCTTGGGGACAGCGGCAAGCCAATTGGGATGATAACTAGTCAAAGGGATAAACGCATTACGATCGTTACCTTGAAATGCGTAGTGGTGGTCAAGACCCCATCGTTGATTAAAATATTAAGATCAAGGAAATGGATTTGAGACTGACTGGTTTCGTACTTCAGACAAATTCCTCTGTTATTATCATTTAAACCAATAAAGAAATTTTCTAACGAAAGTAAATCACCTTACCATAAAACAAGAACATCGTCAATATATCTTTTCTAAAGGCGTAATTCTTTGGGCGGATTCTTATCGATAACCTCCCTCTCCCAATAAGCCATAAATTACTTGCATCGCGGAGGGGAGAAACAGGAAGAGAGAAAGAAAGCCTTGGAAACAAGGTAGACTAGAAGGGAATTTTTTTATAATTGCCCAATGCAGTCATTATGGACTGTTCAGAAGCTGATGAGAAAATTAAAAAGTGGGTGAAACTCCGCTTTAATATTTTCTTCAAGCAAAACAGCACTGATTGTGTGTTGGTAGACTGCTACTAAATATAAAAAAATACATCCCATAAAATATGATGCCATCTCTCACATAGCAGCATTGTTGTTCCGAGTAGATTTTATTTTTCACAAAATCTAGTATGGGCAGAAGAGGAGGAATTTAGAGCTGTAGGCAACAATAACGCTTGGCACCTACTTAATAAACCATTTCATGACAAAGTGTTCATTTTTATTCTTTTATTGTCTGAATAGGACATGGAAATTTTCGGTGTGCTTACAAACTTCTGTCCAGTTTGTCCTCTCTGCCCTTTTCTCTTCTGCCTTCCGCTGACGTAGTTGCGCTGCCTCTATCACGGCATGCTATCTCATGTTCAGAGATCACGCCAAGGTCAAGCCAGGTATTGTCTGGCAGGATTCATGTTTCTCAGCCATTTCCAACAGTCGCATTCATTCTTGCTGCTCCTTCACACCACTGGCAGCCTGTCCTGTCTGTCTCCCGTAACTCAGGATAATTATGTTTAACAGTCTGTCACCAGCCCCAATTCTTTTTGATGCAGACAGAAATTGCTATTATGTAATACTTCCATCTAATTTTTTCTTCTTTTGTTCATCTTGTGACGGAAATCCTAAATTACAGTTGGTGATAAAGATGTATTTCTGTCATAAATGCTGCAATGGAGTTGATTTGGACAGACAAAACTGTCAGTTTCTTTGGTATCTGCTTCCTGGCCAAATCTGATAAGAAGTGAATAATTGCATGCATGCATAGAATAATTTCACACTGACAAAGCTGCAGTTTGAAATACTTCCCCTTTTTTTATTTTGGTCTTGACTTAATATATGGTTAGTGACGTGCATATTCTTGAATATCCAACCTGCTCATTAATACGTAATATTAGTCTTGTGACGTGTGAGCTATTAACTATTTTGTGTTAGGATGGTGCGAAGCATGAAGCAACAATGCTATATATATATTTGGTTTGTCTGATGTCTGATGTCTGGTTTTCTGTGGCTCGATATCCGGGGCTTTCTTTTGCCGATCTATTTTCGACTTGTTTTGCAGACAGAGTTCCCCTTTTTCGTCAGATCTTGTGACACATATCTGATAGCAGCATCATGTGAGCAAGGATTGCAAGGGTTGTATAAGATCATTACAAATTATGACTATGTATGATAGCAATCAATAACATATAGAGTATATAGGATATATATGAGATATAGAGCATGTGGAGCATGTGTTTGCGCATTAAAATAAGCATTTCACCATCTTCCTTTGGCCATTTTTAGCATATCCATAGCAGTTCCCCCCTTGAAATGCTATTTTAATCTATTTTAAATCTGTTCCTGTCTTTAATCCGAGATTCCCCACCCCAGGGCGCGCGGAGTCTAAGGTCCAGCAGGTGTTCCCCAGAGCCTCTAGTGGTGAGGATGGATTTCGCTGCAGCTGAACCCAGGTCGCGGCCCTTGGGTTCCCTACCCTGTCTGTCCCTGTTGTCCTGCCTACTCATGATGTGAGACTGGGAATGTCTGTAGTGGAATGTGTGGTTCTTCGTACTCATCTTCCTCGTGTCCTACATCTTGGTTCACGAATGTGGGGATTCCTTGTTCCACCGCTTTTTCTATACATTTCTTCAGACAAGGGAGTATGCAACAAATTACCAGAGCGAGGAGGAATAGGACGATTAATATAGTTACTCCTATTTGGGTTAAAATTCTCTGCCACCCGTTCATCCAACTGAAGTATTGGTCCCATGGATCTGTGATGCCTGAATTTTTCTTTAATTCAACTGACAGATTCTTTAACTTTTTAAGAGCTACAGTGACTTGGCCATTCGGGCCGGTGTTGTCTGGGATATAGGTACAGCAAGTCTCCACATATCCAATACACATCCCCCAAGGATTGACTTTGATTTTGTACTAAGTTGGCCGGGACATGACTGTAAGATGGACAGTAACCTTTGGAAAAGTTGCCTAGGTTTTTACCCCTCCCTTCATGGTGAGCATAACAAATGTAGTTTCCAGGGTATATGGTGATAGCTATCTTGGGTATTGTGGCCCTAGTGTCTATGGGATATTCCTTTTTCCATTTCTCACATGGTAACTGGTTAGTGGAAATGTTTGTGTAGAGGCTTAGGAAGCACTCTTCCTCCTTTTTAGGTATAACTAACGGGACTGTACCTAAATGTGGCCTAGCACTACCACAGACATAGCAGTTGGTTTTATTATGTTTACTGGCGCTATATCTCATCCATTCTAGCCAGAGATTGACTTCCGAAAGGCCGGTTTCAACCTCCATTGTATCTTTAAAGGTAGGATCCGCTATTGCAACCATGTCCCCCAGGGTCTGTACATGGGGCTTCAAGGGGTTTGGTGGGGGCACATTCTTGACTGGCTGCCATTCATTGTTGTTGTACATATCTTCCAAACGGAAAGATCCTCTATGACCCCAGTGACCCCCTCCGAACCACCACCCCAACACATACTCTCCCTTATCGGATGGGCTCGGATTCCGTATGTTTAGAACCAGTGTCATACTGGGCCCTGGCTTGGTGAGGGTGAGACGGGTTAGCAAGGGCTCTCCCTGGCTGTCTTTACTGTCATAGGCTGGTTGAGGTTTATATCCCCAGGGTGTCCCTGTGTTCCAAGCTGCTGCTCCCCAACTGTCACAATTCTTTCCCCACGACCCTTTAGTGACACATATATATCCCTCTCCGTCACCTTTTTCATACCGTTCTGACCTGCTGTTATGCTCTGGACACGGGAGTATCTTACACGGGTGGAAATCAAATGTGGCTACATGGGTATCAGATGAATTATACCAAAGAATAACCTTCCCATCTTTCTTAGTGATGGCTGCATGTTGTGCCCTAGTCAAACCACACAGACAAAGGATATATAGGATCATGATTTATCTTTTCCTGCTTCCTCGGGTATGGAAGCCTTCTTACAATGGGAGGCGTGTATCCAGGTGTTCTTCCCTGCAACTTTCACCGATGTAGCTGTTATTAGGAGGACCTGGAAGGGACCATCATATCTTGGTTCAAGAGGGTGTTTTCTCACAAATTTCTTTATCATAACCCAATCACCGGGGACCAGCTTGTGTGTTCCTGTATCTAACTCAGGATCTGGAATGGAAGAGAAAACTTTTGCATGGATACGGGTTAATTCATGAGACAAAGCAGTCACATAATCAGTTAATACATCGGATTGTAACTGTAATTGCTGTGGATAATAACACCCTAATCTCGGTGCTGAACCAAACAGTATTTCATAAGGAGATAAACCATGGCTCTGTTTAGGAGTGTATCTTATACTGAACAGAGCAATGGGTAGACTGTCTGGCCAGCTCATCCCAGTATCCTGAGACATTTTCAACATTCGGGATTTTATTGTACCATTCAATCTCTCTACCTTCCCACTGCTCTGAGGGTGATATGGGGTGTGGAAAGCCAGTGTGACCCCTAGGGCTGTCCATATTTCTTTGGTTAGTGAGGCCGTGAAAGCCGGCCCCTGATCACTCTCTATGACCTCTGGGACACCATATCTGCACACTATTTCCGTCAGAAGCTTCTTGGCTGTGGTCTTTGCTGTCATGTTGGTCACAGGGAATGCTTCAGGCCAGGAACTGAATGTGATCGATCTGTATTCGTTGAAAGGGATATTGAGCTTTAGCTAGATGTTTCACGGGTGTCTTTTCCGTTCTTCCTGGGTTGCACGTAGCACAAATGACGCATGACTTGCAGAAGTTGTTGGTAAGAGGGGTAATTCCCGGGGCCAGGTAGTATTTATTGATCAAAGAATTCATCAAGGTCTTCGACAGGTGAGAAGCACCATGAGCCCACTGCACCACAGCTGGGAACATGGACCGTGGTAAACATGGTCTCTTATTCACTTCCATGAGTCCATCCTTCAATATGGCTCCCTTCTTTGTCCATGTTCCTTTTTCCTCCTCACTTGCTGCCTCTTGCATTTCCTTCAAGCGTGCCTAATCCACAGGAGGGTTCTGCAAGATCATGGTGGCCTGTACCGCGTCTTGTGGCCAAGTTTCTTGTGTCAAAATGTTTTGTATCGGAGTGCCTTGGACGTCCACTCTGCGTACGACTTCTCGCACACCTTTCGCGGCATGTTTTGCTGCAGTGTCTGCCAAGTGATTACCTCGTGCTTCTTGAGTATTCAGTCTGCCATGTGCCTTTACCTTGAGAACCGCCACTTGGGTAGGAAGAAGCAGAGCATCAATCAGGTCCCTGACTGCTCCGCCAGCTTGCATGCCATGATTAGGGCCTGAAGTTCTGCTTCTTGTGCGGACTTAGAGGGGGGCAATGCAGAGGCATGGAGGATTGTGTCTTTGGTAGTGACAGCATATCCAGTATGGTACCTCCCTTCATAATCTGCATATCTTGATCCATCAACATAGATAGTCAGGTCAGGGTCATCCAGCGGCACTCTGCTAACTGTTGGCAGGTGTGTAGTTTCCATCTTCATCATTTCGAGACAGTAGTGAGGGGTATCGTATGGGTCGTTTCCCCCCTCGAGAAGTGGGAGCAAAGTGGACGGGTTGAGGGTGTTACACCTGAGGAGGGAGATGTTATCCGGGAGGAGCAAAGTGCATTGTAGTCTGATATGTCTTGCTGCTGACATATGTTTTGGTTGTACTTGGTTCAGCACAGCTGATATGTCATGAGGGGCTAGTAGGGTGAGAAGGTGGCCCAGCACGAGATCTGCAGTTTTTGTCCAGAAGGGCCTGGGCTGCAAAAAACGGCTCTGAGGCAGGAGGGTGCCCCCCTAGCTACTGGATCCAATCGACAGGAATAGTATCCGATAGGTCTGAGTCTGTTATCATAAGATTGGGCCAGTACTCCGGTGGCGTGTCCTTCTCTCTCTGAGACGAATAGCTTGAAGCTTTTCTCATAGTCTGGAAGGCCAAGCGCAGGGGCCACAGACAGGATCTGTTTCAGAATTTCAAAGTTTGTAAGGGCCTCTGGTGGCAGTGTGAAAGGATCAGTCTTCAGAGCATCATAGAGTGGTTGCATTAGCAGAGATGCTTCTGGAATCCAAGAACGACAATAAGATACTAGGCCCAAAAATGCATGGAGAGATTTGTGGCCAACTGGCACCGGAATTGCCTTGATCACAGCTATTCGCTCTTGAGTAAGATGTCTTACACCTTGTGAGATACAGTGTCCAAGAAAGACCACTGTTTGCTTGCACCACTGAATCTTCGGCTTTGACGCTTTACAACCTTGTTCAGCCAGGTAACAGAGAAGGTCTTCAGAATGGGCTGCAGCATCATCTTGGGTATCTGCACAGAGCAAGAGATCATCCACATACTCGAGAAGTACAACGTCTGGGTGGAGTTTGATCCATGTGTCCAAAATGAATTTCATTGCCTTGGCGAATTGGGACACAGAGTTTTGGGCGCCCTGGGCCATTTTGTCCTTGGTGTTGAGCATCGCCCCTTCTTGGGCCGTCCCCATGATCCGGCTGTCTTCGATTGGGTCTCCACGGGCTTCGGCATTGTCTCCGAAAGTGTCCGGCCTCCCACAGTTGTAACAGCAGGCTCGCGAGTTTCGTGCTTGTGGTGGCGGATATGGTGTGTCAGAAGCCAACATGAGAGGGACTGCCTTCCTATTACCCTGTGAGGATTCTATGCCCTTTGCTACCAGTAGTAGAGTGTCAAGAGGTAACACTCTGTATTCTGGTCGAGATAGTAGCAGGCCTTTCCGATTTGCTTCCCTGAGGCCTGCTACAAATGCAGAGGATAGCATCTGTGTATGTGCCTTGTTTTGTGTGCTGAACCCCAAATCAGTGAACACCTGTAACATCCTAGTATGGAATTTCTCAACTGATTCAGCCTTGTCTTGTGTAATGTCTTGTATGCTTCTTGCTTGGTCTGCCAGGCGGTCACGTGCCCATCGTTGTAACTACGTTACAAACTCACATCCCGAACCATATGTGTTGTCAGGGACGCCACTGTCCACCCTAAAATATCTTTCCATTACTGGCCAGTAAGCATCCCCTGCTTTGATTTCACACAGGCTTACCAGGTCCCGCCAGGCACAGGAGTATGCCTTCTGGATCTGGGCAATCCTTCTGTAAAATGGCATGGGCTGTTTCTCAGGGTCTGGTAGACTGGTTACAAGGGATGATGCTTGTTGAGGGTTAAAGGTCACATACATCATGGGTGCGCCTAATGGTGCAGGCGGCATTTCCCCCCTTGGTATGTGAGGTATGTGAGGCTGCAACCCATGGGGTGGAGGTCTCCAGTCATTCCCCTGTTGTGGCAGTTGAAGAGGTAGTCCCCTATTCGGTGGGGGGGGGACCATACTGTATGGTGTCATGCGAATCACCTGTGGGTCTTCCTGAGACATTTGCCATGTCCTCGGAGAAGGGTTGTGAAAGAGGAGGGGAATACAGTGGGAGTGAGTACCTAGCACCCACTCTGGCTTTCTGCACTGCTCCCAAAGGGCCTGCGGATGTAGGCCGTGCTGCTGTGGATGTGGGATGGGGATGTGAGGATGTCACTCGGTCAGATTCCATAGAGATTTCCTGCAGCGCCCTTTGAGGTGGCTGGTAGGGGGAGTGTACTGGTTCATGGCCCTGGTAGGGAAGTGTAGTTGCCATGGTGTCCACATTCGACAGGCCTCCGGACACTATAATCTGAGTTGGGCCATGGCTCCCATGACTGGCTGAACTAGGGGTGGTTGCAGTTGGATTGATGCCCCCCTTGGTCACTAGTACTTCTTGGAGCTCAGGTGAGTGGCAGTGACTGCCACTGCTTGCCTCTGCCCCGTCCTCATCATCTTCTAACATCATTAATGGGTTAACGTGGTTAACATCTTCCCTGTAATATGCTCCGGTCTGGTCTAACACTGGGCATATAGGGATGGGTGTACCAATATGGCCGTCACAGGAAGTAGTCATAGGGAGTCTTCCTGTGGGCTGAGTGGGTGTGTCACCACTGTTGGGTGTAGCAAGATGGCCACCATCCCGGGGAGGTGCCGTGGGTGGTAAGGGAGGTGGTACACTGGGGCGGAGCCTGATGGGAGGATCAAGTGAGGGGGTGGTTGCTGAGGGGCAGGGTCTCCTGTCTTGTGTTCGGACTCCATTATAGGGTGGTGGCCTTTCGGCCAATGTACTTTCTGGTTTATGATACACATATACAATATATCCATGTTGATTTGTCTCTCGCTCTACAAACCCCTCCCCCTGAATGGCTTTCGATACTCTGTACCAGGCTTCAGCTGTAGCCAATAAGCCATGATCAGACAACAAACCCTTTTTTTTTTTCGTTTTAACAATATCCGCCATTCCTCTGGTTGCAATCTCCCACCCATATGCATGTTGATGTCACATATTCTTGCAAGCTCGTTCACCTTCTTAACTGCTCCTCTTCCTTCCCTCTCTGCAACCAAGCTGCACGCTAAACTCCCTTCCACCGGCTTCTGTCATTTCTGTCCCATTTTTTTTTTATCCCACTATACAAGGAGAGAAACTTGAGTTTTGGCTGCGTGTAATCTTGAAATCATTCAATCTTTCTCTTAGAACAGCAGCGCTGCCACTTCCTCTTTTTAAAAGTACACTTTCTCTCTTTTTTTTTTTTTTTTAAACGAAAGTGTCTTTAGGCTGCTGCAGACAAACAAAGCTTGTTTAACCAAGCAACAATTAAATTCAGTGCGTTCCTTCAAATATCATCTACGTGTTCTCACACTTCTCTGGCTGTTCTGGCTGGAGTGGACACCTTATAGGTAAGTATCCCCTTTCTCTAGCTTCACCTTCTATCGCTGGCAATGATGCACCGACTACAATTCTAACAGGGTAATGCACATTTAATCTGAACACTAACAGGTCTGGAACATCCACCAACAAAGGTTTCAGGCCAAGAATTTCCTCCCTGTACCCTGGGGTTATCACTTTCACCAGCCCCCAGCCTTCTGAATGAATTCCCAACAGTAGTCCACAGACACATTCAGGACATGACATTCCTGGCTCATGCGATGGAAAGATGAGACCCCAGAACAACTGTCACAGGATTATCATGTACATCTTCCTACATGTACCTCTTATTTAATACCTGATACCCTGGCTATGCGCCCTCTCTCCGGCACACTTTGCATCAACCCTGAGAGAAGTTTGACCACGTTTCACAGCCAGTTATCGCATCTGTGACCCTATTCCGTTCTGCCTGTCTCATCAACCCACCAGAAGCCAGCACATATAACAATAAACCAACAGGATATGTGACAACCGCAGTGAAGTACAGGATTATCAGGTCCTCACGGGATCCCCACGCAACTACTATGCGTTCTCCTGACGCCCCCTCCTGGTCATCCGTGCTTCACAGCACAATTATTTATCCCCCAGGAGGAGTTTGACCACGTCAATTTTCATCCGTGACTACATAATTAATCCCCTTATTCCCAGCCGTCACAAGCTTGACAGAACAGAACAGGAAACAGGAAACAAATATACAGGCAGCAGATTACCAGTTATGCAGGTTCTTATAAATGACCTTCGGGCAAGCTATAAGCTATATACTACCTGCCTTTTCTGATCGAGGTAAGCCGACACGGGAACAAGAACCAACCAAAACCACGGGACAGGATATAAACAGTAGACAATATTAAAAGTCTTACCGTTCAGTCAGAGAGTGATCAATTCTCTGTGCCCTGTCCGCGTTGATTCGTCCCAGTTCCCTCTCGGTCGGCTTGGCCCTTCGAATCAGGAAGCCCGATGGCCCCACGTTGGGCGCCAAATTGATTTGGACAGACAAAACTGTCAGTTTCTTTGGTATCTGCTTCCTGGCCAAATCTGATAAGAAGTGAATAATTGCATGCATGCATAGAATAATTTCACACTGACAAAGCTGCAGTTTGAAATACTTCCCCTTTTTTTATTTTGGTCTTGACTTAATATATGGTTAGTGACGTGCATATTCTTGAATATCCAACCTGCTCATTAATACGTAATATTAGTCTTGTGACGTGTGAGCTATTAACTATTTTGTGTTAGGATGGTGCGAAGCATGAAGCAACAATGCTATATATATATTTGGTTTGTCTGATGTCTGATGTCTGGTTTTCTGTGGCTCGATATCCGGGGCTTTCTTTTGCCGATCTATTTTCGACTTGTTTTGCAGACAGAGTTCCCCTTTTTCGTCAGATCTTGTGACACATATCTGATAGCAGCATCATGTGAGCAAGGATTGCAAGGGTTGTATAAGATCATTACAAATTATGACTATGTATGATAGCAATCAATAACATATAGAGTATATAGGATATATATGAGATATAGAGCATGTGGAGCATGTGTTTGCGCATTAAAATAAGCATTTCACCATCTTCCTTTGGCCATTTTTAGCATATCCATAGCAGAGTAAAGCACTTATGTGTGTATTCTAAGATAATGCCCAAATTCTTTGTTCCCAGAGTTATAAAAGCTGCTAAAATGGAAGCTATCTTCTCTTGAAAGTTATTAAAAGCATAAATTAAGCCAATAAATGAATACTGTACATAGTTCACGTTTCAGTGTTGTATTCTTGTCCACAGTGACACCTACAGGCAGGTATATATTACTGCCATTCTAAAGTAGTATTAAACCAAAAACCAAAATTGTAATATATTGCAGCTTATCAATCGTATGTGGTGGCTGCATTCGTTTTCCTATTTTAGGATTTTCCCACTAGTTTTCATCTTGTTATCTAAGCCAGTAACATGCCTTCTGTATTAGAGTGCCCCCACTGTGGATGACGGAGCACAGAGCGGCAGATTCGGACAGTGGCATAGCCAGTCTGTGGGGAGGGGAGTGTTTTAAGCGGAGCTCCACCCTAAAGTGGAACTTCTGCTCATCATTCCCCCCCCCTCCCAGTGCCACAATTGGCACATTTGGGGGGACAGGATACCTGTCTTTGACGGATATCCTTTTCCACTTCTAGCAGTCTGGCCGCGGCTGTGACGTCACCGCGGGGCTCCCTCCTCCTTCCCTGGCCGCAGGGCTAATAGGAGAGCCGGGTCTTGCGCATGCACAGGAGGGTTCCCGGCGTGAAGGCGAAAGGTTTCACTGCCGGGTTCCCTTACCCGCAATGGCGGCGGCAGCACCTAACAGCTGATGGAAACATCAGCTGCGGTGCTGACATCGAGGGACTGCAGGACAGGTAAGTGTCCATTTATTAAAAGCCAGCAGCTGCAGTATGTGTAGCTGCTGGTATTTAATATGTTTTTTCCCCGGACCTCCGCTTTAATGTACTAGCAGATTTATATACTCTAACAAATTGAAGGCAGACTCCAGCTAACACTTTATAAGCAGTCACAGCAGTTTTTATTTTCCTCCTTGAGATAAAGGTTTTACATAAATAAAACTGATCATTATAAGCACCCCTGCTAGTGTGTAATGGGTTGTATAATCCCTGTAACTAATACACTTGCAAGAAGGCTTGTTCTCTCAACTTATTGGCCATATCACTAGATGAAAATATAAGCAAGAATGCGAAAAAAAGAAAACAAATGCAGCCACCATATCTAAGAATTGGTAAGCTGCAATATAAGAAATGTTTGCTTGTGGGTTTAATACCACTAAAGTATACGTTCACTGCTGCTGCTGCCTGATGTATTTTTTGATGCCTTATTGTAGTGCAATTTCATGCATTTTTGTTACATCTTTTTATAGTAGACTGGATGCTATAAGCAAACCTATGCCCGAATGCACTAAAACGCATGTACATGCATTTTACACGTTCTCCCATTGAAGTTTATGGGGTAAATAATGCACTAAAAAAGCACCTGCACCTTTTTACAAAACAAGCTGCAGCTGTGCTGCATTGATGTGAATGAAAACCATAGAGAATAATGTAATCTCCATTGTTGTGCAGTACAGAACTACATGGGCTTTAGAGTGAGCATGTCAAGAGAAAAATAAGGGTGCTGCAAACTTGTTTCTCAGGCGGAAAGATTCTGGGCTGTGG
Source organism: Rana kukunoris (assembly GCA_029574335.1). Lineage (NCBI taxonomy): Eukaryota > Metazoa > Chordata > Amphibia > Anura > Ranidae > Rana > Rana kukunoris. The sequence continues at coordinate 90,532,909 of CM056049.1, read as the reverse complement.
CTGTCCTTTTTGTTATTTGTGCCATACTGACTTGGAGCAAGTATCAAGCCGGTGTCTTGACTTGCTTGTTTGTTTGGGGTCAGTGCCAATGTGGTAAGGCAAGGATGAGGATGGCAACTCTAGAAATTGCACCTCTAAAATAAACTTGGTAATGGCAGCTTCAATAGTTCTGATCGGATAGTTCTATCCTGATATGTTTCCATTATCAAGAAGGAACAATCATCAAGAAAAAAAGAAACTTGGGCATACAATAGTTCACACTTGATACTATATAATTAATAATACATTTTGCTTAGCGCAAGACTTCACAAATTTGCTTTGAATCTGGGAACCAACTAAAAAAGTTTTTTTAATACGGCTGCCCAGCACCCGGAACTGCATGGGGCATCGGGCAATAGGAATTGTTCACACCTGGTGCCAAACCAAAAAAGACCACTATAATTACTGTAAAAAAATAAAAATACAATTTTACAAATAAGTAATTTTTCTCCTTCTCTGTTGTGCGGTGATAAGGCTGCACTGATGGGCAATAATGAGGCAGCCCTGATAGGAGGCACTGATAGGCGGTACTGATGAGGAGGCACTGATAGGCAGCATTGATGAGGTGGTACTGATGGGCACTAATAGGTGGCACTGATCAGTGCCCTGATTATCTGTGCACATGTCCCCTTTCACTCCCCGTTGGTAAGGAAAGAGTGCCAGATCAAGCCTGCAATTGCAACACCAGCACCCTGCTGTCAAACTTGGAAGGAGATGTCAGAGGTGGGTGAGCAGTGAGGGCAAGCAAGGGAAGCCTTTAATGAGAATGGCAGGTATGGTGCACTCATCACAGAAAAAAATAACAGAAAAAAATCAATGTGCATAACTATTCACCCCCCTAAAGTCAATACTGTGTAGAGCCACCTGTTGCAGCTATAACAGTCGCTTTGGATAAGTCTTCATGAGCTTGCCACATCTTACCACTGGGATTTTTGCCCATTCCTCCTTGTAAAACTGCTCCAGATCCTTCAAGTTGGATGGTTTGCGCTTGTGAACAGCAATCTTTAAGTCTGACCACAGATGTTCTATTGGGTTGAGGTCTGGGCTTTGACTAGGCCATTCCAACACATTTACATTATTCCCCTTAAACCACTAAAGTGTTGCTTTAGCAGTGTGTTTGGGGTCATTGTCCTGCTGGAAGGTAAACCTCCGTCTTAGCCTCAAATCACAGAGTGGTACAGGTTTTGCTTAACAATATCCCTGTATTTAGCACCATTTGTCTTTTCCTCAACTTTGACCAGTTTGCCAGTCCCGACTGCTGAAAAACATCCCCACAGCATGATACTGCCACCATCATGTTTCACGGAGGAGATGGTGTTCTTTGGGTGATGTGATGTGTTGGGTTTGCGCCAGACATAGCGTTTTCTTTGATGGTCAAAAAGTTAAATTTTAGTCTCATCAGACCAGAGCACCTTCCTCCATACATTTTGGGAGTGTCCCACATGCCTTTTTGCAAACTCAAAACGTACCATTTAGTTTTTTGCTGAAAGTAATGGCTTTCTTCTGTCCACTCTGCCTTAAAGCCCAACTGTATGGAAGGTATGGCTTATTGTCATCTTATGTACAGATACTCCAATCTCTGCTGTGGAACTCTGCAGCTCCTCCGGCCATCTCTTGGCAGGTTTGATATTGTGCCATGTTCTTTCCATTCGGTTATGATAGATTTGATGGTGCTCCTAGAGATCATCAAAGATTTGGATATTTTTTATTAACCTTACCCTGACTTGTACTTCTCAACAACATTGTCCCTTACTTGTTTGGAGAGTTCCTTGGTCTTCATGGCAGTGTTTGGTTAGTGGTGCCTCTTGCTTTTGCAGCCTCTGGTGTCTTTCAACAAGGTGTGTATATGTAATGACAGATCATGTGACACTTGGATTGCGCACAGGTGGACATAATTTCACTAATTATGAGGTAATTGGTTGCACCAAAGCTTTTTATAGGCTTCATAACAAAGGGGGTGAATACATACGCACATGCCAATTATCATTATTTTTTTTAATTAGAAAAATCATTTTATGTATATATTTTTCTAATTTTACTTCACCGACTATTGTGTTCTGATCCTTAACATATAATTCAGATTTAAAAAAACATTGAACTAAAGGCTGTAATGTAACAAAATATGTAAAAAGCCGGGGGGGGGGGGGTGAATACTTTTACAGGTCACTGTACATACATTATTTATATTTTTATATTTTTATGACTGATCCTGTGATTCTGCTAAGCAGGGACACAGATCTTTGTCTTCCTACAGTACAAACACCCCCACAGTTAACAAGCACTCCCTAGGGACATATTTAACCCTTTGATCGCCCATGATGTTAACCCCAGTGCCATTACTAGTACACAAAAATACTCCATAAAAATATGCCATAGTTTATAGGCGCTATAACTTTTGCGCAAATCAATTAATATATGCTTATTTGGATTTTTTTTTACCAAAACCATGTAGTAGAATACATATTGGCCTATACTGATAAAGAAATTCGATTTTTTTATTATTGGATATGTTTTATAGCAGAAAGTAAATATATTTTACATTTTTTTTTTTGCAAAAATTGAGTTTTTTTTTTTTGTTTATATCGCAAAAAAAATGCAGAGGAGACCACATACCACCAAGAGAAAGCTCTATTTGTTAAGGGAAAAAAGGACATACATTTTATTTTTGTACAGCTATGCACGACCACGCAATTGTCAGTTAAAATAACGCAGTGCTGTATTGCAAAAAATGGCCTGGTCATGGAGGGAGGGTAAACCTTCCAGAGCTGAAGTGGTTAAATCATCTTAGCATAATTGATGCCTTAATGACGGACAGGTAGGAGAGCAATTAGCATAGTCAGTACACTACAAGGGACGGTTGCTGTGAATATAAGTTGCCAGAAAAGAGGGTGCAACAGTGCAAGAAATTAACTTATAGACCTAAAGTGTACTAATAGTGAAGTTTTCCATTAATTGATCTTTCCACCAAGCCCCCCCGTATTTTCCAGAATATCACATCTTTTTTTTTCCTGCTTTCTAGGTGGTGCCTATGAGGTGAAGCAACATCCATTCTTTTGTGCCTTAGACTGGAACAGCTTACTGAGACAAAAAGCAGAGTTTGTCCCACAGCTAGAGTCGGAGGATGACACCAGCTATTTTGACAGTAAGTGGGAAAGATTGTATAATTAGTTTGATAATGAGGAAAAAATTATCCGCACTCTGGTCGTTGCTGTTTTATTGACAAGCCACAGTAATCAAACACAAATGAGAACAGTTGACGTGTTTCAGCCTATAAGGCCTTAGTCATGGTTATGATTAAGGCCTTATAGGCAGAAACGCGTCAACTTTGCTTATTTGCGTTTGTTCACTGTGGTATGTCAATAATTTTTTTTTTTTTTAAAGAGCAACGACCGGGGTGAGGATCATTTTTTTTCTCACTACTCTACTCAGCCAGCGACTGTTGATCGAGCACACGGGAGCTATGCTATCTATGTATGGGTAGTAGCACTGACATTTCTGTTTATAATTACTGTATTTATTGGTGTATAACACTCACTTTTTTACCCTGAAAATATAGGGTAAACTGTGCCTGCCTGTTATACGCAGGGGGCTGTGGAAAGTTTTTTTTCCTGAAACTTCCCTCTTAAAGTTAGGGTGCGTGTTATACGCCTTGTGCGTGTTATACGCCGATAAATACGGTTGTTGGAGGCTAAAAGGTTTTACATAATGCTTTTGTTCCTTTCTATAATGTCTGTCCTATCACACTCTCTTGCTTATCGCTCTTTAAGGATTTATACTGTGCAGACATTGCACACTAAGAGGAGTTAATTATTGCCAGTTATTTATTTCAGTTTTTATTTATGCGAGTCTGACGGTATTCTTTCCTAACTCTTAAATTCCCACAAATGTTTGACATCTTTTCTTGTAGATAAATATCACTGGGATTAGTGTGTGTGTATTGTAATAGAATGTGCTTGTATCCATAAAAAAAGAGGATTTCCCATGTGATATATTTTGTACAAATCAATTTGTTGCATGTATTTCCAATGCTTGTATACTAATGACATATTACACAGTCTGTGTAATAGTGGCGTATTTTATTTGTAATGTATGTAATGTTTGTGAGGTTCATGTAATTAGTTCCAATAGTTTTGGTGCATAGCAGCAGACTGAAGTTTTTAAAACTGGTGCACAGATATGTGGCAAAGGGAAAAAAATATCTCTGTGTTGGTGGCATCACTAAAAGGAAAAAAAAAATCTTGCATCAGTGGTGTCCCTGGAAGGAAAAAATACTCCTTTGCTGTTAGTTTGAGGGGGACTGATTGGCATCTATACAAGTGAGAGGAAGTTGGGGAGGGGAACTGGGCTCTGAGGGAGCATGGAACTAAATGGCTCTAAGCGAACTGAAGGGCACCCAGGAGCTGTGCTCTGAGGGTGCATGGAACCAAATGGCTCTAGGGAGGCTCTAAGTTAGGGTGACCAGACATCCCCAGTTTCAGGGGACAGTCCCCTGATTGAGGACACTGTCCCCAGACCAAGTCTGTCCCCGGTTTTGTCCCCAGATTGGTTTTAATAGGGGGCAGGGGCAATTTCAAAGACAATCAGTGCAGAATGTAAATAAAAAAAATTGAATTACACCCCTCTGCTCTGCCGTGCCTACTAGCATAGGGGGGTTGTATTTTTCCCATTATCTGTTCCCCTTTTTGATGATCATGTGTTGGTCGGAGCGGAGGGAATATTTCTTCAGTTTCGGGTGCATGCCCATTCAGCTCCACTCGCATGTTTTTCTGCCTTGGCTCAAATCCTGGCCAGCCACCTGCCTGTCTCCTTGCCTTCCCTGGTGGAGTGATCTTCCTCCGCTCCCCTTCCAGTAGTAGCCGGGGCCCAGAGAGTAAAACTTGAGAGGCTGTGAGGCGGGGGGCGACGGGCAGAGAGTGATTGTTGCCATTACTAGTAAAGAAAAAATATGTCCCCGGATTTCATTTTAAAAATCTGGTCACCTTACTCTAAGTGAACTGTATAAAAAAATACAAAGTAGGGGGGATGGGACTTTATAGGTTGAAATTAGTACAGGGACAAACCAAACTGAAAAAAAAACGCAATTTATTAAAGTTACAAAAGTACATAAACACAATATTATACAATACATGAACAGCTTTATGGTCATTCAAGACATGTTATTGTAGCTCCTATAGTTGGTCCCACATCTTAATTTTACATGTTTTGCTGTATGGCTTTTTCAGGGACAAACATGGTTTTGTGGCTACTATATGAATGAACAGAAAGCGAATTACAAACAACACATCTAATGTTATATCAGAAAATACCAACACTATACATAGCGTATACAATAAATGTAATACATGAATGCATCTTATCCATTGGCAAGAGTTCCCTGAAACGAGTCATACCTCAATGATTCAATGATTGAAAGTAAAATCCAGTTATTGCCATAGGAGTCTGTCTGGGTGGCCCAGATGTAACAGGTTTGAACCTCCCAAAAATTCCAGATGAAAGCTGCAGATGATCAGATTTTGCAATATAAGAATGCTAGTCATGGCTAGGGCACATGGAAAACAATCAACATTAACCATTTTGAATCCTCATGCTGCTGGAATTAGGAAATAGATGGGAAGGTATACTATTTTTTCTTATTTTAAATGTTTTCTTACATTTGTTCAGTTGGTTCCTGGTTTCTTGGCCAGAATGGTGTCCTATGAAATTTGTTTCATCTGGAGGAGAGGGAGGGGCTTTCTCAGCTAAGCACACCCTCATGCCTGCATGCCTGGACCTGGATTGATTCCTGGAAGTAAATGCTACATGAATCATCTGCCCTTACTCAAGATGGCCATGGCTAGAAATGCTAGGGGGATGTTTTTCAAAGTTGTTTCTCAACAAGCTAAAGCATATAGACATGGATGGATGAGAGATTTTGCTTGGTATATTAAAAAAAAAAATTAAATAGTGTTTTCAGTTTGTGGTGCTCAGATACAGTTTAGTTCTGCTTTAACCACTTAAAGACCCCCGCACGCACATATACGGCCACAACATGGCTCGTACAGGCACAAGGGCGTAAATTTACGTCCCCGCCTGAGTGCGGTTCGGGGGTCCCATCGGGACCCCCTTCGCGGCGTGCGGGGGTCTCCCTACCTCTGGGAGCGATCCGGGATCTGCGGGCGGATGTCCGTGTTTTCCGCCCCCCCGCGATCGCTCCCAGCCAATGGGAGCGCGCTCCCAGCCTGTCACTTCCTCCTCCTGTGTTTACACAGGAAGGAGGAAATGATGTATTCTCTCATCGCAGCGCTGTTTCCCAGCGCTGCTGATGAGAGAAGACATGACAAGTAAGTGTGCACCAACACAACACTGACACACACTCACATAGGCATATTAACCCCTTGTGATCGCCCCCCCACCCCCCTGTCACAGTGTTACTGAATGCAGTGATTTAATCACTGCATTTAGTGTCAGTGTGACAGGCACTGTAAAAAACAGTTAGTGTTAGGTTCAGGATAGCCCCCCCACCCCCCCTAATAAAGTTTTAACCCCCTGATCACCGCCCTAGTTAACCCTTTCACTCCCTATTGCCAGCGTCACTAAGCGATCATTTTTCTGATCGCTGTATTAGTGTCGCTGTTCCCGCTAGGTAGCTATTTTTTTTTATTGCGATTTTTTTTTTTACTAAAGACATGTGGCTAAATAAATTTTGGCCTAAATGTTTGACTAAAATTTAGTTTATTTGATTTTTTTTTAACAAAAAGTAAAAAATAGTGTTTTTTTTTCAAAAATGTCGCTCTATTTTTGTATATAGCGCAAAAAATAAAAATCGCAGAGGTGATCAAATACCACCAAAAGAAAGCTCTATTTGTGGGAAGAAAAGGACGCAAATTTTGTTTGGGAGCCACGTCGCACGACCGCGCAATTGTCTGTTAAAGCGACGCAGTGCCGAATCGCAAAAACACCTTGGGTCATTTACCAGCGTATTGGTCCGGGTCTTAAGTGGTTAATATACGACGTCTGGGCACAGGTGCACTTTAAGAAAGGACATCACAATTTAGACAAGCAAATTTTGGTAAAGTAGCAAAAGGGAGCCGAAACCTAATATAGTGTAAATTACACACGTCTATGTATCATTACAGGGCAATGGGTTGAGCCACAGTTTTTACTTTTTTTCCCTCTACTTATCAAACTCGCCAGGCAATAATATCGGGTGAGAAAACCCAACAAAGGTGACCAAGTCACCCTCCAAAAATGGTGGGACGGGAGATGTCAATGGAGGTTGGGGAATGATGTATGCCTGAATTGAGTGTAACCTGGATCTGAAAGTTCACCTTATTCCTGATGTCACCTTTTTTGCAACCATCGTGTTGGGTCTGTGGTAGATGACATTTTTATTCTTTTATCTTGCTCACTCAACCCTTTCTTCTGTATGTTGACCTTTATATTTGTATTACTTTTTAGCCCGGTCTGAGAAATACCACCACATGGAAACGGAGGAGGAGGATGATACCAATGATGAGGACTTCAGCATGGAAATCAGACAATTTTCATCATGTTCGCATCGCTTTTCTAAAGTAAGTATTTGATCCTGGCTGTATATCAGAATTGCGAACGTGGAGCCTCTTTGTTTTCAGATGCACCAAAATGAACATCAGCCAAAACTCTTTGAGGTTGATTTACTAAAGTCAGTTGCTCAGAAGCTCTGATGATTTCCATCTTCAGATCAGATGCAAGTAAAAATGCTGCTTTTTAATTTTCTTGCGTGTGATTGGGAATTCTTTGCAAAGTGAAGCTTTATCTCATTTACTAAACTCTGGAGCAACTAAAATTGCAGTGCACAGTATATTTGCCTATAGTAAATCAACCCCTTTATTTCTAAAGCCCCTTTCTAATGGGCAATTTTAACAGGTATGCCTGTTAGTTTTTCAGGTGGACCTGATCGGACCCTCCAGTCTCTTCTATGGAGCGCCAGATACCTGCCGCCATCTGATCCGACCATGCCAGCTAAAAACAGACGGATGGGGGTACCTATTCCCCATCTATCCGGCGGATCGGATGGCATTAGATGGAAACAGAGGCGGTCTGTTTCTATCCGATTGCCCCTGAGCAAAAGGATTCAGCTTCACGGAGGCATCTGTGTGAAAGGTGTCTTAGCAAAAAAGGCTTAAACCTTTTTCAGGTTTTTGTCTGTTCTAACCCAAAACAAGAAAATAAACACAAATAATACACTTGAAGTCAGCTTTTAAATGCTCCACCCTACACATGTATGTTGCCTAATGTGCCCTGAGAGGGCCACTGCTACCCTCAAGCTCACCTTTAAAGACATTTTATGTTCTTTAAAGATAGGCAGAGCTCTCTAGTGAAGTCCACCCAACCACAGATAAGTGAAAAAACAGAACTGGCTATAACAATTAATGCCAATACTTTTTTGGCACCGATTTCTCTGTGTATAGTTTGCAAAACATATAGAGAAGGATAGAGATACCTGGGTGCTTTCAATAATGTATTAATCAAGGGCATCCCCAACTACCTTATGGGCATATACACAGTACTGTTCAAAAGTGTTAGGCAGGTGTGAGAAAATTCTGTAAACAAAAAATGCTTTCGGAGTGTTAATAGTTTATTTTTATCAGTTTACAAAATGCAAAGTAAATAGAAGATAAGTCCATATTTGGTGTGACCGCCCTTTGCCTTCAAACCAGCATCAATTTTTAGTATAGTTGCACACAGTTTTTGAAGGAACTCTGCAGGTAGGATGTTACAAACATTTTGAAGAACTAATCACAGATCTTTTGTGGATGTAGGCTGCCTCTTTGTGTAATCCCAGACAGACCCAATTATGTTGAGATCAGGGCCCACTTCCAGGACTCCTTGTGCCTCTTTATGGTGAAGATAGTTTTTAAAGAAATTGGCTGTATGTTTGGGGTCGTCCCACTGCAGAATACATTTGGGACCAATCACATGCCTCCCTGATTGTATGGCATGATAATTATCTGACTGCATTTCTCAGCATTGAGAACACCATTGATCCTGACCAACCCCACTTGCAGAAATCCAGCCCCAAACTTGCAAAGAACCTTCATGCTTCATTGTTGCCTATAAACATTTATTATTGTATCGCTCTCCAGCCTTTTGCCAAACCAAACTGCCTCCTACAACAGCCAAATATTTCAGATTTTGACTCATAAGTCCAGAGCACCAGCTGCTGTTTTTCTGCACCCCAGTTCCTATGTTTCCTTGCATAGTTGAATCGCTTAGACTTGTTTCCACATCAGAGGTATGGCTTTTTGGCCGCAGTTCTTCCACTTCTGGTCAGACGTCTCTAGACAGTAGATGTGTATATGTGAGCCCTACTTGTTTCTGCCAGTTCTGCGATTTTGGCACTGCTGGACATCTTCAGATGTCAAAGGGAAGTAAGCATGCTGTTTTTCATCTGCTGCATTAAGTTTCCTTGGCCGACTATTGCATCTACAGTCCTCAACATTAACTGATCAATGATGTCCTCAGCATTGCCATACAATCAGGGAGGCATATGATTGGCCCCACATGTATGGGATTGCATGCAGCCCATGCCCCAAGACATTAAACAATTATAAGAATAAATGTAATTTTTCCCCAAAAATATAACTTAAATAAGAAAAAACACACAAAACAACTATTGGCATAAATAATGGCCGTGTCACTTTATTGGTTTGCAATAAATTGATAAAATATTTTCAAATTATTTTAGTCAATCATAAATATTCCAGTAAAATTAAATCTATCCAGAAGATCAGTTATTAAAACTTGAGCCATAAAATATTAAAATAACATTAAAGTCCCCCCTAGAAATCCAGGGTGACTATCATACCACATAAGTGCCAACGACATGGGAAGGGAAGGGAGGGTAGCTCTTTTGCTAAAGGCTTGACCAACTGTAAAAATTCCTGTCAGACAGAAGTATTTGTAGGGCCCTGAGTTTTCCAGAACCTTCCACTGCTTTTTAATGACTAAAATCTCATCTCACAGCTTTTAAGGAGACAGTAACCTAAAAACGAATCTATATTACCTCAACATTAACCTATAAAAAAATTATGCGGGAAAGGGGTGGGGCTACAGCATGAAGGCGGGCCCAAATAGCTGTTCCCTCTTCTTACATTCTGAAGCAGGACAACCCCAAAACATAAGGCTGATGCAATTAGCAGCGATCTTCAGTATGCAAGCAAAAAGCAAGAGTCCTGGAAGTAATGGTTTGGTCCCCATAGAGCCCTGATCTCAATATCATTGAGTCTTTCTGGGATTACATGAATAGACAGGATTTGAGGCATCCTACATCCACAGATTCTCTGTGGTTAGTTCTCCAAGATGTCTGAAACAACCTACTTGCCAAGTGCATTAAAATATACATTTTTGAAAGTATTCTTCAGATACAGCATTTCTTCACACCTGCTTCAAACTTTTGCACAGTAGTGTATGTTGGGTAAATAGATTGACACTTTCATATTATGACTTCCCCAAATACATATATACAAGAGACTTTGCTGCAAAACCATCAAATCCTAGAGGAAAAAGGTGAAATATGCATGTACAATGCAGCAACTTCTGCAATGATTTACAGTATCTCAATGTTCGCATTAAAAAGGTTTTCAATTTTGGCAGACAGATTTGGAGCTTTGATACCCCAAGGTTGTTTGTAAAAATGAGATTATTGCACAAAAATGTCCAATTTGTTTATTATATGAAAAAAAAGTATCACAGGCATATAACGCATAGTATTTATGTATTTGTAGGTGTTTAGCAGCATTGACCAGATGATGCAGAACAAAATGGAAGAAAAGGACGACAGTAGTGAAAAATCAAAGAGCTTAAATTTACCTCCTGTGGAATCTCTGAGTTGGAGCTCTGAGTATTCTGAGATGTAAGTGGAATGAGAAGTTATTACTATATTCAGAGTGGTATTGGTATACCTCCCAACAATTTAGGATGGGAATGATGGACACCTATTAGCCAAAGTATGTAGTATGCCCCCTTAAAGGAGAATTACAGACACAAAAAAAGATTGGTTAAACCCACAAGTGCGTTTTTTTTTTACCACTATTTCTTTATGCTGGCTTTTAAAATGTACAAATGTGACAATTTAGAAATCAGATCAAAGGTTTAGCACTGGGAAACACTTTTTGATAGATAAATAGTGCATTTTATATACAGCTATATAGATTAGACAATCAGAGACAATTGAGAAGGAATGTGGGACTTTTCCTCAAAATCCTGGATAGTTGGGAGCTATGGTTATTGGGGAACAGTGTCTTCTATTGACAATGTGTATGATCTGAAAATCTGATGGATAACAGATGAGTGATTGAACTCTAGCAAAAGGTATCATAAATGAAAAAAAAAAAAGGAATGTTTTTTTTTTAAATTACTGTTTACAGGGTATAGAGACATAAAAGTTAACTGATTCCTTTTCAAAATGATTAAAAATAGATAAAAATCAATCATATAATGTGCCTGCAGGTTAGACACACAGAACAAAAACAAACAAATCCAGGGCAGTGTTTTGTTTTTAAAATGAATCTGATTGGTTCTGGGAAGTTTTAGACACACAGTAATGACAGCTTAGACCACCGTGAGAAAGCTCCCAGCACTGTGGTTATAAGGAAACAGACAAGCAGGAAGTGTGGAGAACAGAGCAGGATTACAGCAACTTCAAAGCAAAAACGAACAATAAGGACATGAAACCAGTACTGCAGTAAGGTAAAGGAAGCTATTTAGCTAAAAAAAAATCCTTTAGTGATCCTTTAAATCAGTAGATGCTAACTGATGGATAAGAAAGGTGCAATTTTATATGTAACATATTTCACATTAAACTTGCCAAAACTTCAAAATGATGAAAAATGCTTTAGCGGATATTACCTTTAGTGTAGCTGCATGATAGTATGAAACATTTTATTATAGGCACAGTTTGTATCTCCTTATTGGTCCTTTGTGAAGGACAGCTTTACTGACCAAAAGGAAAACTTTAGTGTGTTGAGTCACTGACGATGTCTGTAGACCAGGAAAGAAGAACAAAAGTCAGAAGTTCTTATTTGCATATATTTCCAGGTCTTTGAATCTGCCATCTTAGCCTCTGTTTATTCTGGTTTGGTTGAGAGCACAACACATGTAAACAGCTAGCATTTCCGGCATGCCGGGAGTGTTAACTGTTTTTTTGAAATGATCAAATCACTGGGTTTACTTCTGCTTTAAGTAAGAGAATCAGCATAACAATCGGAAAGCTCACATTTACAGGAAGGTCGTAAATGGCAACCTCCATGTTTCTGTCATGTCATCCATTCATCTTAAATCAGGGTCTTAAATATCCGTGATTGTGTAATACATTGAATGAGCCAAGCCAGTCTTACATTTAGAAGGCCTACTTTTATACATCAAAAGGGATTTGGAAGGGCTCTGTCAATAATGCGTATTTGTATGTATCTGCAAACTCATACCCATGACGGTTGAAGAAGCAGAAATGTTCTCTCAGATGTCCGTTACACAATGGCAGGAATTATCAACACTGAAGCAATTGTGTATGGGGCTGCGTAGATGCAGATTGGTCAGATTGCCCATGCTGACCCATATCCCCAGCCAAAAGTGTCTACACGGGCACATGGGCATTATAACTGGATCATAGGAGCAATGAAAGAAGGTGGGCTGGTCTGATAAATGCAACAATGGTTGGAGGAACACAGCAAAAAGTTTGAGGTGATAAATTGACCTCCAAATTTTCCAGATCTCAATTCATCAAATTCAATCGAGCATCTGTGGGATGTGTTGGGGAAAAAACATTTAATCCATGGCACCACCTCACAACTTACAGGACTTGCAGGATCTACTACTGATGGTTTTGTGTCAGATACCACAGGATACCTTCAGAGGTGTAGCGGAATCTATGCCTGGGTTATGGTAGATGGTCATAACCTAATAGCAATCAAATGTGTTTTCTATTTTAAAATAGTATCACGCTTTCCCTTTTTCACACTCTTCAAAAGTTTTGAATTCTAAATTCAATACATTGAATTTTTTTTATTATGTTAAATCTTTTTCGAACAGGCAACAGCTCTCAATATCGACCTTTTCTGACAGTGAAAGTCACAAGCAACGGAACAGCACCAGCCTGCTGCCAAAATTTGCCATCTCCTCTGACCTAGAACGAGATGAGCACAATGCTGGAGATTCCCAGGAGGAAGGGGACAAGTCTGGTCTTATTTCTGAAGACTCTCCACAGGAAGACCCTGACCTCTCTACACCTGTCAGCATTAGCAGCTCCACAGTGTCAGGTGTGTACAGATTTACATCTTGACTAATCATTCAGCACTTTGCTTATAAGGAACCTATATATATATATATATATATATATATATATATATATATATATATATATATATATATAATTTTAGTGATATACCTCTGACCAGGTAAGTGACTATCTTTGATTATCTCGTTCCAATGTCATCTGAAAGTCAGTGGGATACGTTAGGCAGCAAGGTAATTGTAAATGCTACCCATAAAGTTGATGTGTTGAATGCAGAAATAATTGGCACAGCTGTTTGTTGTGTAGCCGCATATCAGTCAGGGTACCCATACCCTTGTCTCACCCAAAGCTCTCAAAGTGGGCATTTTGTGGGCATGTACCACCTACCTAAACATTGATGCTGACCCCTTCATAGAAATAGTATTCCCTGATGGGAAGTGGCCTCTTTCAGTGGGCTAATTCACCCTGCCACACCGCAATTAGTTTGAGGTGTTGACTTGGCTTCCAAATTCTCCAAATCTCAATCCACCAGACAGAACCATGGAGGCCTCACCTTGCAAATTACAGGACTTAAAGGCTCTACTACTGATGCATTGTTGCTAGATGGAACAGCATACCTTCAGAGGTCTAGTGGTGTCCATGCTTTGAGGGGTCAGGGCTGTTTCTGGTGGCAAAAACAAATACTGAATATAAGGTGGGTGATCATTAAGATATATGGCTGATCCTGTGTATATATATATAGTGTGTGTGTGTGTGTTTATATATTCTATTATTTCAAACTGGTGCGGTATATAGCACATCAGTGAGCTTCTCAGTGCAGTGCTATCAAGCCGTCTTAAAGGAAAAGTCCAGTATTCATTATTTTTGATGAATGAAAATAAACTTTCATAGGTGCAGCAATCCTGGACTGGATATATATTCTTCAAAAAGTTTCCAAACTTTTTTTATGATTAATAGAATAATAAAAAAAGAGAAGAAACTTTTTAAAAAATATATATATAACATTTTCAATCCATCAAAAATAACGAATACAGTGGAACCTCGGATTGTAACGTGGTTAACAAGCGTTTTGCTATATGAGCACTGTATTTTTAAAAATCGTAACTCAGTTTGCGAGTGTTCTCTCACAAAACAAGCACAATTTAGGCCAAAGCAGTGTGCAGTACCGCATTTGGCCTGAGGTGGGGGGCGCCGGAGCAGAGCCGAACGTCGCAGATCAGCAACGTTCGGAAAGGCCCGAGGACAGCATGGCAAATCTCGGGAACTAAGTCTTCCCAAGGTTTGCCAAGGTGTCCTCGGGCCTTTTAAGCCGTTTTTGAAGGCTCTCCGGCGCCCCCCGCCTCTGGCTGCATGCAGTATTGCATGTCATTGAAGTCAATGCGGAACAAATTATTTTCTTTTCCATTGACTTCAATGGGGAAAATCACTTTGATATGCGAGCACTTTGGATTACGAGGTTCCACTGTACTAGATTTCTACAGTAAATGGTTGCAGACAGCCACTGCCTACCTTGATAAGCCAGGAGGATAGTCTAGGACCAAGCTACGTGTCTGGGTGAGGAGACCAAATTTGTGTTCTCTAGAGTGCATAGGCTGTGTATCTGACTTTTAAAAATATATAGCTATAATTCATAGTATACTTAAAAAGTGACATTGTTTTGTCAGATGAATAAATGAAGTGCAGCGCTCCTAAATACACAGGCCCAGATTCATAGAGCAATTACGCCTGTCTAACTGGTGTTAGACAGGAGTAATTTCAAATTTTGCGCGCCGTATCACTAGTTTGAATCCTCAAACCATGATACGGCAGCTTCGGGCTTCGATCCGAGAGGCTTCTGTCTTCGTAAGCCTTCGGATCTACACTGCGATATTTTTGCGGCCGCTGGGAGGAGTTCGCGTCGTTTTGATGCGTCGGGATATGCAAATGAGTTTTTACGGCGATCCACGAAGATACGAGCGGTCTTCGCAATCGCTTACGTCTATTTTTTTTTACGTACTGTTAGACCAGCTTTTTGCTGGTCTAACGGTGCGTAGCCCATGTTAAGTATGGCCGTCGTTCCCGCGTCAAATTTTATTATTTTTTTTTTATTTTTTTTACGTAAGTCGTTCGGGAATAGAAATGTCCGTTAACGACGCTACTCAAACAACGAATGACGTAACGACGTGATTTCGCGCAATGCACGGCGGGAAATTTGCGAACGGAGCATGCGCAGTTAGATCGCCGCGGGAACGCGCCTATTTTAAATGCTTCACGCCCCCTACTCGCGTAGATGGATTGCGACGGGAGAAATACACTACGCCGCCGTCGTTTACTGGACAAAATCTACCTGGATTCCACGTAGAGCCAGGTAAAAAACGGCGGCGTAGTGTATTTCTGATACGCTACGATAATCTAATTCTCTCTGAATCTGGGCCACAATCTCCACATCCAAGCAAGTCAATTTGGTAGAACCACTACATAATATAGTGATAAAAATCAAAACAACCAATATGATATTATCAATAGTGACCGCGCATAATTAATGCCAATAGTGCATAGCGAATAAAGTGCAATCGTGATTTAAAAGTAGCTTTATGTATATTTATCAATCAAGTCATCAATTTCATCTTTTTGTCCCTGGGTGGCTATACTAACTCATTCCACTTTACCAAGGGAATCATGGTTGTCACACAGGCTGGAATTTAATCAGGTCTGCCTTTTGTTTATCTTAATGACCCTGAGGGTTGCGGAATTTATAGTTTACAGAAGGAAGATAACCTTGTTTTAGGCTTCCAGTTCAGCTAACAGGAAGCGACAAGGACACTGCATTTCTGACAAAATCAACAGGTATTTTCTGTCCTTGCTAAAAAAAAATATCTGAAAATGCCTGAGAGTAGAAACTAATGTAACCACCACACCTGAAGACTAGTAAGCTGCAATACATAACAATTTGTTCTTCGGTTTAGATATCCTTTAAAGAAAACCTGCAGTAACATATAGAAGCTGCAATTGCTGACTACTTCTTCTAACAATGTTGGTTCTCTGCATGTAATGGTGGCCCAACGGTTTCAGTGCTTTCTAGATCAATGACCAGGGATATGTATACAGATTGGAAGCTCAGACTTCTAATTTGTCTGACCTCTGAAGGTGTTATTGCAATTTGTAAATATAGTAACTTGTGAATGGGCATGTTTGTTCCATTTCAATACAGAGTTTAGGATGTCCTTATCAATGCTTTCTAGGGCAATTCATATAATTGGAAATTGTACCTGATGCTGGCCCCACACATGCAGTATACATTTATTCAGTAACCGTCATTAAAAAAAAACAAAGAGCAGATGGAAAGCAACCTACTGCCACCAGAACAGTGGTTTGGTAATGCCTTCATTTTTTCAGAAGTTACATTTTTAACAATGGTAAAATAAAGTACAAATACTCATTTGGGTAGTAATTTGTCACCTGTGAAAGTTTCAAGTGTCAACAGTTGGAGGATTTAATACTATTTAAAATAAATAATTTTAACTTTTTGCATGAAGTAAACTGAATGTCAGTGCAATTTGTATCCTGCTCTGACATTTCCTGCAAGTTGTAAAAGAAAGCAGACCAAGTGTATGAGACTGAAGGTTACCTGTATTTTTTCCAATGTAGGAATTTTTTGTTTCCTTTACCCAGCAATATGTTTTATGTGTGCTTTTATTTGTAAATTGAAATAAGTAAAGGGCTTTTTAATCGTCATAGGCAACATTTCTTTCACTTTTTCAAAATGCACAGAAGTAAATTTTCCCACACTGATGACACCACCATTATGTCAGTACGGATACATTTTAAAATTAAGGTGCAAAAACTCTTCTTAAAGAGGAGGTTCACCCTAAAATCCATTTTTTGACAATGGGTCCAGCATACTGCTAACATCTGCAGTATGCTGTTTTATTTTTATTTTTTTTCGGTACTTATCTTTATACGAGGCCTTGTTATCCGGCGGCGAGCAGGCAATCGTGTGGGCAGTAGGTGTTTCTAAGCGAAGACGAGTTGATTGACGGCTGCTAAAGTGCGTCACGCCTTCCGGAAATACCCAAAGTGACACTCGGGCGTTTACGGCGCCTGCGCCTGCCATGTAGAGCTGACTGCCCAGGCGCCGTAAACACCCGAGTGTCACTTTGGGTATTTCCAGAAGGCGTGACGCGCTTTAGCAGCACGTCAATCAAATCCTCTTTGCTTAGGAACGCCTATACCCGGAAGTAAACCCCCCGCTCGGAGCCAGACAAAAATAGCTCGTATTACGATACGTACTGAAAAAAAAAAAAAAACAGCATACTGCAGATGTTAGCAGTATGCTGGATAGATATAGCTAATGTTAGAGAGTTTATTTTTGGACGAACCCCCGCTTTAACGCTGTAAGTGAAAGTTAAAGCTTACCATAGATGGATGTAGATATTTTCCTTTTTTGTTCAGCCGGCGGGCTGAATGAAAAAACGTGAAGCGATTCCCTCTATTCACTCAAATAGGCAGATAAAGGAATATTCGTGCAAAAAGTTTGTGTTTTCATGTCCTTAAAGTTTTCTGACTCAGCAATATTTCAATGTATTGATTCCTAAAGGGTCAGTCCATTCAGAACTAAATTTTCATTTTTTGGTCTCTTGGTGGTTTGGTATCGTTTATGGTCTCTGTTGGTGAGATCTTCTGGTTCTGCATACCTGCTGTAGTGATTATTAGAGGTTATTACACTCCCCCTGTTGGATTTGTTCTTTATTGTGAAAAGTGCATTAGGAAGAGCTGTAACAATGAAAAACCTCAGGTGGGCATGGGCATGAAGATGGGAAAAATAGCCAGTTCATACAGGAAGCCAAGGGCTATTTAGCTAAAATACCACTTTTGAGTGGACTGGACCTTTATAAAGAAAGAAAAACTGTGGTGACAGAATATGAAGGCTTCCACCATGGACCCCATCCTCCTAAAAACAATAGTTCTCATACTGTTCTAATGGATTTAATGCTTTCCGAGTCACTGGACCGGAACAACCCTGCAGATCAGGCAATCCGACTTTCTAACCTGAATTCGGCTACATGCCTACCCTGACCATGGCAAAAACACAAATCATGTTTTTACTGGTATTTCGCCATGATTTGTGTTTTTCTGCTGCTGGCGGTCAAGAAGTTCCTATCCTAAACACGATTCCTCTGTGTTCAGGACAGGGAAGTTTAATCTCTCCTAAATGTGGCAGCTCCTAAACTCTGCTAAATGCCTATGTGTACAAACTCCTAAACTCATGTTTAGGAGCTGCTAGTGTACATGAAGCCTTAAAGGGGTTGTAAAGGTTAGTTTTTAATTTTCTAAATGGGTTTCTTTTAAGGTAGTGCATTGTTGGTTCACTTACCTTTTCCTTCGATTTCCCTTCTAGATGCTTTTTTCTTTGTCTGAACTTCTCACTTCCTGTTCCTCCTCGGTAAGCTTGCTCCCATCATCCAAGCCATTCTGGCTGGGGGTTAGTCAGCCAGAACAGCTTACTGAGGAGGAAAAGGAAGTGAGGAATTCAGATAAAGAAATATAAGAAAAAAAACATTTAGAAGGGAAATGAAAGGAAAAGGAAATGGAAGGAAAAGGTAAGTGAACCAACAATGCACTAGCTTAAAGGAACCTATTTAGAAAAAAAAAAAAAAAAACCTTTACAATCCCTTTAATGTTCAGGCTCTTAAAAAAAAAAAAAAAAAAAGTCCGCAAGACAACTAGCTTTTTTTAGAAGGAGGAGAGCAATGACATCCCCTAAATCTTTCTAACTGCTGGTTTCTTTTTAAACCATGTAATATCACTAGTTTCAATCACAAATGGTATGTAAACCTCATATCTCGTGTTCAAATATTGGCTTCATACTTCACTGCACCCAGTTTTGTTTAGCAAATAATTTCTGTGAATCTGTTGCAAAGCTTCTTAGACCCCTTTCACATGGGGCAGACTCAGTCCAGCAGATCCGTCTGCTCAGCGGGGATCTCTCTGCTGATGCCCGCTGAGATGGTGGATGACTGTAGCATTTCCACCAACAACGCTAATCTACTGTCATAAAATTAGCTATGGCTTTTGAGCTGTCATGTGAGCCTCAGAGCTTGTTTGTTTTTGTTTTCTTGTATCTGACCAAGGAGGGCTCTGAGCATGGAGACCAACGTCAAGGGGCTGTGACTTTTCTGCTTGAAAGCCTTAGTCAACTGCCATGTAGCCATAATGAATAAAACAGGCAGAAAGATGCAATAAAAGGATGTTTCGTACACAAGAGTAAAACTTCTACTCAAGTCATTTGCAGACAGCCATTTTAGTATAGGTTGCATTGATGAATCTGTTTGCCATAAGGAGGTTGAAGACCATGTATAAATATATTATTTTCAGTCTGCTAGATAGGTATAAGATCTACATGAATGGTATTCAACCTTTATGTTTTGTCATGAGACTTAGTTCCGCCCCTGAACTAAAACTTGTACACTTGTAATGTCTCTAACTGGTAAGAGTACCAATGTGTGACTTTGTGGCTTGTGATGCAGACCCTAGCAGTGCTTTCTGTTTCTATAAAGCTTACATGTCTCTAGGCAAAAATAATAGTACATTTCCATCCTGTCAAGCTGCAGTTGGTTTAATATGTGTGTCCTTTTTATCCTTAAACAGTGAGTAGTTTCTCAGAGCACTTAGAACACATAAACGGAAGGAGCGAGAGTGTGGACAGTACAGATAATTCCTCAAAGCCCTCCAATGAAAGCTCTTCTCACATGGCTCGCCAGCATTTAGAAAACACAGAGAAGCAGAGAATATTGGGCAAAGTCACTAAATCAATTTCTGCAAGTGCTCTGTCCCTCATGATCCCTGGAGGTAGAACCATACATCCTCAGCATGATATCATTTAACTTTGCATGTCTTTATACCATTTGTCAGCCATTATTGCTGCAAGCTTTCCATTACCCACCTGTCTTTTAGAATGTCTGTAACCACACATTCTCCAGGAGAATTGGCTGGATACTGTCCATTCATTTTATAGGTAAAATGGAAAGAAGTCCAGACAAGATTTGATGAGCACATTAAGCAGTCTATTAAAAGTCTACTTGTTTTGCCAATAAATTCCTAACGGCAAAAGAAAATGAAATAAAACAACACATGAAACGGTAAACCGCAAAACAATTCAACCAACCGAGTCTTCCTCTATGCCGATAGGACTTTAATGATGGTGAAACAAATGTACTTTTGATACAATTTTCAGATGTGCTGTTTTAAATTTGCTTGTTTTTATAATAAGGGACATGGATATTGCACCTGCACAGAATTCATCTAAAATACCATATGAACTGGGTGAGCTGATACTGCTTGCTTGTTATAAAATAGTGAAAAGGGATACATTGGACTAGTTTTGTAAAAGAACTAGTAGTAATAATCATATATTTACCTGCCCAGAACAGTGTAGCGTTTATACTTTTTTATTGTAAAGGTATTTTAATATGCACTTTCTCTAGGTGGTGGTGGTGGGGACATTACACTATTATCCAGCCACCCTGACCTGGATTGTCAAAGCACCTTCTAAACCAGGGATCTCTCCACTTTCTTATAAAGGACCAGTTTACTGTCATTCAGACTTTAGGGGGGGGGGGCGGACTGTGCACAGTGGGAGTAAACAATGCCTGATCTTTGGTATTAAGGGGAGAAATAGTTGGTGTTGTTGGTAAGAATGGTACCCTATTTTTGTTAGTGGAAAGATGTATGCCCCATTGTTGGTGTCACTGAAGGGATGGTGCTGCCTTGGTGTCGGTGGAAAAAAGTATGCCTCATTGTTGCTGTAGGTGGCAGGAATAATGCCTAAATGGATGCATTCAGCCCCAGGGCAGCAGTTTGGAGACCACTAAACTGTGGTTGCTTGTAAAAAACCATAAGAGTATACTAGTTGCAGGTGATTGTATGGCTGAAAATATTTCCAAGAAAAGGCAGAACAGACTTCGCATAGCTCTCGGATGTTGTGTAAATTTCAGAGCCTTATACTCTCACAAGGTGACCCATTTATGTTATAGAGCAGTGGTTCTCATCCTCAGTCCTCAAGTACCCCCAACAGGCCAAGTTTGCAGGTTTTTCTTTATCTTGCACGGGTGATTTAAATCGGAGTCAATGGCTTGGTATTTTGGACAGCTATTTAATCTAATTGAAATTCCCAAAACATGACCTGTTGGGGGTACTTGAGAACTGAGGTTGAGAACCACTGCTCTATAACATAAATGGGTCACCTTGTGAGAGCCCCAGAACACTTCATTATTAAACCGCACAGAACCTGTGTGCCTTAGATAAAGACATACTAATTGGCTCTTAGCTCATTTGAAGGGAATCGATAAGTAAGCAGGGAGTAGACTCCATTACAGTTAAAATACAGTTGGCTTTGGTAGCATGTTTTGTATTTTCTTAACTTGTTGCCCACAATATTACATATTTCTAAATTTAGAAGTTAGTTTATTTTATCAGTGAATACACTGTTTGGAATATTTATTTTTCACAGTAAATATTACAAATTGGGAAATGTGTAAACTTGTAATGATCCCCATTTCTTGGTAGAAGTGCTAGCTACTTCACTTGCCCCCACATGGGTGTCACAGAGGGACATATATTTGCTCTTGTCATAACAAGTTAAGGCGATGGGGCTTGTGTGGTCTAGGAAGTTCTGGGCCCCTCTAAAAAGCTTGACTGAAGCGACATTTCACATTTGCTCTAAAGTGTTGTTGCAGCTGGCAGCAGTTTGCTAGAGTGGAGCAGCACAGAGGTGCTGACATGAAAAAAGTGCAAGGCTCAGTCTTCTTGGCTTTTGCAGTAGTGTGGGTTGGAAGAATAAGCACCTTCTCCATGATGGCCAATTGAATCTGCTTTCACATTTACTGATGCCTAGCTTTTTTGCATACTGTAGCCATCAGTGCGGTTTTATATTGACTGGTTAGGTTTATCAGTTAGTCTAGCCCAGGGGTCTCAAGCTGGCATTGCAAGGCTGACAGTTACAAGCATGATTCCTACAGGCAGAGAGGCATGATGGGACTTGGAATTTGGCACCAGCTGGAGGAGCAGTTTGAGACCCTGATCTAGCACCATGTTGAGTACCTTTATTTAAGGTGCAAAATGTCCGGTATCAGGTTCAGAGTACCATGGTTGTTTTATTTTTAAAAAACGGGCAGCTTTAAAAATATGTGCTTATTGTTTAATTAGAGGATTGCAACATTTTGTTAAAAAAAAATCTATTTTTGTATTTCTTCAGGACAGGTTCTGCTTTGTCTCATCAGTCTTTTTTTCATCATTGTTTTTCTTGTTGTACCCTGCTGGTTTTGGATAGGCTTGTTATATGGCTTGACATAGAGTTGCTATTGTTTTTATTTCAGGAGGAAGGAATAAAAAGAAATATCAAGATTTAATGTAATGGCTCTGAGTTGTACGTAACAATTGAGTGACATCTCACAAGCTTCAGGGCTGTGTTTGTGCATTCAATAACCCTAAAACTGGTAGTATTGGGTCACTAGACGATATAACATTATTTAATAGAAAGTACCATCATTTTTATCCATTTTAATATTCATTGTGAAGGTATGGCAGCAGTCATCCTTCTTATTTTTAATTGTGTCGTATGCGGACTAGGTACACCTTCATGTAGTTGAAGGGAAGTTAGTGATCGAAAGTCCTCGTATGTATACGGCACCTCATCCCCGATTTGTTAAAAAAACCTTCATGTAGTTGTCATGCCCATTTTTTTTTTTTTTGTATAAGTCTGCTGTGCTTCCAGAAATCTTCCTGCAGTGTTTGGAGTGCTTTGCATTATTTTCAAGTTCACATCTTACCTCATTGTACTGTACATCACCTGCATGACTTAATTGTCTTGGTATGAAGCTTGATTCAGCTAGCTTCTTCTCCACTGCTTGGCTATGTATTATAACTACCTAGCACATGCAGTGTGCCATGGGTTAAAGGTTTTTAGTTTTTCTTCCAGATGTGTACAGCGTGTCTCCATTGGGTAGTCCTGTTTCTCCACTCTCACTGTCGTCAGATCCTTCTTCAAGAGACTCCTCACCCAGTCGGGATTCTTCTATCTCCTCATTCAGTCCAAGGCAGCCAATCATTATACAGAGTTCTGGCAAAAAGTTTGGTTTCACTCTTCAGGCAATCAGAGTGTTTGTGGGCGACAGCGATATCTACACTGTGCACCATATTGTCTGGGTAAATCTTCCTACACTTCATGTGCTTGTGTTTTGTGTCTCTGCTACGAATGAGCATTGCCTGTTGTCGATTTTTTTAACACATGTTTGC
This sequence comes from Rana kukunoris, assembly GCA_029574335.1. Taxonomy (NCBI): domain Eukaryota; kingdom Metazoa; phylum Chordata; class Amphibia; order Anura; family Ranidae; genus Rana; species Rana kukunoris. The sequence goes on along the minus strand of CM056049.1, from coordinate 90,509,349 downwards.
TTTTCATGCAGAGTGTTGAAGAAGGTAGCCCTGCCTACCAGGCTGGTCTTAAAGCTGGAGATCTTATTACTCATATAAATGATGAGCCAGTTCATGGGCTTGTTCACACTGAGGTCATAGAACTACTCCTTAAGGTAAATCTTGAATACATTTTCTTACAATAAGGTATATTCGTACTTGGTAATATATATATATTACATTTTTTTTTAAGTTTTTTTAATTGAATTTAGAAAGGGGGAAGGTTTACAAAACTATAGGTCATACCCAGGCTTGGAAAACAAGTACAACAATAAAATAAAATAAAACTTAAAAGCCTAAGGTAATCTCACTCAAATCTGCTGGAAGATACTAAGCGGATGTCAGAGGGAAAAAACGTTTCCACAGTGTACAGAACCAAGCAAAAATAGGTACTCAGAAGCAAAGCAGTGCACATTTTTGAGGCGTTACCGATGATACAACAGTATCCCTGTCCAGATATCCCATACCTTGGAGAATTTTTTTAGCGCATACCCTGGATTCGTATGTGAATTATACAACGGGATCATTTTGTTAAGACTTCCAACTAGGGGCCTGCGAATATTTCCATTTAAGGAGTATAGACTTGCGTGCATAAAAACAATAAAAGGCCTATCAAAGTTCTCATAGCCCTAGAGGTAGCCAATAATTGAACTAGACCCAAAATACAAACATCAATAGATAATGGTACAGAAATGGTAGTAACCACACAGATACACTGAGAAATTTTGGACCAGAATAATTTTATACCCAGGTCACTCCCAAAACACATGTAAAAATGTGCCAGGATATGCCATACAGCACCAGCAATGAGAGGAGTGTGAGGGATAAATCGTATGTAACCTTTGAGGAGTTATATAAACTCTAAGTAATGGTATTATTTAAAGTGTTGTTAAACCCACAACAGTAAAATCAGCCTGTACATGCAGTAAAGCATGCTTTTTGTACTCACTGTGGTACCTAAGAGGTTAATCATTGTGTAAAAAGGCTGTCAGTTCCTGTCTTCTCTTCTTCCACAGTCCCCAATCCATCTGCTGATAGTACAGAGCTTTGGGGGCACTATGCACATGCTCAGTTTGGTGTGTATTGCTAGAGAGTTTTTTTTTTTGAGAGGGTGCGTGTGATCAGCACAAAGACAGTCAGCCCTGTCCAGGTGGGGGGTCCTGCAGCCTAAAAGGACAGTCAAAGCAGATTGAAAACTCGTCCTAGAAGCTTTAACCAGACACTGATAGAAGTCACAAGACTACTATATGTTGCCGATGAGAAAAGGTCTTCAGCAGTTTATATTTACTAAAACTCTTCCATTTCCATATTCTGTGTACTGTGGGAGACTAGATATAGTGAATGCAGGATCCTGTTTAGTAACACTTTTAAGCAATGTATTTTTTGTTTTGTTTTGTATTTGCCTATTAGAACATAATTAAAATATGAAAGCCCAAATCCGATAAAAAAAAAAATTGACCTACTTACTGTTAAATATATATTTAATTGATTTGTGTTCATGTAAATAAATGAAAGTGGTTGTAATGTCAGAAGTTTTTTTTTATCCTAATACATTCTATGCCTTCTGTGTGCAGCAGCCCCCCTAATACTTACCTGAGCCCATCTCGATCCAGCAATGTGTACGAGTGTCTTGGCCATCCAGGACTCCCCCTTCTGATTGGCTAAGACGCCAGCAGTGGCACAATGTGCTCCCATTGCTGTCAATCAAAGTCAGTTAGCCAATCAGAATAGAGAGGAAGCAGGGCCGAACTGCGGCTCCGTGTCTGAAAGGACACGCAGAGCTGCCGCTCGAGTGCCCCCATAGCAAGCTGCTTGCTGTGGGGGCACTCAGCAGGAGGGAGGGGCCAGGAGCGCCAGAGAGGGACCCAAGATGGAATGTGGTGCTGTAAAGAAACTGAGCCACTTACTTTTGATGGTCTATTTTTCATGAGGACAACCAATTATAACCATTAATGTAAAAATATTTTCTTTATATTTACATCATAAAAACATTATATTTTAAAATTACATTATGTCTCAAAAATTGTACATCCTAGTGACAAAGTTTTTACATTCCAGAAAACCCAAATTTTAACCTAGTCAGGGATAGTTGTGAGGAACTGTATTCCAGGAATGCAGTTGTGTAGCCCCGACTATGTTAAAGTATTGGTTTTCTGTATATATAAAAATGGCTTGTCAGTTTGATGTAGAATTTTTCAGCCTTGATGTAATTTTAAAATGATATGTTTTATGATGTACACATTTTTTTTCCTTCGTATAAATGGTTATAATTGGGTCCCATTTGAGAAATACAAAGGGTTGGTGGCAGCACAAGTTTTTGAAGTTTATTTGAGGGGCGTCGATTGCATTGATGTTGGATTGCGGTGCTCCTAAAGACACTGTGCCTGTTTGTTGTCTATTTCATTGATGTTATATTCTTTACAATAGCATATCTGTTTGAGTAAAAATACATAGAGCCTAAAGCTGGCTACAGATTATACAATTTTTATGTTCAATTTCCTTTTAGATTTACCTTCAACTATGTAGTTGAAGGGCCTGCCTGATTGCATACCAATTGAAAGTGTTTACTTTTGACCTCATATATGGTTTTGGTACATCTAAAGGAAAGCTGTGAAAGAAAATTGTATAAAAAATGTATAATGTGTAGCGAACTTGAGTTGGAAATGTGGAAAATAGTTTCACCAACAACTTATAATGAAATTCAGTAACAATAGGCGACGGTCTATAACTTGTAAAGGGTAGTGAACAGAATTAAAACTTTGGATTTGCATTTTACTCCCCTGAATGACTTTCATTACCACAAGGTTTGAAGTTACTAGCCCATCTTCTAGTTGGACTCCATGGGGTTGATTTACTAAAACTGCAGAGTGCAAAATCTGGTGCAACTGTGCATAGTAGCCAATCGGCTTCTTTCTTCAGCTTGCATTCTGTAGGGATTACCAAAGTTGTTATCAAGCTTCTAGTTATAAATATGGAAGATAGTGTGTGTGTATTTCTAATTTTCAATCTCTTATATATTATGATTTGTTGGCAGAGCGGCAGCAAGGTGGCAATCACCACAACCTCCTTCGAGAATACGTCGATTAAAACAGGCCCTGCAAGGAGGAACAGTTACAGGAGCCGGATGGTGAGACGCAGCAAGAAATCCAAGAAGAAAGAGAATATGGAACGGTGAGTTGTAGCTTGTTTACAATTCATGGATATAAAGTACTGTGTGCAGTTGCATTTGGAGATATTTCTTTCACGTTTAGAACTTCATAAAATCTTTGATCACAATATTGATCTTTAGGACTAGTATTGTATTGATGTTAAAATAAGTATATCCCAGGTGAGAACAAAACTACAGCATAAACTGAAATACATATTTATTTCTATCACATGTTCAAATAATTTTAGTGAATATGTTGAAGGTCAATGAAAGGCTGATGAGGCTCTCCTAACATCCAGGCTTGGATTACGATCAGTTGCGGTCATGTGCTCTATGCATACTACAAATGGTATCATGTTTAGTCCATCTCTGGAATTAGCAAGATAACTACTACTTGCTACTTACAGTGGGACCATTATGAATGAACTTGGCCATCCTCCAACAGAAAGTCAGATAACGGCAGCAAGCATGTGTAGTTATTGTAACTTTTAGAAGTCGTATAAGGCTCGGTTCACACTACCACGACCTGAAAGCCGCGCGACTTACGGCGCGATTTTGACATTGAATGGACTTTGTCTTGTGCATGTATGCAGAGATAACAGCATACAGGAAGATGCCATGCACTGCCTGGGTAATCTTCCTGTAATGTTGCATCCTAAATCACATCAAAATAGATGAGAATCCGACTTGGAGACGACTTCCATTCATCTATGGGCATAAATCGCCTTGAATTAGTACAGGAACCTTTTCTAAAGTTTGAGTGACTTCAGTAGTACTAATTAAAATGGCTCTCATTGACTAACATGGGATTTCACATGTCATGCAACTTGGGGTCTCGCAAGTCAGATCCCAAGTCACAGCAGTGTGAACCGAGCCTAATATTGTTTCATTGTTGAACGTTTTGCATGTATACCTCTTAAATGAAGACAACCTACTTGTTAAAAGAAAAAAAAAATAGAAAGCTGCAGCACTCATAATACCTCTAAATATGGTTACTGTAAGTGGGGGTATCTATAAATCACTGAGCTGGTGGAAAAGTAACTGATTCATCAATAAAGTGTGTGGTCCTGTTTTTTTGTTCACATCACATTATGTTCCAGGAGGCGCACCTGGGCACTGGCTTAGCGCAATGGAAAACCGTAGCATTTGCCTGAGAACAAACGCCCCAGGACATTTACTAGTCTTGTGTGGAGTGCTTGAGCAAAAAGCTTGTTTTGTGGTTTTAGCTTGGAAGTTCTTTTAATGATCTAAATGGCTGGCACACCTTTTGTGTGTAAAAGTTCCACTACGTAATTATTTCTAAATGGTGTATTTTTTGTACTGTACCAAATTGCCATTATATTTTACTGAGTTTTTGTTTTTGTGTACAGTGGAGCCTCGGATTGCAAGTAACACAGTTAAAGAGCATTTCGCAATACGAGCACTGTATTTAAAAAAATTCTAACTCGGTTTGCGAGTGTTGTCTCGCAAAATGAGCAGGATTCAGGCCAAAGCGGTGTGCAGTACTGCGTTTGGCCTGAGGTGGGGGGCGCTAGAGTCGAGCGGAGCCGAACAGCGCAGATCAGTATTTGGAAAGACACAAATACTCAGTTTCCGAGGTCAGGTGTTCTCTGACCTTTCCAGCCGTTTCCGAGGCTGTCCGCCCCCCCCCCCCCACCTCTGGCCCCATGCAGGATTGCATGCCATTAAAGTCAATGTAGAACAAATTATTTTGTTTTATATTGACTTTAATGGGCGAACTCGCTTCGAAAATGTGAGTACTTTGAATGTGTTTGGCATATCTAAACTTGGTTTTATTGCTACATTATTTGAAGAATAAAATTCTAGCAAGGTCATTTGAAATAAAACATAGTAAATTAAATTGCAAAATAAATCTGTAGAATGTGATTTGTTGTGAGAATATCATTTTATTTTTCAGGAGGAGGTCCTTTTTCAAAAAACTGACCAAGCAGCCGTCTCCTCTGATTCACACAAGCCGAAGCTTCTCCTGCCTAAACCGATCCCTATCTTCTGGAGAGAGCTTACCCGCATCACCCACCCACAGCTTGTCCCCCAGATCTCCAACTCCCAGCTGCCGCTCCACTCCTGACTTCCCATCGGGTGAGACATTAATACATGTTTAAGCAACTGGGCTTCCCTCTCTCAGATGAGAAAAGATAGTCCAGGATTTATAAAGATAAAAAATGCAGCTCTTGCTGCAATACTTGATCCTCCCTAGCACTGTACTGTTCCCTGCAGACTTACCAAGTTGATTGACACCTATCATTATTCAGTGAGTGTCAGTCCTTGGACTTCCCTGTGCCCTGCCCTTGCAATTCAATGATGCAGAAAATGGCACTAATGACTATAATTGTATTTCCATAGTAATCCATGATTGATTTTAACAATCTACTGCAAAAAAATAAATAAAATGTTACCCTAGAAAATTTTAAAAAATATCTCTTGTGCTATATGATATTGTATTATTTGTTTCCACGTTCCCATATCATTTGCTGTTTATGGTGTATTTGTGGCTAAATGTAGCCAGTCAAATAACTGAAAAAACTTTTTAGTTTTAGACTGGAGAGGGGTTATACCTTGTGTGTGTTTTTTCTTTTGTCTCTCAGTGTTTTGGTATGTCTTGGTGACTGTTCTCCCTGAAAGTGAAAGTCTTAAAGGGACATATAAAGCCACTAGGATTGAAAGTGAATATTGCAAAAACGTATTGTTTTTATTACTAGAAAAAAAAACATGGGAAACAAGTAATAAAGGCCACATGGTGTGCATTACTGTTTTAGCATTTACAACTTTCCTATGCAACACATTGTTGTTTGTTTGTTTTTTTCTTGTTTTTTTTTGTACGTTCTAATTTTGTCCTCATTTTTGTTTTTAGGTACCAATTCTTCACAGAGTAGCTCCCCAAGTTCAAGTGCTCCTAATTCTCCAGCTGGATCTGGCCACATAAGGCCTAGCACTCTGCACGGGTTGGGACCAAAGCTTGGAGGACAGCGGTACAGGTCTGGAAGGCGAAAGTCTGCTGGCAGTATACCACTTTCCCCATTGGCAAGAACCCCGTCGCCTACTCCTCAGCCTCCCTCACCACAGCGCTCTCCATCACCATTACATGGATACTCCGTGGGGAACTCAAAGGCAACACCCAATTTCCCAGCAAAGATGCACTCTCCACCAACAATAGTAAGACACGTTGTCAGGCCCAAGAGTGCTGAACCCCCAAGATCTCCATTGTTGAAAAGAGTTCAGTCAGAAGAAAAGCTCTCTCCATCCTATTGTTGTGAGAAAAAGCACTTATGTCCACACAAGCACAATCTTGAGATAACCAAGGAAGAAGTTCATAAGCAAACACAACGTGATGTAACATTACAGAGCCTTGAGGAGAACACATGTGATATTCCAGCATTTACACGTGTTAGACCTGTGGAGCAAGGCTGTCTCAAGCGTCCAGCATGTCGAAAACTTGGGAGGCAAGAGTCACTGGATGAGCTGGATAAAGAGAAGCTTAAAGCCAAAATAGTCATAAAAAATAAAGATATTTCAGAAAGACAGGACTTTCTTCTAAAACAAAACATAATATCAGATTTGCATAGTGAAATCCGACACCAGCTAACAGAAGCTGACAAAGATGACAAAGCACAAGTAAAAAGATCAGCCATATCTGAAAATAAATTTTCTGCTTATGACACTCGTTCAGGAGGCATTATGTTCAAAGAAGCTCCCTGCAAGAGTATAAGTTCTCGCCCAAATGGCACCAGCCTTTCTTTAGATAGTCAATCATTCAATTATAGCTCTCCAGTTGCTGAAACTGCCCACATGTCCTATGAACTCAAGAAAGGACCCACTGCCTCCTCCTTCCAAGAGAAACTTTTCCATCCATCCGAAAAGGGTATAAAAGATGACCCGTTGGATAAACCTGCCACAGCAAACCTTGATTACTTCCGGAAGAAAAAGTCATTTGAAGACAAAGATGGTAGTCTTTGCCCAGTTTTAAAGCCTAAAATTGTTCCAGTATCTCACGAATGTATGCAGTCTAAGCCTGTACATTTACAGACAGAATCTCTAGCCTTGCTAGATAACCGGACTTGTATGTCCAGTGTTCAAAGCACTCCAGTCTCTTTTACACCCTTAAAAAATTCTAACAATAGAAGCGAAAGTAATGTAGACAAATCGACTGTTACAACCACAGAGACACCTGTGCGGAAAAGCCCTTCTGAATATAAGCTAGAAGCAAGGTCTGTTTCATCTTTAAAGCCTATTGAAGGCACTTTAGACATAGCACTGCTGTCAGGACCAAAGGTTACAAAAGCTGAGCCTGATATTTGTAATAATCTAACAAAATCTGATGAGCAGAGCCGAAATGTAAAGAGTGAAGTTATAGATAACTCAAATGTGATATTTACCAAAACCAGCTCTAATTGCTCTGGTATTCCCATAGTGCAAAAGGGACCCTTGGATGAAAAACCCTGTGAGCCTCTACAGCCTTACTGCCGCACTGCAAAGATTTGTCAAAACAAAGACTCCTCATGCCTTAAAACAAAGGAAAACCTTGTGGATATGAAAAATCCTATTCAAAGCCAGAGGATGAGCACAGTAAAGCCAACATCATGCCCAGTAACTGAACAACTGTCTACGTCTGTGAAAGTTGATAGACAAGAAATGGTACATCAGGAGGTCTCCTCTGTCAAGTGCTCACTAGAGCTAAGACATAGTTCATCATCCACTGAAAGGACTCGTATGTCGAGGGATTCCTTTGAGGATTTCACTGCTAAAACTCTGGCAGACTATAGCAACTCAGAAAAGTACAGCTCAGCATTGAGCTCTATAGAAGAAGGAAATACGGGAACAGCAGTGTCCCAAATGGCACTTGATCATCAAAAATGTGTTAAAAAAAAAGTTGATGCTTGTCGTCCCATTGAACTTGTCACTGCCAAAAAATGTTTGCAGAATGCAGAACTCTTTTCAAAAAATCAGTATAGCCAAAATAAGCTGCAAGATGCTACTCTACAAAAAGGAGATCCAGGGAATATAAAGAAGAATGGTGTAGAGGTCCCCCTTCAGAAAAGAGATAATTGTGTTTCTGACATTAAGCGGTCATCTACAGCTTCAAATATCCCACCTGATAGAAGTATTAAAGCCCTTTCACCACTTAGGGAAGAACAAAAAGCAATTTGCCTGCAACTTGTCAGCTCCCTTAACAAACCAAAAGCAATGGTTGAATCTAAGTCCAGTTCTGTAAAAATAGTTCTGTCTGAAAAAAGCATTTTAACGCAAAACACTAAGCCAAGTTTGGCAGACCTACCAAATAATCAAATAGTTACAAATAAAGCTGAAAGTTTTACACAAGCTGGCACTGGATTAAATGCAGTTGGAGGATCTTCAGTTCAGAATAAAGATACCATTAAAAAGGGACCCAGTTTTAGCTTTACATCCTCCAAAAACAGCGTCAATACCAAGGACTCTACCACGGTATCAAACCCTGAACAGAGTATCAATGTGACGGCAACAGTGAGGTCTGATGCTGCAAGCACTGTTAACCTTAAGGATTGTTCCGCAAAAACACATCTAAAAGAAAAAACAAGCGCACATATGAAATTAACTAGAGCCAGTACTGTCAAAAGTTCTGTACAAAGTAGAGCTGTTCTTGATGTTACAGAGACTGGGCCTCCATCCATTGACAATGGTCAAGAAAATAAATGCACTGAAGCACTTTATGTTCAGAATGACAAGGGCAAAAAGGTCACTCCCTTTACCAGTAAAGATACTAGAGAGGCAACGTTGGACAAGCAAAAGTCAAGCATCTCTCAGAACTTGGTTGGGAAAGAAAGAGACCAGAGGAATGCACTGTGTGATACTAAAAGTACTGGCAGTGCTGCTTTGAACAAAGTTGGGAATACAAACATCTCTTTATCCAAACCAGACATGGCCGTATGTCCTGTGAATGTTTGTAAGGATAAAGTGGAACAAAATCTTAATATGAATGTTGATACTGTTAAATCAAAGAAGGATCTCCAAGAGATCTCCAATAGGTCTTGCCCTGCTACAAAAGAAGGCTGGCTATCCAGTAAACCTGTCATTGAGAAACAAGTTTCTAGTACCACCACCACACCAGGGACAGTTCGGAGAGATCCACCTTCCTCTCCCAGCAAGAAGAACATCACAAAAAGTATACCCAAGCCACCAGCTGCATCTCTGGAGAATTATTCCTCCCTTTCCTCAGATAAAGACTTAAAAGGACAGAAACGAGGAAAGGACAGTGTTTCACAGAGTAGTCCTCAAAAAAAGACATAATCTGCCAGCACCTTCATTAAGACCTCTTTACTGTAGTGGCTGCTGCTAAATCAAGACTACTTTGATAACCAGCACTGTGTTGTGGTTTATTTGCATTTGTACCATGTTGTGTGTAAGAAAAAAAAGCAAAGGTGTTTGTACTCGAAATCCAGCCTGTAACTGGGTTGCTGTCCGGGTACACTCTTGCAAGCTAAAAGGTGTGCCTGTAATGTTTGAGACAGGGCAAGGGCTATGGAAAATAAGGTCTCTGTAGAGAGTTACTGTTGTATTTTTTGTTGAATGTAGAATGTACATTAGAATGTTGAATTCCACTGCTTATTTTCTTATTGTACATTTTTTTTTCTTACTGTTGACTACTTACAAAACTGAGATCAGAACCCCCATCTTATCAGTGGCAAAAGTGAAATGAAGAGAGCGTTCCACTTTTGGTGTTTTAAGAAAGATATTATCTTTTAAAATGTGGTCGCACCCAAAGACTAGAGTTAATTTTGTGGCATTATTTTATGTAATTTAATGTTAGTATGGCCACTATAAATGAACAATGCAACAAATTGTGGATATCTTGACAAATATAAGCTGTTTCCGAACAGGCAGTCCTTTCGCTATCCCAGAAGTTTGTCGCAAAAAGAGGGCCTTTAATAATGGTTATGTGTGTATTTCCAAGAGTTAAAAAGAGTAAATTGACCAAAACTGCTTAAAGGCTAACTACACAAAAAAAAAATAATAATACCATTCAGTGGTGTGTAGTAAGATGCAAAATTTGGTGTGTAAACTCTGTTCAAATCCTTTTACCCAAATCTCTCATCTGAAAGTACTAATCTTAGCAACTTCTAGTTCAAGTCTAGTTCACTTTGCTGTGGCAGTGGGAGATTTCCTATATATATTGATAGGCTAACATCGATTTGAGAGGGAGAATACGACTCAGGGTATGGAGGTGTGCATAGTATTCACCTTCACCCAGTACCAAAACTCTCTCAATGATTTCCCCTTGATCTTCCATGCTGCGCAACTTAAGATGCCCTTATTTTGCAGCTCCTGTTAATTCCGTAGACTTCTATGGATCAGCACTTAACTACAGGAAGAAGGGCTTGGAGGATGAGACCTTAGTGAAGACTCGAACTGTTGGCTGAATTGTAACATCGAGGAATGCCACTGATTTCTGTGTACTGGGAAATACCTTTTTAAGTATAGTCTAGTTTGCAGGTCTTTTGTGCCAAATAATTCACATGTAGCCAATGAAGATCAGCTAGTACAAAAAGTAGTTTTAGTGGAATAGAAGTGCTCCTCATAAATATCTGCCCTGTAGGTAAATTAACTGCAGATTAAATAAACAGTTTACTCATTGTGCTGTTAAAATAATGTATCTTCAAATTAGGTGTGTTAATGACATCCAGTTTTGCCTCCATTTCACAAGTGCAAAAACCATAACTCTGTATAACAAAAACTGTTTCTCATACAGTTGTTGAATGTATATATATATTTTTTGTTTACTTCATAGGCTTAAAAGGGAAACTTGTTTTGAAGCCTAAAAAAAAAAAAAAAAAAACAGCCTTTCTTATGAGTATACCTTTAGATGTTGATTTATAGCCGGGGGCCTTACAATGTAGAGGTTTTGCTGTGCTGGGTTCACATTTTTTGTAAGTGCATTAAATAACTCCATACATTTCATAGCATCTCCTTTTTGTGTATTATAAATATGTGAATAATGTAAAATAAAAATGTTTTTTGTGTAACACAGGGGCCATGTTAGAGCTACTTGGTGCTTGAAAGGTGATATTACTTTCTACCTTTTTGTAAAGCCTTATTTATATTTTATGTACTCATTCTCCATCACATTTGTTAAATTTCAATCCATAGCTACAAAGATTTGAGTAAAACTCTAAGCAATGGCGATGCCATATGATTTTTTTCAAGTAGTAGAAAACAAATAGTATTGATGTGTTGTGGCCCACAGCAATCAATTGAATGTTACCTTGCAGTGGTTTAGTAAAATCAGAGTAGGAGTGTTTTATCATAAGCATGAGGGTGACCTTAAAATATTGCTCCTGTCCCATTTTCATTATAATTCCTATCCATGTTTAAAGCCCCTGCTCCTTAGATCATGGCTGTTTATGCTATTAAAAATCGCTAACAAGGCACTGTGCATCACCTTCTCCATTATTTATACTAGCAGAAGACAGTCAGGAACAATGAATATGAAATCGGCATCTGCCTCATTATAGGAATGTTCCTGATTCAAGATAATAGAAGCTGGTTTTTGATTGGTTGCTAGAAGAAAAAAACACATCTCTACTATCCACACTGTTTTTTCATAAAATTCCAAGCATTCCTTCACTTTAGAACTTATACATTGAACATTGTAGGTTCAATATCTTAGAAAGATATAATGGTCTGATGCAGTTCTCAGTAACAGCTAATGAGCTCAAGTGTTTTTCACTGAGATCACATCACGACAGACATCTGCAAGTGTTTTTGGTGCACCATGTCAAACATTCACCGCAGAAGAAAAGACGACACAACAGAATCCATATACCTCATCTCTACTGAGTTGTCGCAACACACAATTTTTGTTGCAGTTTAGGAATCGGTTTTTGTGGTGTGTCTAGTAGATATGTTTCAGTGTTTGTCATAATCATCTGCATGTTACACTGTTTTAGCTGACAGACCAGTTTGTGGGAGGTTGTCATGTTGTGGGAAACATCACACGCAGGGTCACACTGAACATGAAGCCATGCCGTAGAAAGTCATCATGCTACATTTCCGTATTTGAACAAACTTTTTACATGCCTTGCAGAGCTTATAATGTTTAAGCACTGACACCGCTGTCATCAGAGTACTAATATTGGGTTTGGGTTCTGCTTTTGTATAAACTAGCCAACTTTGCTCTAGTAACACACAGATTACAGCAGGCCATGGATATTCTTAGACCAGCCAAGGCTTCTGTCAAATAATTTCCAGTCTGAGGCTAATTGATAATGGCATACAGTCCATAGCCACCAAGGGGTTCCATTTTTTTCCTGAATTTTACAGCAAAAATTATCTTGCCCTTTATAGTGTGCAAGAGCAGCCCCAATAACCTTTGAAAAAAACAGGACATTCACCACTCACCTTAGAGTGCTAATGGCTGGTGTGCAGTGATGGGAATACCGTGGGATGATTAGTTGGTATAAGTAGGATTATTTGCCAAGTGATTTCTATTATCCCACATAGGGGCAATCACAGCCTGTATTGCTCTAGTTTTTGGGGCTTCCAATTATCCTTGCTATGGCCATTAATGACAGAGTTTCACATGAACAGCTTGTGTGGCTGGCCAACAAGCAAGTGATATTATTGGAGGTATATTATTATGATATTGCCCTGCTAAAATATCATCACAATATTCTCTCTACTGTAGCTTAACAGAGAAAAAGTGCACCCCTGTAACACAGGCCATTGTAAAATCCTTTCTTAATACTTTTTAAAGTGTACCTGCTCATACTCAAAGAGAAATACTCTGTTTTCTAAACATTACTTTAATTTTAAAGGTAGTGGCTGATTATAACATATTACTGTTTCTTCCTTTAAATGCCGGTGCTTGTGTACGGCCATCTTGTAATACGTCTTGCAGGGAATGTGGTTACTGTGGGTCGTGGTTTAGATATAATTGTCCCTTTTAGCCCTGAAAACTGGATAAGTGCTAGGTAGAATCGCTGGCTTGGCATTTTTCTCTATCTTTGAGTGAGCTGCAGTTATTCGTGTTTTCTGATGAAGTATTAGAAAGGACTAAGCCAACACAAGCTATGCTAGGTAATTTATTTAACTTTCAGTACAGGTTCACTTAAAAACGGCCATTCTGCAGAATGTCCAATAGTCAAAATTACCTTCCGATAGCATTTTAGCAGTTATCTACCTTACAAAATATAACCATCTTAGCACATTAAGAAGCTGTTTTCATTTTCACCAGAAACGTTTTCACCTCCCATTGATTAAATGTTTACAGATGTATGTACCGTGGGATCATTTTCTTCACCTGTCAAATTATTTTGTAGTCTTAAAGTACCCAATGTGTTCATGTCCAATTTGTCTGTTGTTGACCTTACTACTAATGTAAGATATTTGTGTTACTGGTTAGTCTATTCTATGTAATGGTTCTACGAACTGCTCTCCTTTTCTAGTCTTAACTGCTGTAGAAATAGCAGCTTAGTATCTGTGCAATAAGTGTTTGTTGTCTTAACTTTCTATAAAATGAAATACACCAGAAAAACACAAACTTTATGAATGTCGTATTTGTTGTATACTGAACACATATTTATACTTCAGCTGCAAAGCATAACATTGAAATAAAAGGACGGCATGAAGGTCAAAGCTTTTCAGACTGACAGTTCATTTCCCTAGGCGCTCGCAGGTCAAGGCCACTGATGTTTACTGCTTCTGGTCCCAAAATGTATGCCTTCTTGGATGCTCTACCTTAAAGTGTATGAATAAACACAATGTCAAGTAAAAATTGTTACTTCAAGTGATCCTGACACTATACAATAACTCTGTAATTGACGAGCAAAAATATACTTGTAAATGGAGACTCTAAATGCCACCTTTCTAATGTAAAATTGTACCTTAAATTCCACTGGGAAACCAACAATGCCACCACATCAATCTTCCTCAAAGCTCCCGCTGATTCCTCTTGCTGACCTCCGTCTCACTTTTGTTTCCTGTACCTGTGTGGAGGTTAGCAGGAAGAACTAGTGAGAGCTATTGAGGACAGAGCTTGCCCTGGATGTGTCTTAATCCAAGCAAATTTCATGGGACAATTTCACACTATTGGAGAAATTGTTGTCATGGTCAGTGGAAAAAAGCTTTTACAGGTATATCTTAGCTGGGTCATTTTTGTAAACGAAGAGGGTTGTTTTAAAGCAAACTTGTATTTAGAAAAAGCTGACTAAACTAACCGCTTTGCAAAAGACTGCTCAAGGCTCCCACGACGCAGAAGAAGAGTGCAAAATATGGCGCAGCTGTGCATGGTAGCCAATCAGCTTGTTCAATTAAGCTTTGACAAAAAAATAAAAATAACTGGAAGCTGGTTGGTTTCTATTCACAGCTGCAGCAGATTTTGCACTCTCCAGTTTTAGTAAATTCAACCCCTCTGTGTGTATGTAACAGGCTAACAGGAACTGGGTGGTAAGTTCAAAGAAAGGAACGCTGTGAGCCTGTGAGCAATCACTGCAGTCCAGATGCGCTGGCTGCAAGCCATGGCTCACCATCGATGAGAAAGGAAAACATTTAACTTCACGTGTGTGTAGCTGGAACCACCCAGTTTCTTGAGAAAGAAAAAAAGCTGCACAACAAACGATCCAACGTGATTTTTTCTAAAAGAAAAAAAAGGTCAAATGTCAGCCGACAAGACAATGACACAGGACCCAGGAAGTCCCGGGTCATTGTCTTGGTGGCTGTCGTTTGACTTTTTTGGAATACATCACTTTGGATCGTTCGTGTTGTGCAGCTTTTTTTCTTTCTCAAGAAACTGGGTGGTGCCAGCTATACACACGTGAAGTTAAATGTCTGAGCAAAAAAACAAGTAGTTTTTTTGCACATGCAGTATTTTTTTGAAGAAATAAAACCTTGTGGAAATGTGCATATATTTTGCAGAGATGTACTGCATGTGATTTTTTTCTATTATTTTGACCAATGCATACGTTTTAAATACAGGTACACGTTAAACTGAATGCTGGTCTAAGAAAACTACTATACTATCTCATGCCAGGTGACAAACGTGTATTGTATATTCACAGTGGTGAGTGCAATAGCTAGTGCAACAAGACAAGAGTATAAAATGTGTGGCACATAATTACTTTTTTCCTCCTTTTTTTTTTTACTTCAACTTTTAACACACAAAATCAGGCAGAGGTACTTGGCTATTCACAAAGTATATTGGTTACTTAAATTTGTGCCTTTTCCAACGTTCTTGTTTAGACCTAATATAGTAGCCTTAAGAAGTCTTTACTATTCTTAATAAGTAAACGCCTAACTAATAAAAGAGCGAATTTTCACAGCATAAGTATTACAATCCTACAGCTATCTTACAAGACCCTGTTAGATGGTCTGTGAAATCCTGGTTGCTGGGGTTTACAGAAAATTCAGTCTGAGAAAAACCAATGAAAACAGTTCCTGTGTTGATAGGGTCATTGATTGCTTTTAACTGGCTGTGCCCTCGGCCCATTTTTTTAGAACAATTGGCTAGATGGCTTTACTGAAAAAAGTGTGTGTGTGTGTATATATATATATATATATATATATATATATATATATATATATATATATATATATATATATATATATACACACTAGTACTGTGTACATTTGTATGCAGGTGTGGAAAATGTAAATGAAGCATGCCTTCAGAAATAGAAGTGTTAATAATATATTTTTTATTGGTTAATAAAATGGACTGTAAATTACCAAATCTAATCCAAAATTTGGAGTGATCACCCTTTGCCTTCAAGACTGCATAAATTCTTCTAGGTACACTTACATGCAGTTTTTGTAGGAACTTGGCAGGTAGGTTGTTCCAAACATCTTGGAGAACTAGCCAGAGATGGACTATGGATGTAGGCTGTCTCAAATCCTTTTGTCTCTTCATGTAATCCCAGATAGACTCGATTATGTTGAGATCAGGGCTCTGTGGTGACTAAGCCATCACTTCCAGGACTCCTTGTACTTCTTTACGCTGAAGATAGTTCTTAATGACATTGGCTGTATGTTTGAGGCCATTATCCTGCTGAAGAACACATTGGGGACCAATCACACACCTCCCTGTATTTTTCAGCATTGAGCCTGACCAAATCTACAACTCTATTTACAGAAATGCAGCCACAAACATGCAAGGAACCTCCACCACGCTTCACTGTTGCCTGCAGATATGAATTAATGTACTGCTCTCCAGCCCTTTGGTGAACAAACTGCTTCCCGCTACAGCCAAATATTTCTCATTTTAAGTCCAGTCAGATTCCTATGTTTTAGTATATAGTTGAGTCACTTAGCCTTGTTTTCATGTCCTAAACATAGCATCTGGGGTTTAACAGAATGGCAGCGGGTGCTTTGGACTGTTGAGTCAAAATTACATTTAGTCACACCATTAACCACTTAAGACCCAGACCAAAATGCTGCTAAAGGACCTTGCCCCTTTTTGCGATTCGGCACTGCGTCGTTTTAACTGACAATTGCGCCGTCGTGCGACGTGGCTCCCAAACAAAATTGGCGTCTTTTTTTCCCCACAAATAGAGCTTTCATTTGCGCACCCGTGATCCACGGCTGGGTACTAGTACCGACGTAAATATACATGGATGCGCCCAGCCGTGCCATTCTGCCGACGTATATGTGCAGGAGGCGGTCCTTAAGAAGTTAAATGGTCTACTTTTACACAAGATACCAAATTACCCCAATCATAAAGCCAAAACTACACAATAACTGTTTAAAGGAGTTGTAAAGGAAAAACTTTTTTTTTTGCTGAAATGACTGTTTACAGGGTATAGAGACATAATAGTTAACTGATTCCCTTTAAAAATGATTAAAAATAGATAAAAATCAATCATATAATGTGCCTGCAGGTTAGTTTAGTTTTTGCATGTTGCTTCCAGTCTCTCTGATGTACAGAGCCAATAGAGGGCAGTGATGGTTTGTAAAACGAAACTGGATTGGTGCTGAGAGGTTTTAGACACACAGTAATCACACCTCCTTGATTAGTGACCACAGTGAGAAAGCTCCCAGTACTGTGGTGATCAGGAAACAGACAACCAGGAAGTGCCCAGAACAGAGAGGAATAACGGCAACATCAAAGCAAAAATGAACAATGAGGACATGAAACCAGGACTGCAGTAAGGTCAAGGAAGCTATTTAGCTAAAACAAAATCCTTTAGTTACCCTTTAAAACCTTAGTGTTAATCAAAAGAAATGACCAAGTCCAGACCTTGGTCCAATAGAGAATTTGTGACTGGACTTGAAAAACGTTTGTTCGCCCATGACCCCCAATGGAACCTGACAGGGCTTGAGTAGGTTTGCCAAGAATGCATGAAAATTGCAGTGTCCAGATTCATAAAACTCAGAGAGCCATATACATACAGACTAAAGTCTGAAATTGCTGCCAAAGGTACATCTTCTAAATAGTGAGTTATTTTTTACCATTTTAACATTGTAATTAAAGTGGCGTTTTAGCTGGGCCTATGTTTACTTAACTGCTTGCCCCCCACCCACCGACAAATGATGGCGGAGTGGTGCGGCTGTCATTCTGGGACCCCATCATATGCCGTCCCAGAACGGCTGCTTGTGTGCCTGCGGTGATGGCGTGCCTACGGTGATAGCGGCTGCGCCACGTCTGCGGCTCTTTTACTTTGTGATCAGCCGGGTCCCATGTAAACATGGAGATGCCGGTAATCGGCTCTCCTCGCCTCGCACTGGCAGTGTGTGTGGCGAGGATAGCCGATCAGCAGGACTTCCTCCGTGCCCTTATTACAGTATGACAATTTAGTATCACCAATCAGTGCCCATCATTGCCCACCAGTGGCAAAAAATACGTGCCCACCACTGTCTACATGTGCCACCAATCAGTGCCCATTAGCAATGCCAGTCAGTACAGTACACTACAAAAAGTGTTGCTGACTATTAATAAACACACACTCACCTGTCCAGTCTCTCCCCTGCCTCTCTGGGGCACCGGCATTGCAAGTGTGGGCACCTGGCCGTGACAGCTTGTGGCTTCACAGCCAGGTGCGCACTGCGCATGTGCGAGCTATGCGTCCTGAATTTCTGGTAGTAGCTAGGTAGTAGCTAGGTACCTGTCAAAATCTAGGTACCCGCTCTTCCCCCAAAAAAATCACATGGTAAATGTCGGGGGTTAAAAGTCCTAATAGCGGATGTTCCGCTTTTGGGTGGAACTCCACTTTAAATTATTTTGCAGGAATTTGTTTTCACTTAACATGACAGTGTATTTTTATTGACTGGTGTTCAAAACAAAAAATACTTTTTTTTTAACCACTTCAGTCCCAGAAGGATTTACCCTTCCTGACCAGAGCACTTTTCGTTATATGGGACTGTGTTGCTTTAACTGACAATTGCGCAGTCGTGCGATGGTACACCCAAACAAAATTGGCATCCTTTTTTTTTCCCACAAATAGAGCTTTCTTTTGGCGGTATTTATTTTTTGCTCTATAAACAAAAAATAGTATACATTTTCGGGAAATAAGGCTGCATTCACACGGGTGCGGCGCCTGCGGTAAAGCGGAGGTATTTGGCCGCTAGCGGACGCTTTGAACCCCCGCTAGTAGCTGAAAAAGGGTTAAAAAACATCCGCAAAGTGCCGCTCCTTCATCACTCCAAAGATGCTGTTTGCAGGAGTTTTTTTAACGTCCCGCCAGCAATCACCTCAGTGTGAAAGCCCTCAGGCTTTCAGGGGAGACTGCAGGGGAGCTGTTTTACAGGCGCTATTTTTAGCTCAAAAGCGCCTGAAAAACGCTCCATTGTGAAAGGGGTCTAAGCGTATATTGATTGGTTTGCGCAAAAGTTATAGCGTCTACAACATAGGGGATAGATTTATGGCATGTTTATTATAAAAAAATATTAGTAATGGCAGTGATCTGAGATTTTTATTGTGACTGGGACATTGCAGCAAACATATTGGAAACTTTTGACACTATTTTGGGACTAGTGACATTTATACAGTGCTAAAAAAAAACAAAAAAAACACTAAGGGGCGATCAAGGGGTTAACTGTGTTCCCTCACTGTGTTCTAACTGTAGTGGGGAGGGTCTCACTAGAACATGACCGAGATCACTGGGAGCAGTAGATCCCTGTCATGTCACTAGGCAGAACAGGGAAATGCCTTATTTACATAGGCATCTACCCGTTCTGTCTCTCTGTGACACAATCAAGGGCCACTGGCGGACATAGAGTCCACAGACACGGCAGGTGCGCGACCACTAGAACGTGATTTAAAGGGGATGTACAGGTACGCCCATTTGCGCAGCCAGTCCATTGTGCCGATGTACACCGTCGTGCGCTGCTGGGCAAGTCGGTAAACTGACATTATGGGTATTTAGGCTGTCAAGGTCAAGACTATTGCATATTCATACTACCTAGAAATATACATTACTTTGTGAGAATTGGGGAAATAGCACTTAACAGTCAAGTGTTATGAATTTGCATAAGAGTAACAAAGAGGAACAGGTAACTCATTTAGGGAAGTGAAAGTGTCTCACTTCATTTCAGATTCTTATGAAAAAAAAAATCTTCCTGAAAAAATAATGATAAAACCAACAGTTCATAAGTTCATACTGTGTGTGTGTCATATATATAATATTTGAAATGGTATGATGGTTATACACAAAACACACCTATAAATATATATATATATATATATATATATATATATATATATATATATATATATATATATATATATATATATATATATATATATATTACAATTTCTATTTCGTAACGGGGCTGAAGATTTTATTCTTTTTAAGAAACTAATGTACAATTTTTATTTATGTAACAGGGCTAAAGATTTAATTTTTTTTAGCAAAAAGCCTGTCCTTCCTTTAAAGCGGAGTTCCACCCAAATTTGGAACTTCCGCTTAACCCACTCCTCACTCCCTTACATGCCACATTTGGCATGTAATTTTTTGGGGGGGGGGAGTGGGGGCTTCAAGAGGAGTGGGACTTCCTGTCCCACTTCCTGCTTCCGCCGAGGGGCTGGTTAGGCGATTAAGCATATACATAGCAACATAACGGGATAACTTACTAAAACGGGAGCACGCAGAATCTGGTGCAGTTAGTGTCAAAACTTAATTGAGCAAGCTGAAGTTAGAACCTGGTTTCTATGCACGGCTGCTGATTGGACAGGCGATGGTCTAGGACCTGTCGGTGTCCTAGGCGATCGCCTACAGGGAGGGGCTGCTGTAGGCGATTAAGCTTAATCGCCTAACCAGCCCCTCGGTGGAAGGAGGAAGTGGGACAGGAAGTCACACTCCTCCTACAGCCCCCACTCCCCCCCAAAAAAAATTACATGGGGGGTGTGGAGTGGATTAAGCGGAAGTTCCATTTTTGGGTGGAACTCCGCTTTAACCTCCCTGGCGGTATGATTCTTTCTGGTTTTAGGTGCTGAAAGCAGTACCATTATTTGCAAGGAAATTTGGCTTTTTATACTGTAGGCCTGTAATTCTTAGGAATAACTCACTTAAATCTGACCAAACAAGAGTCTAGTAGCCATCCCGGTATGAATTAAAAAAAAAAAAAATTATAAACTATAATATAATAAATAATTATAACAAATAATACAATTATAATAAAAAAAATTATTCAATAATGTAATCAACTCAAAATCACTGAAATGTATTCAGTTGCAGAATTGTCACTATCATTAATTTTATTTTTATTTTTCGTATAATACTTTTATTTTTTTATGATAAATTTCCCCACAAATCGCTATCATTTAATTCTGCAGCTGATTATAATTTATTATCGCTGTTTTCTAGCTGCTCTAAAACCATTTTTGACATAAAGGGACACTTTTGGTTGCTATGGACAATCTACAGTTTCCAGGCAGAAAGAACAGTTTTTATTATATAAAAGTACATGTAGGGCACTGGGCAGACCACTAGGGACAAAGGGGGTGTGTATTTTTTATATACAGTACTGTAATCTATACGATTACAGTATACTGTATGTAATGTGTTTGTTTCCTTTTTTGAATTTGGTGCTGTTTTCCACCCCCGTGCGTCGTAACGTCGCAGGGAACGGAGATCGGCAGCACACGGGGACACTGTGTGAATCGAGCGAGGACCCGCTCGCTCACACAGCGGGGATGCATCGCTGGATCCAGGAACAAGGTAAGTAAACCAAGCCTATGGATGCTGCGAGGCGAGCCTGAGTCTGATTCGGGGTTACTGATCGCAGCACAGAAATGTAACCACGTGTCAGACTCGGGAATACCGCCAGGGGGGTTAAAGCGGTTCTTCTCTGCATCTGAGCACCACAAACAAACGCTATTTTATACATTTTTAGCATTCAAAGCAAACTCCCCCAGGTAGAAGAGTGTGCTTAGCTGAGAAAAACCCTCCTGAAGTCTCCTGAGATGTATAACATCATTTGCCGAGGCAAGAAACCAGCAAGTAACAGAAGAAATTTAAAAAAATTGGTAAAACAAATAAAATGATAAATTCCTTTAACCTCCCTGGCGGTATGATTCTTTCAGATTTTAGGTGCTGAAAGCGGTGCCATTATTTGCAAGGGAATTTGGCGTTTTATACTGTAGGCTTGTAATTCTTAGGAATAACTCACTTAAATCTATCCAAACAAGAGTCTAATCTCGGGTATGATTTTTTTTTTTTTTTATTAAAAATTATAATATAATAAATAATTATAAAAAATTATAACAAATAATATAATTATAGTAAAAATTATTCAATAGTGTAATCAAATCAAAATCACTGAAATTTGCTCAGTTGCAGAATTATTTATGACGTATTTCCCCACAAATCGCTATCGCTAAATTCTGCAAGTGAATCTGATTTATTATCGCTGTTTTTTAGCTGCTCTAAAACCATTTTTGACATAAGGGGACACTTTTGGTTGCTATGGGCAATCTACAGTTTGCAGGGAGAAAGAACATTTTTTTATTATATAAAATGACATGTAGTGCACAGGGCAGACCACTAGGGACATGGGGGGTGTGTATTTTTACATACAGTACTGTAATCTATAAGATTACAGTGTACTGTATGTATAGTGTTTGTTTACATTTTTGAATTTGGCGCCGTTCTCCGTCCCCGTGCGTCGTAACGTCGCAGGGAACGGAGATCGGCGGCGCGCGGGGACGCTGTGTGAATCGAGCGAGCACCCGCTCGCTCACACAGCGCGGATGCATCGCTGGATCCACGGAGAAGGTAAGTAAACTGTCTCTGTGGATGCTGCGAGGCGAGCCTGAGTCTGACTCGGGGTTACCGATCGTAGCACAGAAATCTAACCCCGTGTCAGACTCGGGAACACCGCCAGGGAGGTTAAATATTGTATCTGCTGGGTGTCTATACTGTAGTTTGCCTGTGAAAACATCTTTCAGAACCCGGGTCTTGCCCGAGGGAACATGTATCAATGGAAAAAAAAGTTTTAAACTACCGTTTTTTAATTTTTTTTCCATTGATACATGTTTCGTGGGGCAAGACCCAGGTTCTCAAAGACGTTTTCCAACAATAACTTGAATATTGGCTTTTAAAATGATCATTTTTGAATTCGAACGTTCCCATAGACTTCAATGGGGTTCTAAATGTTCATGTGAACCCGCGGTCTGTTCAACGGTTCTGGTGCGAACCGAAACGCGGGGGTGTTCGGCTCATCCCTATTATGGATCTAAATGCTGTGTATGTTTATGCCCCTGTGTAAATGTCTCCAATGAAAACAATGCAGTTGCATTCAGGTCTGTAAATACAAAAAAATCTTTTTTATTGTTACAGCTGTGTGAATGGGCTCTTTATTTTTGCCTGCTGATCTATCTAGTAATGCACTTCTTAGGGTGGCTCCATCTATGGAACAACTGAGACACCTTTGGACAACAGCATTGTCTAGTTTTAGATGGATTTTACATAAATGACTGCGATAAATGTTTTACATAAATGAATAGAAGCTGACCATTGTACGCACCACATACAAGGCGCTGGCACTATCTGCCCCTTTCCCCCACTCATCCGCTACTAAGCTGTCCCGCTTAGTAGCAACTAAGCCCGTAAATTCTATTCTGGCTCTTCCTTCCTTACAGTGTCCTGCTCTAATATTGCCACAACAGGTGAGCAGAAGTAGAGGGCAGAGGTTAGCTCTGTCGAAAGTTTAACTTCTATTATATTAATATTCTAGCTGTATAATTAATATTTATTTTAGCGTACAAGTTGTGTTGATGATGGGGTTGGGTGTAGGTTGGGAGACCCCTCATGCTAACTTTCTGGGTTTTTTCTTCACATAACTTTGGAACTATGTATTACACTCAATATGATTTAGGGACTTTAAAGAATATGGTGTAGGGATCATAAAATTGAACTTTTGAACCTTGGTTGCCAACAATTCTGCAGAGATCCACTACATTTGTCTATAGTGTTGTACATCCTTTCATGAGTTTCTTCCAATTAGAAAAACAAAGAAAAACTTGTCATAAGGAAATGTAGACTTCTTTTTAACCTCTTGGCACCGGCATGCTGCAAATATGCAGCCATCTATCGGTGGGTGGGTCTTGGCACTAAGCTACTGCATATTTGCATGCAATATTTCAAAAACAGCAGTACAACACAGTTACTAGCGGAAAGCTCCCAATCACTACTTGTGATCAGGAGCTTTCCAATCATGCGACAACAAGTCACATGATCATAAACCCCGCCCTGCCTCCTGGCATTTTAAACTCCTTAAAAGGCCCGGAGGCGCCTGCACCAAGGGGATAATGTTGAAAAGTGAGTCCACATTTGCATCGTTCTGTGTTTTTATCTCCCCCCCCCAAAAGAATTGGGATTTTAGAGTAAAAATTTATTATTACATGAGAGGTATAAGTGGGGTACAGAACAAGGTAAGTGTCCTTACAGTTAATGTAGTTAAGTAGGTACAGATACTATAGGACTTTTATCAACAAGCTTCGAAACATATCAAAAACTGCAGAGTATGGACAGTATTTTGATAACTTCTGCCCACCGTCATCGGAAGCTAATGACTTCAGAACTGTGTCTTCCTGCTCTTTATCCATCTTCACGGGTAGGTATTCAGCCGGAACCTTCAAGTACACAATGGTCATGGCAGAAAATGTTATGAAGCAGCAGAGATGCTTACACTATGAGTGACCTACATAGGTACAGACCTACATTTTTTTTTTGTCATCCTCCAATTGATCCTCATTTGCATGGACCAAAAGTCTGGCAAAACACAACACAGACGCACACATAGCAGGTTGCTAAAGACCAAGATCATTGTCAGAAATGTGTATTCAATCGTATTCATATTAATACTGTTAATCTTCACAGCCATCAATCATGGCACTCACTTCCTCCTAAACTTGCTGGCATTGATGATATGTAGCATAAAAATAGAAGAGAAAATAAATCAAATATAGTAGGGCATTCTGTGGACAGAAGTGAGGCATATAAAGGGCAGTACCAAGTTATTCTACATATTTTCTGTTTATTCAGAGTCTATCTCATTTAGCATGCTTCAGCTCATCACAGTATATACCATATAGCAAAGTCATTTACAGACCAATGGTAACCAAATCTTTTCTAGTTTTAAGTAGAGTGGGGAAAGTTTTTAATTGTCGTGTTTGCATCCCAGTTGCTGAGATTGCCCCTCACTTTGTCTCTGACACCTGTCACCTGGATCGGAAGTATAATTAATTCTCCCCAAAGAAGATTTAACAACCCTGTTCAGAATTTCAGGTCTGACTTCAGCTAGAATTTTTGGGCTCAATTTGGACCAAAAGACGCACAGGACCCTTGTGCAAATTTGCACCAGATCCGTAGCAGAGAAGTGTGAACGGGTTCCATAGAGAGAAGGTGAACCCAGCCTAAAACACACTATGGCTCTTGGGCTTAGACTCTTAATTGAATCCTGGTTAGGTCAGCATCTACAACTTCTGTAGCTGCTGACTTTTAATGGACACTTACCTATCCAGGGAAACAGTCCTGTTCTCACCTGAACCAATTCTGCAATCGGCTTCAGGTCCCAGAATCTTACTGTACCTAACGGTCAGATGCAACCGATTTTCTCCAGTCACTATACTGGTAGTCTCAGAACAAACAAATAAACCGTTAAATTCCCCACTTTTATTGTTGAACTCTAACCAAATATAGATTAGTGCAGTTCTGCATTGATTATTACATCTGTTTACATTTATTTTGAATGAAAGCAGTGTAAAGCCTCGTACACGTGCTCGGTTTACTCAGCAAGAACCAGCAAGAAAACTAGACGTGTGCAGACTGGAGTATTTTGTTTTGTTTTTTCGTTTTCGTTTGGAAAATAAATTTATTTAGTTACTCCCAAAAATCGTTTTGATTTATTTAGTTTTTCGTTGGGGAATAGCTTTCGTCCGAAAATCCCATAATTCTTGGTTTCTGTTGAATGGTCAAAAGAATATTCGACGAAACGTCTTAACGCCAAATCGTACATTTCCATTCGAATATTCCGCCTACAAGAATTCTAATGTTGTATGACTAGTAATAATGTCAAATCTATTCTCTGTAATGTCGAATCTATTATTTCTATAGTGTCGAATCTTTTCTCTATAATGTTGAATCTTTTCTCTATAATGTCAAATCTTTTCCCTATAATGTCGAATCTCTCTATATCGAATTTTTACCGCAACAAAAACGAAAATAAAGCATTTTTTATGTCGGATCTTTCTGTTTTCGTTTCTTGCGCTTTCGTTATCATTTGTTAAAACGATAAAGAAAAAAACTGATTTTCGGGCGAAAATGCATTCTAACGAAAACGAATGCACATGTCTAAAGAAAACTGCTGGCAGTGCTTTCTTGCCGAGTATACCGAGCCTGTGTACGAGGCTTTCAGGATTCCCGACAAGAAAACTGCCCAGAATCTAGACGAGAAAAATAGAGAACATGTTCTCTATTTTCTCGTTGTGAGATTCTCGGCAGAGAATGAGAGTGTGTATACTTGGTCGCTGTGGAAACCCACGCATGCTCAAAATTACTTTGACACTTGTGCGGTAGCTTCCATATCATAGGTAGGGTAAAGCAAGATGGCAGCGACGACATCACCGCGTTCTTGCCTTTCAAGAGAACTGCGGTTATTTTGAAAGATCTGTGTGTACACTTGGGCGGCAAGAGATTCTTGCCAAGAATCTCGTCGGGAAAAAAGTTTTGTTCCTGACGAGAATCTTGCCCATGTGTACAAGGCCTGAGTATCTAAATGTGTTCTGGTGACAGTGACTGCATAGTAGGGCTGGAGTGTGAGAGGAGGTAGACGCCAATCAGTTCATGTGCCGACAATAAGAGAGAGAAGAGTGAACGCAAGATGAGCTTATTACTGTACTGCTTCTCCCTTCACAGGCTGGGATGGCTCCAGGATAATCTGGGCTCAGAAGAAGTGAGTTAAATAAAGTGACCATCTGAGAACATCTGTCATAAGAAAGTAGGAAAAAAATATCAGCTGTACTCAATTAGCTGCTCTTACAGTTTTTTAATCAGTGAATTGACTGCATACAGTGATGTCTCCAAGCCACAACCAACCTTCCTTGACATGTTTCACCACTTCTAAAGGGGAGATCTCTGAATTAAGGTTGAATAATGCAACAAAAGCTTGTTTTGTCTCCTCTTTTAACCACTTAAGCTCTGGACCATTTGGATGGTTAAAGACCAGGCCACTTTTTGCGATTAGGCACTGCGTCGCTTTAACTGATTGCGGGGTCGTGCAACGTGGTTCCCAAACAAAATTGATGTCTTTTTTTTTCCCCACAAACAGAGCTTTTTTTGGTGGTATTTGATCATCTTTGCGTTTTTTTTTTTTACCCTATGAACAAAAATAAAGCGACAGTTTTGAAAGGAACCCCCCGCAGCAGGACAGAACTGGCTCAGAGGAGGGGGGTCATGACGGGGTGGTAAGGCAGCTGGGAGTAAGAGGTACAGGGTTTGTTTATTCAGGGGATCTGATTGGTTTAGACAGGGGTGTGTAGTGGGGGGGAGCTTGGGGGTTAAGTTATAGTGGGTGGGTGGAGCTGGCACATTCGCCTCAGGACAGCAAGGAGTTGACACACTGCTGCCATGGGAGATATGGAGGGCCTTATTGCGCAGCTTAGGGCCGCGGTCGACACTCATGGCTCGGAGTGGGTGCATGGTCGTCTGATGGCGTCTCTGCAGGGGGTCCAGCAGTCCCCCCGCCGAGGGGATCTGCGTCTCCGCATGCTCGGCGGTCTCGGCCCCCGGAGCGCTACAGCCCTGATGGGACCCCCCGGGCTCAGCGCCGCATTGGGAGCCCGCATGCAGACCCTTCAGGCCCCCCTCCTAAGCGTCCGATGGCTGTGGCGGGGTGGTCGCCTGGGAGGAATCCCCGTCCTAGGCGGAGCTCGCGGGGGGTGGGTGTGCGCCGGTGTGAGGTACCGGGCCCGTCCTCCGCCGTAGTCTGGATGCAGGAGCAGGCGGTTGGTGCAGTCGGCGATGTTCCGGTCGGCGCGCCAGCCCGGCGTGGGAGGAGTGCTGCTGCGGGACCTGGCCCGGGGACTGGTGCGGCCGGGGGCCCTTCCGTGAGGTCGGTGTCGCGGCGAGGGAGTGCGGGCACGTCTGCCCGTGGTGGCGGGAAGTCGGCGGCGCGCGGCTCCGGGTCACGTTCGGTGCCCGTGGGAGCGGGGAGGAGAGTGGCGCCCGGGGATGACGTCAGGGTCGGAGGTTACCAACGCGTGGTGCGGAGGGCCGCGAGTGTGTCGGTGGAGCGGCGAGTGCCTGCGGCGGCTGGGAGCAGAGGACGGCCTGCCCTGCGGAGGTCGGATGTTCCCGGGGTGCCAGTGGAAGGGGACAGCAGCCCAGAAGAGGGTGAAGTGGAAGATGAGGAGGTGCCAGTGAGGGAGTTCCTGTCGGCGGCCCCTCTGCAGCCTGGTGAGTCTGCCTTAACTTTCCTTCTGCCTTTCCTTTCCCAGTCGGTGGGGTCTCCGGATAGGGCCGCAAGGTGGGGGGTGGAGTCCCGGGGGGGGCTCTGTCCACAGAGGCATTGGCTCAGGTGCGGGGCCTACTGCAGGAGCTGGGGGAGGGGCGGGGCACGGCAGTGGCTTCTGAGGTGGCAGGTACTTCTGGTTTGCCTGGCACAGCGGGTCCTTCCACGTCGGGGAAGGGGTTGGAGCCGGGCGGTTCACTCGGCCAGGGGGGAGGTGTATGTTTGCTTTGAGGGGCCGCTGGGGGCACATCTGCGGCAGGAGGTCCGGAAACGGATTTGGGGGGGGAGTACGTGGACATATTTTCCCTGCTCCCTCTGGAAAAATTTCACTTAGATCGCGGTCGGCCCGACGAGAATAGGAGGGAGGAGGAGGAGAGGCGGCGTTACCGCCTCATTCCTCGTACGTTCGCGAATTGGCTGCAGGCATTCGCGATACTGGCGAGTGTGATCGGGGAGAGGGACCCGGGGTGTTGTTCGGCCTTGTTCTGTTACCTGGATGCGGTTGGCGAGGCTTATAGGGTTTATGGGGGTGGGGCGTGGCTGCGGTACGACGAACAGTTTCGTCAGCGGAAGGCGGTGCGCCCTGGGATCAGATGGGACCACAAGGACATTGGCCTCTGGATGAGGCTGTTGGCTCCTGTACGTGCGGGAGGTCAGTCCTTTCCTGGCGGAGCCTTCACCTCAGGACCGTCGGCCGCACGCAAAAAAGGGGTGTGTTGGCAGTTCAATGAAAGCTCTTGCTGTTTCAGGGGGACCTGTCGGTTCCGGCACGAGTGTTCGGGGTGTGGAGGAACCTATTCCTTCGCACGTTGTTTTAAGTCCGGGCGCGGCAGGGCCGGGGATGCCCCTGGAAAAGGGAATGACGCCGGTGAAGGCGGAAAGGATGCGCCCCTTCCTAAATAGGTACACGGATCGAGGGGCGGCCCGCCTTCTTTGGTTGGGCTTCTCTGAGGGTTTTCGGATCCCGTGTTCCCTGACGGTGGTCCCGCCGGTGGGACCGAACTTGCGTTCCCGGAGGTGGTGGCGGCGAAGCCGGCTAAGGAGGTGGCGCTGGGGCGGATGAGTGGCCCCTTCGCCGCGCCCCCGCTTCCTGGTTTGGTGGTTTCTCCGTTGGGGGTGGTTCCCAAGAGGGAACCGGGAAAATTTCGGCTGATTCACCACCTTTCTCATCCCCCGGGGGGTTCGGTCAATGACGGGATTGATCCAGAGGTGCGTGCGGTCTCGTATACGTCCTTTGACGCGGCCGTGGCTTGGGTTCGTAAGTTGGGCAGGGGGTCGCTAATGGCCAAGACGGATGTGGAGGCGGCCTTTCGCCTGCTGCCGGTCCACCCGGACAGCCTGCGCTGGTTGGGCTGTAAATGGGGTGATGACTATTTTGTGGATCGCTGCCTGCCCATGGGCTGTTCGTTTTCCTGTGTGCTTTTTGAGGCCTTTAGTTCCTTCGTAGAATGGGTGGTCAGGGATGTATCCGGCGTCAATTCCATCATCCATTACTTGGATGATTTTTTATGCGTCGGGCCCCGGATTCATCGGTCTGTGCGGTCCTTCTTGGTACGCTGCAACACGTAGCGGACCGTTTTGGCATCCCTCTGGCCCCGGGTAAGACGGTTGGCCCCGCTACGGAATTGGTCTTCCTTGGTATCACGATCGATACTATGGCTTTGGAGTGTCGGTTGCCGGGGGACAAGGTGGTGGCATTGAGGCGGGAGGTAGCGGGGCTGGTTGGCAGGCGAAAGGTTCGGTTGAAGGAGCTTCAGTCGCTGCTGGGCAAATTGAATTTTGCCTGCAGGATCACTCCGATGGGGCGGATCTTTTGTCGGCAGCTTTCCTTGGCTACGGCCGGAGTTGTGGGCCCTCGCCATTTCATTTGGTTATCCCGGGATCACAGGGCGGATCTTCGGGTTTGGGATGCGTTCCTGTCCTCGTACAATGGTCGGGCGGTGTGGATGTCGGGACCTGTGAGTTCGCCGGAGCTGGCGCTGTTCACGGATGCGGCTGGAGCGGGGGGATATGGGGCTTTCTTCCGGGGCAAGTGGTCGGCCAGACGGTGGCCTGTGTCCTGGGAGGAGGCGGGTTGGCTGCGGAACCTGGTGCTGTTGGAATTGTTTCCAATTGTGCTTGCGGTGGAGATCTGGGGTGAGGGTTTTCGGGATCGAAAAGTGCGCTTCCATTGTGACAACATGGGAGTGGTGGCCGCCCTTAATGGCTTGTCGGCTTCTTCGTTGCCGGTGGTGCATCTTTTGAAGCATTTGGTCTTGCTGTGTCTTCATTTGAATGCTTTTGTCTACGCGGTCCACATCCCAGGGGTGTCTAACAAAATCGCGGATGCTTTCTCGTTCACAGTGGGCGGAGTTTCGTTTGGCCCCGGAGGCGGAGCAGCAGGGGACGCCCTGTCCACCGGGACTGTGGGAAGTGGTGTCGGCGTCGTTGCCCAACTGATCCGAGACTCGGTGAGCAGGGCTACTTGGTGTGCGTACGAGGGTGCTTGGGAGGAGTGGAAGGCGTTGCTTGCCGAAATACGAGGTTTGGAGTCGGGTGTGGAATTGGTGACTGTGGTGGTGTATTTTGTGGTGGGGAATTTCGTGCGGGGGGTGTCGGCGGCATCTATGTCTCGCAAGCTGGCGGGACTGGCGTTCTGGTTCAAACTCTCCGGCTGGGAGGATGCGACCAAGGCCTTCCTGGTGAGGCAGGCTATGAGAGGGTATCGGAGGGGTCAGAAGTCGGTCGATTACCGTCGGCCTGTGTCCTTTAAGGTGTTAAGGGCCGTCCTTGCGGCTCTTTCCGCAGTTTGCTCACGCTGGTATGAACAGCTTTTGTTTCGGGCTGCTTTTCTACTGGCCTTCTTTGGCGCGTTGCGCCTGGGTGAGCTGGTGAGCCCTTCCAGATCGGTGGAAGGGGGCGTGTTGTGGGAGGACGTTCTCTTTGATGGGGATTCGGTGCGGGTGGTCATTCGTCGCTCAAAAACGGACCAGACTGGGCAGGGAGCGACTTTGGTGTTGCTCAAGGGTGAGCGGGGCTTGTGCCCGGTGGAGGCGCTGTCGGCGTTCATGGCGGCCCGTCCGGGAGCCGGGGGGTCATTCCTGATTCACGAGGATGGCTCTTGCCTGTCACGCTTTCAATTCGTGGAGGTCTTTCGGAAGTGTTTGCAGAGGGCGGGATTCGACCCGGGACAGTACGGGTCCCACTCGTTTCGCATAGGAGCGGCTACGGAAGCTGCGCGATGGGGGTTGGACGATGCTACGGTCCGGCGCATCGGTAGGTGGGAATCTAACCGTTTTCGGCTGTATGTTAGGCTGCATTTGTTGTAAGTAGGGGTTCCTTCTTCCTGTCGTCCTTCACGGGGCCCTCTCTCTGTTTTTCACGTTTCTGCTGTGTTTGTTGTGTGTCTGAGTGTGGTCAGTTGTTTGTACCGTTTGTATCTGTTCTCTTTAAAGGTCGTCGTTGCCTTGTGTGGATCCTGGGGCACTCCTTCGTCTACTGGGGGGCAAGGAGGGCCGAGGTCAGGTCGGGGGCTAGGCAATTGGGCATTCCCCGGGAAGCGGGGGATGTGCGTTGGATAGGAGTTCGGGGCATGATGTGGGGTGGGGTGGTGCCCGAAGCCCTTAGGTATGCTCGGCTGGACAGGCCTCTGGACATACTGGTAGTGCACGCTGGGGGCAATGACCTTGGGGTCAGGGCCTCCAGGGAGCTTATCAGGGACGTGCGGTTTGACTTCCTGCGCCTGCAGAGAGAATTCCCGTCCGCCCTGTTGGTGTGGTCTGACATTGTGGCCCGCACCATCTGGCGCGGGGCGAGGTCGGTGGGCAGGATTAACCGGGCCCGAGTAAAAGTGAATAAGGAGGTGGGCAAGTTTTTTGTGCGCAATGGGGGTTTCGTGGTCCAGCACCTTGATATGGAGGAGGAGATTTGGCGCTTCTTACGGGGTGATGGTGTTCACTTGAACGCGGTGGGGGTTGACCTGTGGTTTCTAGGGCTGGAGGATGGTGTCCAAAGGGCTTTTCGTGTTTGGCGGGGCGCGCAGGTGTGAGGTGTCACACCGTGGCACCGTGGCGTTTTTGGGGTCCTTGTGGGTAATCTTAATGGTCATGTAGTAAACGGTGGGGAACCATCTTTGGTATGGGACCCCCGAATGGTATTCACTGGCTAGTGAACGGTGAGGGGGGTAAGCCCCCTGGGTGGTTGAGGTAAGCTGGGTTTAGGCCCTGAGTCTGTAGAAATAGCGGCTGGGGTGGCAGCTCAGCTAGGTGGTACCTCAACAGAAATGGGCTATGTTGGTATGTTGCCGTCAGGGACCTCAAAACAAGGTGATTATCTGAAGCCTGGTGTTTATGTTTCATTTGTTTTAAAATGGTTGTTAATTGTTTAATAAAAGGCCGTGCTCGGCCAATTTTACCCAAGTACTTGTCTGTAGTTCTTTAAGAAGGTATTCAGGAGGGGAGGTATGGGGGGGTACTTAAGGTCAGTAGGAGAAGGAGGGTAGCTCTTGACTACACCAGTCAAGAAAATTCAATATTTTTTGTTTTTGTTATAATAAATCCCCCAAAAAAATATATATATTTTTTTTCCCCTCAGTTTAAGCTGATACGTATTCTTCTACATATTTTTGGTAAACTCGCAATAGGCATTTAGTGATTTGTTTGCACAAAAGTTATAGCATCTACAAAATAGGGGATAGTTTTATAGCATTTTTATTAATATATATATATATTTTTTTACTAGTAATTGTGGCATACAGTGATTGTTATTGTGACTGCGACATTATGGAGGACAAATCAGACACTTTTGACACCATTTTAGGACCATTATCATTTTTACAGCGATCAATGCTATAAAAATGCACTGATAACTGTAAAAATTACACAGTGAAGGGATTAACCTGTAGGGGGTGCTGAAGGGGTTAAGTGTGACCTGGGGAGTGATTCTAACTGTTAGGGGGCGTGGCTTGCCATGACACGTCACTGATCACTGCTCCCGATGATGGGGAGCATGATCAGTGACGTGTCACTAGGCAGAACGAGGAGATGTATTTACACTAACCTCTCCCTGTTCTTCCTTTCTATGAGACGATCAATGCCACTTCTTAAAGGGGATGTATATATACGTCCTTCTGCTTGTCTGTGCCATGCTGTCATCGTATATCGTGTGCTGGTCAGCAAGCAGTTAATGAGCTAATTATTTGATTAAGTTCAAAATCAACCCTTTTATCTTTATTTTTTTTCTATTGAATTTTTTAATTTGTTGCAAACAAATTATAAAAGTACCAGAACAAATACAAAATGTAAGTAGTACAACTATAAAAGGCCTCCAGGGCTTGCCTCCTGTACATACTCTCCACAGTGAGTTGTAAGCCAAACACCCCCAACCCCTCCCCCCCTCCCCACACCCAAAATTCAATACAGTCCTCACCATGAATCCCCACACTGAGTTCAACACATGTCTAGACGACCAAGATAAAGTTCCCATTTACACAGAAAGGGTCTTCTGAATTACAATCTATTGCCAGATCAACAATGTTGTTACATGTCGGGTATAAAAACAGTAAATGTCATTGAAAAGTACAGAGCTAAAGAATTAAGTCCACGCAAGTCCTCTTAATATTATCCTCCCCCCACCCCACATGTAAAAGTGCCACTCATATCGCTCTTATGACTTGATACATTCAAAGATAAATGAAAACCACCGACAGCCAGCATTGCCATATCTTATCAAACTTCTTCGGTCAACCTCTATTTAGGTGCGTGGCCTTATAGAATGGAATTGCCGTGCATTACCTAGTCCTTTCTCAATGGTCAACGATGGGACAGTAAAACCAACTTAAAAAAAAAAAAAAATGCTGACTTTTTGGGTTAAACTAAAAAAACGTAAAACAAAATTATTTGTGGTAAATCTTCAAGGTAGAACTCTTGTAATGCCGCGTACACACGGTCGTTTTTTGCGATGAAAAAAAACGTCGTTTTTTAAAACGTCATTTAAATTGATCGTGTGTGGGCAAAACGTTATTTTTTGTCTTAAAAAAAACGACCAAAAAAAAATTCCAACATGCTTGAATTTTTTGTGTCGTTTTTCAAAACGTTGTTTTTTGTTTCACAAAAAGTCACCGTGTGTAGCAAAAACGTCGTTTAAAACGACGTTTTTCAACCCGCACATGCCCAGAAGCTAGTTATGAAGCGAGCTTCAATGGAAAAGTGTGGTGAACGTAACCTTGTTTTTTGTGAAAAAAACGATGGTGTGTATGCAACATCGTCTTTGAAAGTGACGTTTCAAAAACGTCGTTTTTTACTTCACAAAAAACGTTGTTTTTTTCATCGCAAAAAACGACCGTGTGTACGCGGCATTAGAGCAAGTAGTGGGCTGCCATTGCAAGCAGCATCTCCTAAAAATGCTAGATACCTGCATATGATGCTTATTCTGTGCCTTCATCACTTTGAGTCACTGATTCAGAACAAAAAGAGAGAAAAAAAATCGCTGTTCCACAGGTACTGATTAGGGATGAGCCGAACACCCCTGGGTTTGGTTCACACCAGAACCTGCGAACAGACCAAAAGTTTGTGTGAACTTTAGAACCCTGTTAAAGTCTATGGGACTCAAACGTTTGAAATCTAAAGTACTAATTTTAAAGAATAATATGCAAGTTATTGTCCTAAAAAGTGTTTGGGGACCCAGGTCCTGCCCCAGGGGAGTGTTTGGGGACCTGGGTCCTGCCCCAGGGGAGTGTTTGGGGACCTGGGTCCTGCCCCAGGGGACATGTATCAATGCGAAAAAAGTTTTAAAAAACTGCATTTTTTTTCAGGAGCAGTGATTTTAATAATGCTTAAAGTGAAACAATAAAATTGAAATACAAAGAGAGGTGGTGGGGGTAATGGCGCTGTCACTATTAGTTGTTTCCTGGCCAGTAACCGACCCAGCTGGGTGATTATAGGCTATAATGGGACAACTATTCCCCAAAGGATACACATACGTGCAAATCACCGTGCAGGCAAGAGGATTTTATGGTGGTATTGGATGTGTGTAGATATTGATGGTAATGCTTATGTAAACCACCAGGGGTGTGGTAATATGATATGCGAGTATAACAGGTTGAGCTCACCGTGTTAGTGGCTAATGAAGAGTATACAGTACATACACAAGATATCTATACACAACATCCTAAGTATAATATATAATACAAGTTGAAATAAAAGTCCATATATTAAAAAATGTGTGACATAGGTGGTACAGGTGCTCCTATATGAATGGATGGTAGACAATATAGCCAGTGACTTTCGCAGTGGGTCCGGTGCGCCCCCTTGTGGATCCCCACTCACCAGAAGCACTCACCCCTGCTGGGGTAAAGTGCATAAAAGTAGGCGCGTTACTCCGCCTAACCAGCTGTCTGCATTTGGAACGCACCAGCATTTGGAACGCACGCCGTTCCCATGCTGGTGCGATCAGCATTTGGACATCTTTAAGTGCAGTGACGTTTAGAGCCCACTATCCATCTGGGCATAGGCTGCAAACTACAGTCTGCACATTTTTGTCAGTGACATTGTTCATCATTAGCTGCGGCAGTTTTTCTGTATCAGCTTGATGTCATCTTTATTTTTATATTTTTATATTCTTCACCGTATTTTTTATTGTATACATTTTTTGTAATACTGTATCTGTACCTAACTATTGGTGTACAGTGCCAATAAATAGTGTGTTTTTTAAACTTATCACGCTATGGAAGCCTTTTTGTTTTGACTTGGAGGAAATCAGAATATCCACTGAACCTCATACTATCAAGCACATACATTAAGGACACACTGCAGGAGTCCAGGTGACTTACCAAGGATTGGAGTAACTCAAGGAAAGAATCCACGGCAGTTTGGAGTAACGCGCCTACTTTTATGCACTTTACCCCAGCAGGGGTGAGTGCTTCTGGTGAGTGGGGATCCACAAGGGGGCGCACCGGACCCACTGCGAAAGTCACTGGCTATATTGTCTACCATCCATTCATATAGGAGCACCTGTACCACCTATGTCACACGTTTTTTAATATATGGACTTTTATTTCAACTTGTATTATATATTATACTTAGGATGTTGTGTATAGATATCTTGTGTATGTACTGTATACTCTTCATTAGCCACTAACACGGTGAGCTCAACCTGTTATACTCGCATATCATATTACCACACCCCTGGTGGTTTACATAAGCATTACCATCAATATCTACACACATCCAATACCACCATAAAATCCTCTTGCCTGCACGGTGATTTGCACGTATGTGTATCCTTTGGGGAATAGTTGTCCCATTATAGCCTATAATCACCCAGCTGGGTCGGTTACTGGCCAGGAAACAACTAATAGTGACAGCGCCATTACCCCCACCACCTCTCTTTGTATTTTCCTATATACCCCCGTTGGGGAGTTATATTTAGGGGGGGCTGCAGTCACACATCTTTAGTAAGTCCTATTACCCTCCATTAGATTATCCTAAGCGCAGCTTTTCCTCTTCACACACAATAAAATTGAAATATTCCTTTAAATTTCCTACCTAGTGGGGGGGGGGTGTATAGTATGCCTGTAAAGTAGCGCTTGTTTCCTGTGATTAGAAGTGTCCCTGCACAAAATGTAATTTCTGAAGGAAAAAAGTAATTTAAAATCACTCGTGGCTATAATGAATTGTTGGATACCAGCAATACAGAGAAAAGTCATAAAAAAGAATGTGTGGGCGTCCCCCCAAATTCAATTACCAGGCCCTTCAGGTCTGGTATGGATTTCAAGGGGAACTCCACCCCAAATTTAAAAAAAAAAATGCAGTGGACCCCCACACATTTTTTTTTTATGAATGACTTTTCTCTGTATTGCCGGGAGCTGACAATTCATTATAGCCGCGAGTGATTTTAAATTACTTTTTTTCCTTCAGAAATTACACTTTGTGCAGGGACAGTTCTAAGCATGGGAAACAAGCGCTACTTTACAGGCATAATATACACCCCCCCCCCCAGGTATGAAATTTAAAGGAATATTTCACTTTTATTGTTTTACTTAAAGGAATTATTAAAATCAGTGCTGCCAAAAAAACAGCAGTTTTTAAAACTTTTTTTGCATTGATACATGTCCCCTGGGGCAGGATCCAGGTCCCCAAAACACTTTTTATTACAATAACTTGCATATTAGCCTTTGAAATTAGCACTTTATATTTCAAACGTTTGAGTCCCATAGACTTTACAGGGTTCTAAAGTTCACACGAACTTGCCGCAAACACCCCAGATAGTTCGCTGTTCGGCGAACTGGCAATGTTCGAGTCGAACATGAGTTATACTCGAACTCAAAGCGCATCCCTAGTACTGATCTTAACCACCAATAGTAGATTTATGTAGTTGAAGTAAGAAGCCAGTGGAACCTGGCATAAAACTCACAGCAAAAGCAAAATACACACCGAACAAAAACTACATGCCAAGAGTTAAAATATAAAACCCATAGAAAGTCACTAGAAGTAATAATCCATATGAGTTGGGAATATCCATCCTCCTCAGGCGCATAAGCTTTTTTAATATGTAGATGGATATTTTTTTTTAAAAAGTGTTGTCTTTTCTATCCATTGATTAGAGCCGTGTTGTCCTCCCTGTCAGCTCCAGAAGCTTACTGCCACTGGCTAGCATTGGATTGCGGATCCCGTGCGCTTTAGGTTTAGTGCTGCCTGTCACTGTGACCAGTGGATGGATATTACTAACTCATATGGACATTTGATTCAATGGATTATTATTACTGTACATACATGGGTGTTTCTAACAGGGATTTCTAGTGACTGTCTATAGGTTTTATATTAACTCTGTGTGCAGTTTTTGCGCTGTGTGTATTTTGCTTTTGCTCTGTGATTCAGAACAAGTACAGAGATAAGAAATTACCAATTCTTGGATTTAAATTGGCTTTATGTTTATTCTTGGTCTGTGACTAGGACGTAGTGGAGCTAGATGATGAATATCATTTTCATAAACAAGCCAGGCCTGAATAATGTCATGAAGGATAGGGGAAAGATACATTAATTTATTAAGGTCTGACACTGAGCAACACGTAGTCCAATGTTTCTCAATGCCAGTCTTCAAGGCACCCCAACAGGTCATGTTTTCAGGATTTCCCTCAGATGAAATGGCTGTGGTTATCAATAAGGCAGTGAAACTTATCAAATCACCTGTGCAAAACAATGGAGAGCCTGAAAACGTGATCTGTTGGGGCGCCTTGAGGACTGGAGTTGAGAAACACTGACGTAGCCTATACAGGCTAATGATACAGTGGTGAAGCTCCACAAAGATGAATACCAGTGAGTGGGTGGGTGTGGTTGTAGCGCTCGTAAGAGAACCTGTTACATTTCCTTGAATGGGCAAAGTGACATGTTTCCTTTAATTAGATAACTATATGGATGAATAAAAACGTTTCTTGTATAATCTTATAAAGCATATAACTAAGATAATGGTTGCCACTGCAACAATTATGAATATTATGATCTTCAACCAAGAAGTTCCACAAGATAATGACACTTTGTACAACTCTGTGCCCACCAATGAAGGTGGAGAACCACATACTGTGTTTTCCTTGTCCAGAAACAGGTTGCTGTGGCTTTTATACCAGGATAAAAAGTCAATGTTGGAGCATGAACAGTCAATGGGGTTGTGACTTAAATTGATGGTGTTTTCATTAGAAATGTTTCTTAAGAAATCAATAGGAATCGTTGTGATATAGTTAAAAGCATAATTAAGAGACATACATGTCAAATTCGCAAATAGGTTTGTATTAATGACAGTAAGATTATTGCCACTTAGGTCAATGTGTTTCAATTGCTTCAGTTTTTTGATTGCCTGACCCTCAATTTCCCTTAACTTGCATTTAGCTAATATGAGGGTTTCAAGTTTTAAAGTGGTGGCAAATAAGTTATCATTTGCGAGAACTCCATTTTGAAACAAACTTTTTTCCATGTTTAAGAAAACAAGGTTCTCAAGACCTTTAAACACGTGTCTGTTGCTAGCATCTATATAACTGTTAGAGAGGTTGAGGACTTTTAAATCTGCTAAATTACTAAAAGGACTGAAGGCTTTATCAATCCTTAAAGGGCTATATGAGAAGTCTAGAACCTCTGTCTTGTTGGTATCTGGTAAGGCTGGGTTTTGTAATGTAAGTTGGTTTCCATAACTCATATTCAGAAATCTGAGGCTGGCTAGTCCCATGAAGTGGCTGCTACAACATATTGGATGCATAAAAATATTCTGACTCAGGTCCAAATACACAAGGCCGGTTAAACTTTTTAAGCATCCATCTCCCAAATCTAATGTCTTCATGTTTCTAGCTATATGAAGGTGGGTGATCAGTGGGTATGTTTCTGAACTTATACTGCAAAGTGAGGAGAACTTATTGAGGTTTAATAGCAGTTCCTTTAATAGGTTGTCTTTGCTAAGCCCTGGAAATCTATATAAATCTGTAAAGGTGAAATCCAGTTTTTCAATCTTGGCCAAACATGGAAATGTGTTCTGATCATCAGAAAAAGTTTGATATTGCAGACTGAGCTTCTTCGTGGTTAAATTACAAAGGCAATTCATATCCGATGGGGATACATCCTTGTCAACATCCATGTCATTAAAGGTACCAATTCTTAGACTGTCCGCTCTCAAGCCATTTAATCCTTTTAAAACAGATGACAAATCGACGTTCCAGGCTGAGCCAGTCAAATCCAAGCAATGTAAGTTACTTGAGTTGAAAGAGTTTGGTTCAATGTACTCAATATTATTTCCCTTTAAAATGAGGGTCAAATTGTCAGTGTGCTTGAAAGTGTTCGAGTCTTCTACCGTTATTCTACTAATATGATTTAACTCAAAGTTCAAAGTCTTCAATTTGGTCACAGGGGCGTCATCAGGAAGTTGTATAGAGGTGATATAATTGCTCCCCAAATGCAAAGTTTCCAGATTGGACAAGCTTTTCATTGGTATAAGCCACAAGTCCGATATAAATGTTTTCTGTAAGTAGAGGTGTTGAAGCGATGTAGCTCCCAAGAATGCACTTTCAGCAATGTATACTATACTATTCCCAGTGAGTACAACTGTGGTTAGCCTTGTATTGTTACTGAAGGCATCATCATATATCCAAGCAATACCACTTCTGGGTAAAGAAAAATGAGAACAAATTGGGTGAGAATTTTTTTTTGACTTTTGAAGTATGTATGCAAAGAAAGAACAATAACGATCAATATGTATAAAATGTTAATAACTGAACTCCAGTCAGATATTTTAGCGTCATTTTAGTTACTATATAAGGTCTCTCTTACATGGGCGGTTGGAGGGAGCCATAAAAATAGGTAGTTCCCTGGCCACCCACCTGAACTATAAAAATAACAGCCGGACAGGGCTGTTCGCATGCCGAGCAATTCTGTATCCTGGCCTAGGCCAAAAAGGCCCAGGCCTAGGGCAGCACTTTGCAGAGGGTCAGCACAGAAAGTCTCCACCGGGTTGCGCTACACTGTTAGGCAAATTAGGGGCGGACTGGGCTAAGAGGAAAATTAGTCTAGCGCCCCATAAAGTGCCCGCACTGCTTCCCGTATGTGGAGGGCTGGCATTTCAAAACTGTGGGGGGCGGTGGTATGGGCGATGCTTCTAATTTTGACTGTCCTATCATCCTGGACCACAAACCTTCCTCAATGTGCTATGTTTTCTGCTGCACCATTGGCATGGTTATATCTTCATAGGCCTCTCCATAAAATTATCAAATTATCTAAAATTGGTGCTTAAAGAACAACTATAGGCAACACTTTTTTTTTTTTCATTTTGGATAGAGTAAGGTTGGGTTACAGCCTCTGTCAGTTTATTTTTTACCATCCTGTTCCATTGCAGAGGTTTCCCTTCACTTCCTGCCCTATAACCAAACAGTAAGTGAGAGTAAATCTATACAAATGACGGGAATCCATTGCCCCCCCCCCCCCCCAGGCTTTTAGAACTAGTGTCCCCACTTGAGAATTTCAGGGTTGGGTTTTAAACAGAAAGGGTGTGGCCTTGACAGGAAGGGGTGGGTCATATTTAAATTAGTCCTAGGGCAGCCCAAAACCTAAATACACCTCTGATTATGTGTGGGGGTCCCCCCAAATTCCATATCAAGCCCTTTAGATCTGGTAATTTAACCACTTCCATACCAGGCACTTACGCACCTTCCCGCCCAAGCCAATTTTCAGCTTTCAGCACTGTCGCAATTTGAATGACAATTGCACGGTCATGCTACACTGCACCCAAACAAAATTGGCGTCCTTTTTTCCCCACAAATAGAGCTTTCTTTTGGTGGTATTTGATCACCTCTGCGATCAACTAAAAATAGAGCGAAGATTTTGAAAAAAAAATAAAGTTTTTATTTTTTTCTGTTAATTTTTTTGTAAATGAGTATGTTTTCTCTTTCAATTACGGGCACTGATATGGTGGCACTGATGGGCACCGATGAGGTGGTACTGATGGGCACCGATGAGGTAGTTCTGATGGGTGCCGATTAGGTAGCACTGATGGGCACTGATAGGCGGCGCTGGTATGGGGCACTGATGGGCACTCATGGGCGGCACTGATGGGCACTCATGGGCGGCACTGATGGGCACTCATGGGCGGCACTGATGGGCACTCATAGGCGGCACAGATGGGCACTCATAGGCGGCACAGGTGGGCACTGATAGGTGGGCACTGGGCATGGATTGGCACTGACAGACACTGGGGTGGCACTGATGATCACTGAGGGGTGGCACTGATGGATCAATGTTGCCAATCAGTGCCCATGTGTGGGCACTGATTGGCATAATTTTTTTTTTACTGCCCCTTTTTTTTTTTTTTCCTTTTTTTTTTTTAGTACCCTGGTGGTCTAGTGTGGGCACTCCCTGGTGGTCCTTGTGGCGATCCGAGGGGGGGCTGCGCTGATAAACAATCAGCGCGAACCCCCCCTGTCAGGAGAGCCGCTGATCGGCTCTCCTCTACTCGCGTCTGTCAGACGCGAGTGAGGAAGAGCCGTCGGCGGCTCTTCCTGTTTACATCGTGATCAGCCGTGATTGGACACGGCTGATCACGTGGTAACAAGGCTCCGCCGGAGACTCGTTACCGAGATCGGAGGTGCAGGGTGTCAGACTGACACCCCGCATCACCGATCGCCACGCTGCGCGCCCCCACGGGCGCGCGCAGCATTGAAATCGTGCTAGACGTTTGAGAACGGCTAGTCACGATTTCATAACCACTTCCCGGCCGTAAATCTGCTATTGGCCGGGCGGGAAGTGGTTAATAAAACGGTATGGGGTCCCCCCCAAAAATCCATACCAGACCCTTTATCCGAGCACGCAACCTGGCAGGCCACAGGAAAATAGGGGGGACGAGAGAGCGCCCCCCTCCTGAACCATACCAGGCCACATGCCCTCAACATGGGGAGGATGTCCCCATGTTGGAGACAAGGGCCTCATCTCTACAACTCTTGCCCGGTGGTTGTGGGGGTCTGCGGGCAGGGGGGCCTATCATTTCACACAAAAAAAGTCCAATTGTTAAAAACAGACACAGCTTTAAGTCCTTTATTAAAAAGAAAAAAAATTGAAAAGAAAAAAAAGATTCCAGCGATGTCTCGGTCTCCATTCCAGCGATGGAATCCATTCTTGGTATCCAGCGATGGGTGATTTCCACGCTCCAGCAAAGATGTCCAGAAGAACACGCACATAATCCTTTCTCCACCGGAGACACCCGGGAATGACCGCGGCCAGCCTGACAGCTCTTATGTGGCTGAGGGCAGGGCCACCCGTCATGTGACACCGCCCCCTCTGACACAAAGGGAAACACCAGGCTTTCCCAGTGACGTGACAACCAGGCACTTTTAATAAAGTGTTTGTAAACCTTAGTTTATCTCCTAAATTATATCCCATAACCAGACCACAACTTTGTCTTTTGGTATTACTCTTTTTATATACACTGGCTAGTACAGCCCTCGATATACCTTTGATCACTGCTGCAGCTCTTCTACATAGACAGGATACCATCATTTGACCAATAGTACTGTAATTTCCAATTGTGTGATTGGCTGTCACATAATCAGAAGCGCCCAGTCACAAGTATGCATCAGGGGCTTCCTGTGACAATTTAGTATGTGGGGAGTGTGCTCTCAGCACAGTAAACAGTTTCCCATGGCCACATATATGCATAGATCATTGGGAACAGGTAAAAAAAATGCTTGGTGCTCTCCCTTTTAGTGATAGAAGGAGCAGCATTGGATAACAAGTAAAAACTCATCTGGTAAGGCTAATGTGTTCTTTAGGAAGTGCTGTAGCTTGGCTGAAGTCAGATGTGTGAGGCTTTTCACAATGCTTCTGTGCATGACCTTGCAGCCTTTTGTAACAGTATTGTGCAACCTCCCACTAACACTCTAGTGTGTGTAAATAAGGACTGTTCTCTCTTTTTCCTAATCAAAGCTCTTTAGATTCTCCCATCAGCTTCTTTTAATTTTACAACACAGCTTTGAAAGTAGTTTATTCGTAGAAAGATCTACAGACTGTGCCCAGATGTGTGTGTGGGTGTGTTCATTTATTTATTTAGTACAGGCATAACTCCCAACTTTCTGAGATGGGAATGAGGGACATCCATAAGCAAGAGTATGCATTAATAGGAATTTAGAAATGGGATGAAAGGTTTAACACTGTAAAACACTTTTTGCTAGACAAATAGTGCATTTTTAATACAGGTATACAGGTCGTTCTCAAAAAATTGGCATATTGTGATAAAGTTAATTATTTTCTGTAATGTACTGATAAACATTAGACTTTCATATATTTTAGATTCATTACACGCAACTGAAATAGTTCAAGCCTTTTATTGTTTTAATATTTTGGCATACAGCTCATGAAAACCCAAAATTCCTATTTCAAAAAATGTGCATATCATGAAAAGGTTCTCTAAACAAGCTCTTAACCTAATCATCTGAATCAACTAATTAACTCTAAACACCT
The DNA here is from genome assembly GCA_029574335.1 of Rana kukunoris. Classification (NCBI taxonomy): domain Eukaryota; kingdom Metazoa; phylum Chordata; class Amphibia; order Anura; family Ranidae; genus Rana; species Rana kukunoris. The sequence goes on along the minus strand of CM056049.1, from coordinate 90,465,291 downwards.
GCAAAAGATTCCTGAGGCTTTTAAAAACTCCCAGCCTGGTTCATTACTCCAAACCGCAATCATGGGTAAGACTGCCGACCTGACTGCTGTCCAGAAGGCCATCATTGACACCCTCAAGCAAGAGGGTAAGACACAGAAAGAAATTTCTGAACGAATAGGCTGTTCCCAGAGTGCTGTATCAAGGCACCTCAGTGGGAAGTCTGTGGAAAGGAAAAAGTGTGGCAGAAAACGCTGCACAATGAGAAGAGGTGACCGGACCCTGAGGAAGATTGTGGAGAAGGACCGATTTCAGACCTTGGGGGACCTGCGGAAGCAGTGGACTGAGTCTGGAGTAGAAACATCCAGAGCCACCGTGTACAGGCGTGTGCAGGAAATGGGCTACAGGTGCCACATTCCCCAGGTCAAGCCACTTTTGAACCAGAAACAGAAGCAGAAGCGCCTGACCTGGGCTACAGAGAAGCAACACTGGACTGTTGCTCAGTGGTCCAAAGTACTTTTTGCGGATGAAAGCAAATTTTGCATGTCATTCGGTAATCAAGGTGCCAGAGTCTGGAGGAAGACTGGGGAGAGGGAAATGCCAAAATGTCTGAAGTCCAGTGTCAAGTACCCACAGTCAGTGATGGTCTGGGGTGCCATGTCAGCTGCTGGTGTTGGTCCACTGTGTTTTATCAAGGGCAGGGTGAATGCAGCTAGCTATCAGGAGATTTTGGTGCACTTCATGCTTCCATCTGCTGAAAAGCTTTATGGAGATGAAGATTTCATTTTTCAGCACGACCTGGCACCTGCTCACAGTGCCAAAGCCACTGGTAAATGGTTTACTGACCATGGTATTACTGTGCTCAATTGGCCTGCCAACTCTCCTGACCTGAACCCCATAGAGAATCTGTGGGATATTGGGAAGAGTAAGTTGAGAGACGCAAGACCCAATACTCTGGATGAGCTTAAGGCCGCTACCGAAGCATCCTGGGCCTCCATAACACCTCAGCAGTGCCACAGGCTGATTGCCTCCATGCCACGCCGCATTGAAGCAGTAATTTCTGCAAAAGGATTCCCGACCAAGTATTGAGTGCATAACTGAACAGAATTATTTGAAGGTTGACTTTTTTTTTTTATTAAAAACACTTTTCTGTTATTGGTGGGATGAAATATGCTAATTTTTTGAGATAGGAATTTTGTGTTTTCATGAGCTGTATGCCAAAATAATCAATATTAAAACAATAAAAGGCTTGAACTACTTCAGTTGTGTGTAATGAATCTAAAATATATGAAAGTCTAATGTTTATCAGTACATTACAGAAAATAATGAACTTTATCACAATATGCTGTATACATACATAAGCCTCATACACACATACATGGGCCAGATTCACAAAGGAGATACGACGGCATATCTCCAGATACGCCGTCGTATCTCTGCGTCTGGGGCGTCCTATCAATGCGCCTGATTCATAGAATCAGTTACGCATAGATTTGCTTTAGATCCGACTGGCGTAAGTCACTTACGCCGTCGTATCCAAGTTGCATATTTACGCTGGCCGCTTGGTGGCATTCCCGTCAATTTACGCTTTAAATATGCTAATGAGCTTGATGCGCCGATTCACGAACGTAGTTGCGGCCCGTCGTTTGCGTAAGCGTTAGTCCGGTGTAAAGTTACCCCTGCTATATGAGGCCTACGTAATGTTAAGTATGGACGGCGGGCCGCTACGCCGCCGCAACTTACGGAGCAAGTGCTTTGTGAAAACAGCACTTGCCCGTAAAAGTTGCGGAGGCGTATCGTAAATGGGATACGCTACCCCTGCAGATTTTTATGCCGATCTACCTGAATCTAGCCCTATCCGTTTTCCTGCAAGTTTACCAAAACCATCTAATATGAGGTCAAACCTTAAGAGTTTTAAATTTTACGCAATCAGGCAGGCCCTTGCACTACATGGTTTTGGTAAACCTGAAGAGAAAAACCTGCAAGAAAACTGAAAGTGTGTATGGGGCTTTACACACAGGGCTGGGACAAGGGGTAGGCAGATGCCCTGGGCACAGGGTGGGAGGGGGAAGCCAGGATGTGAGCATGCAGATAAATTAGTCCACAAAATAATCTAGCGGTCACACCCAAAAACAGAGCAGTTGCACCCTTTCTGGTTGCCTGCCTTCTATCTGTAACAGCAGCTATGCCCCTTTCCAGAAGGAAAAAACTCTCTCCTGGCCTCTCTCCTTAAAGCTAAACGCCATCTTTGGTTAGCCTTTACATAGTTTGCCTGGGCCAGCTTGGCTCGATCGAACTTTTTTCTTAACTAACATGTAAGGCCACTGGATGTGCGGTATACATTTTATGTATCTCATGGCACTGTGCTCCGGGTTCAAGTCGAGATTTCCTGTCTCGTACCTGGAACAAAGTAGAGTCTATCACAATATATATATAGGTGCCCCTGATGATGTCATTATGACGAAACGATCGTCGGGCAGACACACTCGTATTGTGCATATGCTAACAGCCTTAGGCGGTCTGATATTCATACAGAGCTTTTTATCCTTGCAAGGACTTTTGTATCACTCTCTATGAATGAGAGTATTTTAAGCTGTTTCAATTTTTTTAGTTTTTAAATAAACCCTCTCGTTTTTTACGCCTACACTATGGGATTGTCCCTTTCTTTTTTCCCACATGGTGTTTGATAAACACACGCTCACATACATCTATGCAAGTTCCATTTGGAAGCAGTGGTTAACCCCATGAGGAGCTGTGGATTCTACCATCTAATCTGTGGAGAGATGCGGATTTGTTCCTGACACCCCAAAGGATCAGAATTTCCTGCTATGCCTGTTTAGACTACTCCTGAAAGGGATAGTCACAGGCTTTCTGGTAAGCCTTTATTTCTACTGGTGTTGGGCCACTGATGTGTGAAATCTCCCTCCTTTCTCACCTGTGGATCTCCTAATTGGACTTTCATTGTTTGCATCTTTTCATCACCTGCATTGGAAGGGGCTAATAACTCCCAGCTTTTTTCTGTGGACTCTATTTGTTTTGCACCTCATTAGCTGATCTGGTCACTTTATTTTTACACTGTTTATTTATCTGTTGATATTTATATGTACTTTATGCTCAGTGCCATATTGATTGGCACAGTGTTATAACAACCTATGCACTTATAGCTTTTGTGTATTCACATTTTGATTGTTACCATTTATAGCTTAAAGCGGAGGTTCACCCTAAATATAAGATCTCTCATGTGATCCAGCATACTGGCGTCAGCGCCAGTATGCTGGTTTTTTTTTTTTTTAATCGCACACTTACTGTATTATAGTGGAATTCCTTTTTTGTCCCCCGCGGTGGACGGCTGTAGTATTGCTCGTCACATCTTCCTAAAATACCCGATATGGACTCGGGTAATCTCGGCGAAAATGCGGCGCCTGCGCACAGACCTAGGAGCTGACTGCGCAGGCGCCGTATTTCTCCGAGTCCTATTTCGGAGGGCGTGACGCGCCATAGCCGTAGGACTCGGAGAAATACGGCGCCTGCGCAGTCAGCTCCTAGGTCTGTGCGCAGGCGCCGCATTTTCGCCGAGATTACCCGAGTCCATATCGGGTATTTTAGGAAGATGTGACGCGCTATACTGGCGCCGTCCACCACGGGGGACAAAAAAGGAATTCCACTATAATACAGTAAGTGTGCGATTAAAAAAAAAAAAAACAGCATACTGGCGCTGACGCCAGTATGCTGGATCGCATGGGAGATCTTATATTTAGGGTGAAATACCGCTTTAACACTGTTTACACCAGTTACTTTAGATACTTTATGTGGTATATGCTGTCCAGCGCTACACTGTTTTTGCACAATATATATATACATACATGCATACAGTACATACAAACACTCACATATATACTTAAAACCACCCATTTATGTACCTTACAAGTGGTGTATTCTATGAATAAATACAAAGCTTCCTCTGATTGGCTGAGTCAGAGGTTGTGACATCATCAGCCCCCCTTCTGGAACTGACGCTATGATAGACAGTTTATACTGCATGTCCTGTGACCTCACCTATTAGTGAGGGACAGAGTTTGTAATTTCTAACAAAAGATAGAAAAATTCTGAAAAAAAACTAGCTCATTATGTATTACTTACCTAAGATCGAAGCATCCGCAGCGGGGCTCGTTCCTCTCCTCCATCGCCACTATATTTCCCCGAGTGTCTTCCTCGTTTCGCGGCTCCGTCACTGTGACTGGCCGGAGCCGCAATGACGTCACTCCCGCCGCGTGGGTGCTATCACTAACGTCATTATCATCGTTAGTAACGCCACGCTCAGTGTGCCTGCACGCCGTTGTCTTTGGCGCATTGCACCCTAGACATCAATGCATGTCTTTTGGAAATATCTCCTAAACCGTGTAGGTTTAGAAGATATTTCTTACCCCTACAGGTAAACCTTAATCTAGGCTTACCTGTAGGTCTAAGTGCCCTGTAAGGGTTTACAACCACTTTAATCTCCTGCCAGTCCAGCCAGCGGGCTTGGGGCTGTCACAGTCCCAGAGGCAGTACAGGTGGGTGGAACAAGAAGAGAACTGCAGCCCTGATCATTGCTTCCCAGGTAGCACACACCAGAGCTCTCCCTGGGGAAGATGTCAGAACATGGATGGAAGACTGTATCCTTTCCCTCTGCGAGTCCTGACCTATAAGCCTTGGTTATGAAATAGAAAGACACTTTGATCAGGCAGGTACATACATGGGTGCTTTTAAAGCAGTTGTAAACCCTGATTTTGTTATTTTTACCTACAGGTTAGTGGTATTATAGGCTTACCTGTAGGTAAAATGAATGTCTGCATGCATCCGCTGACGTCAGCCGGACCTTCAGAACTTCTTGCCAGAACCGAGGATTCCCGTGGGCATGAACGGGAGTGATGTCAAAGTGGCTCCGGCCACTCGCAGCTCCCGGAAGTTTACAACTGCTGTATATATGTGTGTGTTTGTATGAATGTGTGTATACATATGGGGTGCTGTTGTGCACTGGAGGGTATATACTCCTGGTGTATGCACTCTGTATTTTACCCATTCCTGACTTCTGAACATTGTATAATACTAACACCTTACAGGTGCACTCAGTAAATTATCTATTCCTGATTCATGCACTTCTCATTGGTTCCTGACTGTTGCAGTTTGTAATTTATCCAATCCTGATTAGTGCACTCTATGTGTAGGTATAATGATTGGTCATGCACAATATGGGGGTGGGGGTGGGGGCAGCTTGACATGTTTGCCCTGGGAGTTGGATGACCTTGTCCCAGCACTGCATACACATACAAGGGCTAATTTAGACAGGGGCCATTTAACCTACTAGCATGTCTTTGGAATGTGGGAGGAAACCGGAGTACTCAGAAGTAATCAACGCAAGCACAGGGAGAACATACAAAATTCCAGGCAGGCGTGTTCTTTTTTAATGGTAAATGGCCAAGTTGAGAAAAAATTGAGAAGGTGCCAACCCCATTTACAGCGGGTCCCAAAACTGGCCCTCAAAATATATGTGGGTTGCTTATTCTATATTTCCTGCTGCATACAGATTATCCAATTTAAAGTGTTACTAAACCAACAACGGTAAAACCAGTCTGTATATGCAGTAAAGCATGCTTGTTATGCTCACTGTGGACGGGGTTATTCCTGTGCATTGTTTAAAAAGACTGATCCTGTCTTCTCTGATCCTCCCCTTCTTCCACAGTCCCCAATCTATGTCCTGATAGAACAAAGCCTAGGAGGCACTCTGCACATGCTCAGTTTGCTGTGTATTGCTAGAGAGATTTTTTGTTTTTTGTTCTGGAGGGTGCATGTAATCAGCACAAGGCCAATCAGCACTGTCCGGATCAGCACTGTGCCTCTTAGGACAGTCAGATGAGAATGAAAACTCCTCCTACAAGCTTTAGCCAGTGCTTGGCCAGGCACTGATAGAAGTCACAATACTGCTGATAAGAAAAGGTATTTAGTAGTTTATATTTACTAAAATAATTGCATTCCCATGTTCTGCGTACTGTGGGAGACCAGATATAGTGAATGCAGGGTCATGGGATTAGTAACACTTTAAATTAAAGGAGAAGTATAGCCAAAGCTCACTTGGCTGTACTTCTCCTACGGATCACAGGAGTTTGTTTTGTACTTCTGTGACCCATCTTCAGCAGAGAGCGGGCTGAAGTCCGATGCTGCATCCACCGAGGTAAGTATAAAACCCAAAAAGCCTAGCCTTATCATTAACCACTTCCATACCGGGCATTTTCACCCCCAGGCCAATTTTCAGCTTTCAGTGCTGTCACACTTTGAATGAGAATTGTGTGGTCATGCGACGTTGTACCCAAATTAATTGTGATAATTTTTTTCCCCACAAATAGAGCTTTTTTGGACTACAAAAAAAAAAAAACACGACAATTTTGGAAAAAAAAACACATTACTTTTTGCTCTAATAAATATAACAATAAAAAATAAAAATCCTCAATTTAGGCCGATATGTATTCTTCTACATATTTTTTGTAAAAAAAAAAAAATCGGAATAAGCGTATATTGATTAGATTGCGCAAAAGTTATATTGTCTACAAAATAGGGGATAGAATTATAGCATTTTGATTATTTTTTATTTACTAGTAATGGCGGCGATCTGCAATTTTTATCATGACTGTGACATTGTGGCTGACATATCGGACACTTTTGACACTATTTTGGGACCATTCACATTTATACAGCGATCAGTGCTACAAAAATGCATTGATTACTGTGTAAATGTGACTGTCAGGGAAGGGGTTAACACCCCAAGGGGTTAAATATGTTACCTAGGGAGTGATTCTAACTGTAGGGCGAGGGGACTCCCGAAGGGGAGGAGACCAATCTGTGTTTCTTCGTACTGGGAACACATGGACCGTCTCCTCTCACCTGACAGGACAAGGATCAGTGACAGATCCACATCCCTGCTCTGTGATGAGCAAACGCGGATGCCTGGCGGACATCGCCGGGCACGTGCATCGGGTTCCCAGTGATGCGATGTGCGTGTGCCCCCACAATGCAGGGAATCCCAGGACGTCATATGACGGCCGCCCAGAGGGACGAAGGGTTTCTGCGGCCATTATATGACAATACTGCAGTAGGGAAATGGTTAAGTAGACACAAAAAGTATGCAGAGAAAAATAACTTTTTTTTTTTTTTATTTGCTGCACATACACATATCATATCTTACCTTGCTAAATCCAAATACTCCAGTTTATCCAGTCTGCTAAAGGTAAAATGGTAGATGGCAAACAGTGAGTTAAAGCTGAAATCCAGAATCTCTGTAGAATCAGGGACGCTGTCGGGAAGTTTTTGTAGTCCCAACCCTTCGCAATCATAGTCCTTACCCGCAATAACCTGAAAATCAACACACACCGCCTCGGCTGTTTATTGGTGTCGTCTTTTGGAATCATTCTCCATTTCCTTTCCTGTTTATAAAGATTAGCTAATATTTGCACTTGGCTTCATTATACCACACTCTTTTTGTTGCTAACATTTCTGTAGTCTAATTAAAAAGCCTGTAATGTTAGTTGCAACTAAAACTAATATAAAAAATAATAAAATACAGGATTGGTCAAACCAAAGTACACCACCTTGACAAGATATCCTCCTTCATTTTCTCTCCACTAAAAACGATGGATCCCTACTACTTAATGGTACCATCAAAGTACAATGTTCACCACAATATTTTATGTTGATTATTTTAATATTTGATTGGAACTTGGCAAAATGAATGGAGAAATCTGCCCAGGGTTAGTCTATGGATAGGGAAAACTGGAGGATGTGATAGAACCCATAAAAACGTTCAAATAAACATTTTGACCTTTATAAATAGACCCACACACTGAAATGTTCTTTTAAGATCAGTTTCCATTAATGTTATTTTATACAGAGGAATATGTTTCATATTCATAAAAAGAAGATACATTAAATAACACATGGGCACAGCCAGAGACGTATTTATCGCAAGGAAAACAAGGCGTTTGCCTGGGGTGGCATTTTTTAGAGAGGCAGCATTTGTAGTGGGATGATATACAGCTGCAGGCATCACCCTGAAATAATTTTTTAATTACGGTGGTCGGCTCTCTTGTAATTTCAATCGGAATGGCTCACCAGATATTTGATTGATATTACAAGCAGCGGGCTCTCCCGTCCCACCGGTAGACACAAGCGACCAGCCGGCACATCCGCCAGCTGGCCGGACAGCCAAGCAAAGCTGGGATCGGCTTTGCTTGGCTGTTCATAACAGTAAACTGGAAGCGATGACATGGCATGACTTCTGGTTTACTTGGGAACCATCAGTGGCAGTTTTGAAAAATCTAAAAGCATTCAGAAACACCAATCTTGTTGTTTTGCATGCTTTTAAGTGCAGAGGAGGGATTTCATAAATAGTACCTGCAGGGGCGGACTGACAACTCATGGGGCCCCCAGGCAACAGAAGATTATGGGGCCCCCGGGCAACAGAAGATTATGAGGGCCCCCGGGCTTACAGATGGCCACCACGCCAGGAGGCAGTGCAGAGGCGGGGCAGCTAAAATGTCTGGATATTCACATCAAAAGCATGTCAGTTTCGGACATATCAGGGACAGATGTAAAAAAAAAACTGATTTTTACATACTGTCCCTGGTTTTACTGAGCCTGGCAGCCCTGATGGGGCCCCCTAGTGGCATGGGGCCCTCGGGCAGTGCCCGAGTGACTCAATGGTCAGTCCGCCCCTGAGTACCTGTCACAGCCTATTGCAGTCACAGGGATGTTTTTATTCCTTATGACAGCAATAAAAGAGATTTAAAAAAATATTTAATTAAAGCAACAGTGTAATTTTTTTTAAATAAGTAATAATAATAATAATAAAAAATTAAAGTGTCCCTGTCCTCCCATGCTTGCACGTAAAGGCGAATGAGGGTGTCAGTCCCACATGCACGCAGACAGCGATCGTCCGTGAATGTCGCACTAGTCGCCCTCTGTAAATCGAAAGTAGTAATCTGTAAAAGCTTTTAAAGCATCTCCTACGGATAGTAAAATTTACGTATTTTGTCGCCGTGCATGGGTGTGTGCAATTTTAAAGCGGCTGGGGTTCGACAAATTTAGATGGGGGGGCATTTTTAGTCTTGCCTAGGACAGCACAAAACCAAAATACACCACTGGTATCTATATTTGTGCCAGATTAATTAAATGTTATATCTGATTGGTTTCTCCACTTTGCACTGCCCCAACTATTATACTGTTTTATTATGTGCTGAACCTGCCAATAGATCCTTTTTTACATGTCCCTATGGTGTGACAACTGTGTTCATTCTGCAGGAAATTGTGCAGTACCCAGTGGACAGCATAGTCTTCAATAGCCATGTCATTTTTAAGTGGAAGACAACAAAAGATTTTTAGCATTTTTTATTTAAACTATTATGTCACAATGTAGAGTATAAGATTTCCCATCATCTGTGCCCAGTCTTGCCACACAGAGTTAATCCAGCACTGATTAATCCTCTTTTAATGTTTAGTAAAATGAACAGAATTCCAGATAAAAACCTGCCTAAATAAAAAAAGTCAGTTTTCTCTCTTCTTGCTTTGAGTGACAGGTTATTTCCAAATATAGCTTGGACATGTTTATCTTATGTTATGTTTATCACAACATGAGGTATAAAAAGTGAGAAATTCACCCCTTCCTCACATAACACATCCTGGTAATATACAATGAACTTTGGATGTTATTATAAACATGTCCAAGCTAGATTTGTAAATAACCTGTCACTAAAAGTAAAAACAGTGAAACAGACTTTATAATTTGGCAGGTTTTTATCTGGAATTCTGTTAGATTGCACTGAACATTACAATAGGATTACTCAGCGCTGAATTAACTCTATGTGGCAAGACTGGGCACAGATGATAGGAAATCTTATACTCTACATTGTGACATCAAAAAAATTGGATTTACATCCACTTTAAATCTGAACAAAATCTGAATGTTCTAAGCACCACCAGCAGTGTTTTATGGATTGCCCCAACTATCACTTTTGCTGGACAGCTTGGTCTGCATGTAAATTTGAACAATCATCAAAATAAAGGCCTGTGAAATAAAAAAACATAATATATTAAATGCTATCAACACAGATATTAACCACTATAAACGTTGGGGGTTTAACTCAATGGTAAATGCGTTTTTTTTAGCGAGTCCACAGCAGTCAGACGTTATGTTTGAGGGCATGGCAGCCCATTTTTATTGAAGGAAACAAAAAGGACAGTTCACATACAGGATTTCCCACGCAGGGGTTCTTCTCCAGTGATGTTCACAGAACTCAAAATACCAAGCCTCCTGGCTCCTAGGCTTACTTAGCCTTGCTGTACCTGCTAACCTGGCCCACTCCTGGCCTCAACAGGTTCTCCAGCCCACTGTCTCCCAGACTTCCGGACTTCCTTCAGCCCCTCTTGGACTCGCTAGTCACCTCAGGTCCACCAGCCTCCCAGTCCTTCAGACACAAAGTCCCCCCACTCCAGGAATGTAGTCTCCAGGGCAGACAGACAGACAGATCCCCACACACAGGTCTGTCTGGCAGCAACAGCCAGCTGCACACCTTCCACCTCCCTCTCTCTCTCTCTGTTCTGACCAGTCCCTGATTATATTGTCAGCATTCAGCTGGGAACCCAACCTGCTGGCTGTCTGTAAGATCTGGACACAGGGTTGGATATCCCATCCTGCCCAAGTCTCTGCAGGATCTCCAACTACACAGCCCCATTCAAAACTATCAAAACCTGGAGAAAACTGAGAAAAAGCCGTTTTCTCCATTTAAAAACTATGCTGTGTAGTTCTGCAGTTTGCTGACATGCAGACTCTGTGTCCATTTTTGCTGCATCTCCATGGTGACAGGGACCCTCACTATTACACCACATATAGTTATCGGAATAAAATATTTTTAGCTTTAATGACCACATTAGGTAAGTGTTAACAAAAGTTCAGTGCCATTTACCAATTGAATTCAACATTCAGAGAACAGGGATTTGTGGTAAATTAGTTCACTTTCTAAATTCTCAGAGAGGACTATACACATGCGGTGCTATTTTTCCCACAAACTGTGTGAATTCCAGAAATATATAAAGCGTATGCAGGTAAGCTATACTGTTCCATATCTCAAGAAGAAAAAATTGGTTACCTCCGTGCACAAAGGTTCCTCTGGCATTTCAGCCGTGGAGAATACATGATATAACATGAGCAGTAGAGCAATGTTTGAAGTGCGAGCCATTGCTGGTACACCGGCTGCTGTCCTAATGAAAACAGTTTTATTAGTCGCCCCAAAAAGGGAAGCATTAGTAGATAAGCCGGAAGGATCTGGTTTTAAAGAGCTGAATTGCATATTTCCTGATGGAAGAACACAGAGAACGCCTGCAAGTGAAATGCTGAGATGTCATATAACGATCTTTCTGATGGTGATTTATGAAAACGGTGTCAGAAAATCTCTGTTCCCCTTTCTACAAAACAGAGAGCATGTTCCCTATTCATCAAGCTGCAAAACGGTATGTGAAAAAAAATAAGAAAAAATAGAATGATTTTGTTAATAAATGTTGCAATTACGTAGGGAAGGGTTGGATTGTGTCACACTTTTATTGCAGTTTTCTTTACAGTGTCCCTGTTGGGCTGGATTCACACCTATGCAGTTTTAGTGCTTTTTGCATTTTGCAGACTTGCACTGCAGTATATTTAACATGGTCTCCTATGGAACACGTTCTGTAGTGCAAATCTGCAAAAAGCACAAAAAATGCCATAGGTGTTAATCCAGCCTTAAGGGGTCACTTATGGCCCATACACACGATCCGAATATCGGACGAAAACGATCGTCCGATGATGGATCGTACGATTTTCGGATCGTGTGTACACTACATTCGACAGCCGATCACGACCGTTCATCCGATATTATTCGATCGGACAAGCTCGAAAAATGTTCTCGTACGATGTCAGATCGTACGATTTTCGTTTAGTCAGTACAGCCGTCGTCCGACAATACAATACAAATACATTACAACACATGACATCACTTCCGATCATTTTTTTCTATCGTACGATAATTTTCGTGAGTTTAATAACCTATTTTATTTTACTTGCGATTATTAAGCGAAAAAAGTCGTACGATCCGTCGGCCGATATTCGGATCGTGTGTATGGGCCATTAGGCTGGGTTCACACTTGTGTGGTGAGAATTTCAGCTCTTTTATCTCTGCAGATAGATAAGGGAAGTGCTCAGCAGATTAGCTCAGTTTTTGCTGTGAATTTGGAGACCTGGGAGAAGTTCCGAGTGAGAGGAGAGTGGGGGAGAAATGTATTGAGCTGAATGACAGAAATTCCTGAAGAGAACTGAACACATCTGCGAATCAGCTGCGTACCCATAGAAGATAATGGGACTGAATTCGCACCTGAGCCGCACCGCAAGGCTTCCACAACGCATACGGATTCCCGGCAATGCGCAGTGCGAATGCATCGCACATATGTGAACCAGCGTCATTGAAAACAATGTATTTAGAAATGTTCTGCGTTTTGGATGCGGTTGAAACCGCAACCAATTCGCATAGGTGTGAACCCAGCCTAAAGGATTTTTTTTAAGCTAAATAGCTTACTTTACCGTACTGCAGTGCTGGTTTCGTGTCCTCATTTTTCGTTTTTGCTCTGATGTTGCTTTAATTCTCCTCTGTTCTGGACACTTCCTGGTTGTCTGTTTCCTTAGGACCACAGTACTGGGAGCTTCTAGTTTTGTTTTCCAAACCATCACTGCTCTATGGCTCTGTATAGCACAGATACAGGATAACATGCAAAAACAAAACTAGATGCAAAAACTAAACTAAAAAACTGCAGGCACATTATATGATTGATTTGTATCTATTTTTAATCGTTTTTAAAAGGAATCGGTTAACTATTATGTCTCTATATCCTGTAAACAGTCATTTCAGCAAAAATAACGTTTTCCTTTACAACTCCTTTAAGGAGATTCACCTTTCTATTTTACAGGTTAAAATTGTACCATAGTCACAGAGACAGGAAGTGATGGATAATCACAAGTTTGGGCATTGTCATAGGAACAGAATTTGAAGGTATGCCTCAATTTAGTTTAAGTTAGAGAGTTTAACCACTTGCTTACTGGGCACATAAACCCCCTTCGTGCCCAGGCAAAATTTCAGCTTCCGGCACTGCGTCGCTTTAACTGACATTTGCGCGGTTGTGCAACGCGGCTCCCAAACAAAATTGACGTCCTTTTTTCCCCACAAATAGAGCTTTATTTTGGTGGTATTTGATCACCTCTGCGGGTTTTATTTTTTGCGCTATAAACAAAAAAGAGCGCCAATTTAAAAAATATATATATATTTTTTTCTTGTTGCTATAATAAATATCCCAATTTTTTTTAAAAAAACATTTTTTTTCTCAGTCAAGGCCGATACGTATCTTACGATGTATTTTTGTAAAAAAAAATTAAAAATAAGCGACTGGTTTGCGCAAAAGTTATAGCGCCTAAAAAATGGGGAACAGAATTATGATTTTTTAAATTTTATTTTATTACTAGTAATGGCGGCAATCTGCGATTTTTATTGGGACTGCGATATTGCGGCGGACATATCGGACACTTTTGACACAAATTTGGGACCATTCACATTTATACAGCGATCAGTGCTATAAAAATGCACTAATTACTGTATAAATGTGACTGGCAGGAAAGGGGTTAAATGTGTATCCTGGGTGTGTTCTAACTGTGTGGGGGGAGGGGGCTGACTGGGGGAGGTGACCGATGCTGTGTCCCTATGTACAAGTGACACAGATCGGTCTCCTCTCCTCTGACAGGAGGTGAAGCTCTGTGTTTACACACAGAGCACCACGTCCCTGCTGTCATCTGTTGTGTTCCCGCCAATCACGTGTACCTGGTGGACATTGCGGCCGCCAGGTACACGCATCGGCTCTTCAGCGATGCGGTGGGACAGTGTTTACCCGCTTTAAATGACGTCCAAAGACGTCCACTTGGCACTTAAGAGCCGCACTGTGGACGTCTTTTGTCTATAGCACGGTTCTCAAGTGGTTAAGATAGCGGTGGGTACCATCATCCACAATGGTCAATGTTGAAAAGGGAAGCCTGGGGCTGCCCCAAGCATGCCCCTGGCAGAAATAGAAAGAACTGGACTATCTCGGTACCCATGGATTGGACAAAAGGATCATAAAATATAATAATTTATCAAAAAACATGATTAAAAGTGGAAAGGGAAAAAACAAAAAATATTTATACAAAACAATATATACAATCAAGTGTTACATCCATGCATGATACTTAACAGGATTCGGAGGGTTTATGAATATCAAAAATACAAGGTGTACGTAGTAAATCTTGACATATCCTTTATTGTCATCCGGAGAGACCAGTGGATAATAGGACAGCGTCACAGAGGCACTCAAAGTCCAAAGTCAAAGTGGGGGTAGTCCCTCCACGGCAGACATGGGAGACACTAAGGGACATTGGGTTCTAATATATTTGGATATCCAATAAAGCAACCCGGGGTCAGGTGCAAAAAGCTAGAGGCAGATACAACTCGCTGATGTTAAGAGATTTTTGTGGAAATGTTCAAGATGTTGCTTGCAGGTACGGATTATACTGTAAACATTCCCATAAAAGACCTGCCTTAACAGTATCAGAGTCCCATATGTAGCCTTGAGCGCCATGTACCCCTGGGGAGCAGCCACCAATCATATAACACGAGTTGAGGGTAAATCTTCCAGTAGGGACTTACTTACATTCTCTCCTGATAATATCCATCTTTATTAATTGCAACTCTACTTTTGTGAAAATATATAGCAAAAAAAAAAATAGCATATATAATTGCTACAGAAGCCATACTGTAATTGAATCTTACAAAAAAACAAAAAAAAAAACGATCCTTTTCGATCTGCAACAACTGTAATCTTCTGTAAAATGTTATGCAGTATGCAACTTGCAGGCCTTCAGCACACAGATGGAGTACAGAATGTCTCCAGAAATGTAATTTCCCTCTTGTGTGATTTTCCCAGAAGCCTGCACTAAGATACAAGTAATATTTTAGGTGTCCTCTGCAGTAGGAATTTGATATTTGATGGGATACACAATACATTATTTACTTGTAAAGTGATACAGACACTGCAACTTTCCCCCTTAGAAAACTGCATCCGTGCTTCAGCTGATTATATTGAACACAGACACTCCCATTTAGTAATCAGTATTTCAAGGGCATAAGTATCACGGAAGGCAAAACATTTTATTTATATTTTTTTACAAAGTGGAGATGAATTGGAACACCTGCCAGGTTTTTATTGCTGTCATTGCCTCTGTTATGGAGATTCTCCCTCTCCGTTTGAGCTGTTTATCATTATCATTGAAAGTGAAAGTAAAAACAAATGCCAAATTTGGGGTTGCCTCCAGAAAAGTAATCTTTCAACGGGAACACTAGTTCTGGTGACCTGGGGGTTCCCAAGGAATTCCCTTAATTTGCAAGAATTTCCTCTCACTTCCTGTTTGGCTATGGTACAGGAAGTTAAGGGAAATCTCCCCAATGGGACACAGTAAGCAAAAATAAAAATCTGACAGGGTTTATAATCTACCCTTACTACAGGGGTCTCAACATGGTGGGAGTTGTTTTTTTGCAACAGCTGGGGGCCACCAGTTTGAGACCCCTGCCTTAGGCCGTGTACACACGATCGGACAAACCGATGAGAACGGTCTGATGGACCGTTTTCATCAGACCAAACCGATCGTGTGTGGGCGCCATCGGTTATTTATCCATCGGTTAAAAAAAATCAAACTTGTTTTAAATTTAACCAATGGATACCTAACCGATAGAAAAAAAAACGATCATTTGTAGGCACGTCCATCTGTTAAAAATCCAGGCGTGCTCAGAATCAAGTCGACGCATGCTTGGAAGCATTGAACTTAATTTTTTTCAGCACGTCATCGTGTTTTACGTCACCGCGTTCTGACACGTTTGTTTTTTTTTTAACCAATGGTGTGTAGGCATGACTGACCATCAGTCGGCTTCATCGAAAAAAATAAAAAAATCCATCAGACCGTTCTCATCGGTTTGACCAATCGTGTGTACGCGGCCTTACTCTATCCAAATGGAAAAAAAAAGTTTTGACTATAGTTCTACGTTAAGCCTGGTATACACTACACTTTTTATTTTCAACCCAGCAAAGCTGAATGAAAAAAAAATTACTGCTCAGGTCGCAGCTTCTGTACTAACAATCCAATGTTAGTACAGCGATCTCCCCTGCTGTTCTGTTGTGTTCCGACAGGGGGACGGCCCCCCGTCAGAACACTCCAGTTAATGCTCTGTCCATTGGCCATTAGCCATTTTTTTTCTCAACAAAAGTTGGGTAATATGCACTGTTCCTACTTTACTCTACATTGTAATGACCCCGTTATTAAAACTTTAATCTTTTTTTTTTATCAAAACAAAAGAAAAAAAAATATCTGATAAATTAGTCCCCTGTCCTTACATTTATATTTTACAGTAGCTATAAGTTATCTCAGAGTATTTTCAGAGGTCTTTAACATATTGATAAAGTATTATTTAAAAATCATTCCACTGTCTAATGCAATGCTGTCTAGTGGGACTGCATGTAATCTCTGTGGGCAGCCGCAGGTTTATAGGAAGTAAGGGGACTGATTAATTAGATTTTTTTTTTCCAATCGGCTACATTTTAAAGCAGCAAGAGTTTTCTAATTTGTGACCATCAATTTCCCGTGATAAAATATAGGAAGAGTTTGTAGGCATTATAGATTCAGGTCAGTGACGACTCCCAAAGACATGGTGAAGAGTTACATTAGGTAAAGAGAAGCTACACATGAAAATTTTTTGTAACTGATCAAATCGAAAACATTTCCACATCGCATGAATGAAATTGCCTTCTTCCAAATTACAGTTGGTGCAGGTAGGTGATTCTTCCTACCCAATCTTGTACAGAGGGAAATATAATATGTACACCAGGGCTGTCTTTAGGGCAGGGCAAAAGGGACAGCCTCATCGTTGTTGTTGGGCCCAAAGCAGCTGCCTCATACTTGCAAACTATCCCAGTTTAAATTCCCTTGTCCCTCAAAGTTTTAGTCCCATGCTGTGTCCCGATATCACAGTGTGAAGTTCTGTTACTAATGCTGCCCAGCTCTGCCCTATTGCCATGTCTCACCTGCAGTCCCTGTGTTTACATGTAAATAACCTGTATTGATATGTAAATAGCGGTAGCATTAATATGTACATAGCCACGGACCTGTGGCATTGATGTGTAAATAGAAGCGGCCTTCATATGTATATACTGCCCCCCTAAAGTCAAATCCACCTTCACTTCTGCTGAATGCTACCCACTGGGGAGGTTCAGAGACATGCTTGAAAGTCCTGCCTACAACTGTGGTCATTAAGCCTAACAACAGCAGGTGAGCAGGTAAGCAAATTGGAGGTGGAACCCTTTTTTTAAATAACATAGTGTATGTGAATACGAACATCTTAGCCGATGCGTTAGGGAGTCATTACCAATTAATGGCACTGCTGTGCATCTTCTAAAGGGCAGCACATGTCTGTGGTGTCAGGAAAGTTATTTTGCATGAGTTCCTGACGGGAGCCGCAGTGGCGGTATAGCACTGCTAAAAATAGCGGCACTATACCATCGGATTTGTCACGGGATTCGGCCGCTAGCGGTGCGGTATTAACTCTATAGAGGCGCATTGAGGGCGGGATTGCCGCGGTTTCCCATTGTTTTCAATGGGAAGGAGCGGTGAAGGAGCGGTATACACCCCGCTCCTCTCACTGCTCCAAAGATGCTGCTGACCGGAGATTTTTTTTCTCTCCCGCCAGCGCATCATGGAAATTGTCAAGGGTTCCTAAACTTTTGCATACAACTGTATCTAGCAACCAATCAACAAGCAGAAGTCATGTATTGTAACCTCTAGCAAATAATTAGTGAGCCATTGTGTGCTGTAACATCTAACTGCCAGTCAGTGAGCAGTAATAATACACTGTAACCTCTGGCAACCAATCACAATTGCTGACTGATCTGATTCAGTAAACTGCTATTTTTTGTATGTCTCATAGCAGGTGTAGAACAAAATTGCATGGAGAAGGGGGGAGTTAGAAGCTGCAGCAAGTCACATAAAGCCTGCTTAAGTTCCAAGCTGGATAATGTCCAGCATCATCTTGCCCTTTCATTCCCAGCCTTACTGTCCCTGGGCCACCAATTTCATTTATAGGGATTCTGCCTTAAGCTGTAGAGTCCCTAGTCTAAGGCCGCGTACTCACGACCGGTTTCCTCGACAGAATCCATCAAGAAACTCGGTGGGAGAGCTTTTTTGCCAAGGAAAACGGTCGTGTATACGTTTTTCATCGGGGAAACTGACGTGGAACTCGATGAGGAAAAAAAAAACAAGTTCTCTTTTTCCTCGACGGGAGTCGTCGTGTTCCTCGTCGGGCTGGTTTTCCAACGAGAAACGCGTTGGTGTGTATGCTTATTAGCCCACGCACCTTCTGTAAAAGTAGCGTTTGTAATGGAGATTGCACATTCATCACGCTGTAACAGACTGAAAAGTGCAAATCGTCTCTCACCAAACTTTTACCTAACACGCAGTAACATGAGATTAGCAAAAGCAGCCCCGAGGGTTGTGCCAGTGGAATCAAACTTCCCCTGCCGTCGTATGTGTTGAAGTCACCGTGTTTGAGAACGAGGAGATTTGGTCTTGACTGTGTGTACGCAAAGACAGCTTGTCAAGTTTCTCGACAAGCCTAACAAGGAACTCGTCGAGGAAAACGATGCGACTTTTCCGACGAGTTCCTCGGTCGTGTGTACAAGGCCTAAGTGTATTGCTCCTTGGCTGTAGCCAGTTTGAGTCTGGATTGATAGTGCTGTTTTCCCCAAGCTCAGTGTTTGATTTAAACTGTTGTTAAGGAGTGTTCCTTGCAATAGTTATCCAATAACCTGAGTTAGGAATATTTGTCTTAATAGCTAACCAATAGGTTTATTGCCTGTGGTGCATGTAGGCAGGCTGCTCCTTACCATACACATGACCAGCAGGCAGAGGTTCAGCCAATTGATTGGATCCTACCCCAAGCTCACACCTTGTCCACATGCACAGATGCAGGCCATAGGCCACCTCTCTCTCATCCTCCTGGTCACCAGTCCATTATCCCCCTAATACCTGGAGCATTTTCTCACAACGGATGGCATTTTCCATGGTCCAACTTAGGGCTCAGAGCATCCATCTGAACACCCTGGGGCCTATGTTAAATGGGAGCCTTGGTCACCTGGCATGTGATTCCTGAGGGGGTTCTTCTTTCACCACCAGAAGGGTTGCTCTAGTCCCCTAACAACCACCCGCTGCTGAGCCAACCAGATTTGTACAGACACTTCACAGTTTAATAATGCTCCACTCTTAAAGTGGTAGTAAAGGCTGAAGGTTTTTTTATACCTTAATATATTCTATGCGTGAAGGTAAAAAAACTGGGTTCTGCTCCCCCCACAGCCCACCCAAATACTCACCTGAGCTCCCACTCGATACAACGACATGCATGAGAACCCCGGCTGTCCTGGGACTCCCTCTCCTAACTGGCTGAGACAGCAGTGGAAGCCATTGGCTCCCACTGCTGTCAATCACAGCCAGTAAGCCAATGAGAGAGCGAGGGGCAGGGCTAAGCCATGGCTCAATGTGTCTTATGGATGCATAGAACAGGGTTCAGAAGTGAGCATGTACCAATTCCCCCATAGCAATCGACTTGCTATTGGGGGCACTGGTCAAGGGGGAGAAGCCAAGAGCACTGACAGGGGTCCCCAGAAGCAGAGGATTGGGGCTTCTCTGTGCAAAACCACTGCACAGAGCAGGTAAGTATGACATGTTTGTTTTTAATTTTTTTTAAAGCCAAACCTTTAACCCAGGACCATTATGCAGGTTAAGGACCTTGCCCCTTTTTGCAATTCGGCACTGCCTCACTTTAACTGACAATTGCGTGGTCGTGCAAAGTGGCTCCCAAACATCACCTTTTTATTTTTTGCGCTATAAACAAAAAAAGAGCGACAATTTTGAAAAAAAAATCTATATTTTTTACTAAAATAAATATCCCCAAAAAGATATAAAAAAACATTTTTTTTTCCTCAGTTTAGGCCGATACGTATTCTTCTACATATTTTTGGTAAAAAAAAAAAAAAAGCAATAAGTGTTTATCGATTGGTTTGCGCAAAATTTATAGCATTTACAAAATAGGGGATAGTTTTATGACATTTGTATTAATAATTGTTTTACTATTAATGGCGGTGATCAGCGATTTTTTTTTCATGACTGCGATATTATCCACTTAAGGACCCCCGCACGCACATATACGGCCACAGAATGGCTCGTACAGGCACAAGGGCGTAAATTTACGTCCCCGCCTTCGTGCGGTTCGGGGGTCCCATCGGGACCCCCTCCGCGGCGTGCGGGGGTCCCCCTGCCTCTGGGAGCGATCGCCGACGAGCGGGCGGATGTCCGTGATTTCCGCCCCCCCCGCGATCGCTCCCAGCCAATGGGAGCGCGCTCCCATCGTGTCAGTTTCTCCTCCTGTGTTTACACAGGAAGGAGGAAATGATGTAATCTCTCATCGCAGCGCTGTTTACCAGCGCTGCTGATGAGAGAAGACATCACAAGTAAGTGTGCACCAACACAACACTGACACACACTCACATAGGCACATTAACCCCTTGTGATCGCCCCCCCCACCCCCCTGTCACAGTGTCACTGAATGCAGTGATCTAATCACTGCATTTAGTGTCAGTGTGACAGGCAGTGTAAAAAACAGTTAGTGTTAGGTTCAGGATAGCCCCCCCACCCCCCCTAATAAAGTTTTAACCCCCTGATCACCGCCCTAGTTAACCCTTTCACTCCCTATTGCCAGCGTCACTAAGCGATCATTTTTCTGATCGCTGTATTAGTGTCGCTGTTCCCGCTAGGTAGCTATTTTTTTTTTATTGCGATTTTTGTTTTTACTAAAGACATGTGGCTGAATTAATTTTGGCCTAAATGTTTTACTAAAATTTAGTTTATTTGATTTTTTTATAACAAAAAGTAAAAAAATTGTGTTTTTTTTCAAAATTGTGGCTCTATTTTAGTTTATAGCGCAAAAAATAAAAATCGCAGAGGCGATCGAATACCACCGAAAGAAAGCTCTATTTGTGGGAAGAAAAGGACGCAAATTTTGTTTGGGAGCCACCTCGCACGACCGCGCAATTGTCTGTTAAAGCGACGCAGTGCCGAATCGCAAAAACACCTTGGGTCATTTACCAGCGTATTGGTCCGGGTCTTAAGTGGTTAAGGAGGACAAATGGAACACTTTTGACACATTTTTGGGACCATTGTCATTGTCACAGCGAAAAGTGCTATAAAAAGTGCTACGTCCATGTGCCCAGCCGTGCCATTCTGTCAACTTATATAGTCGTGTGGCAGAATTGTTTCAGTTTTGCGGTTGGACTTCAGTATCATTTAAGCAACTGCAAGGTAGAGGTGTTACGCCTGTTGAAAATTAGGACAACTGTATTACTAAGAGAAAAGCTGCACTCAAATAGGACCTTTCTATTTCTCTTGTAATCCACTAAAAAACTACTAAGGTTTAAAAGCTTTTATGTGCTAAAAACTATTGTGTGAGGAAGTTTTTTTTCAAAATACTAATCAGTTTTGTGAAATATTGTATAGTACTGGAAACAAAGTTAAAGTTGAATTTAAGGAACAAACATTTTCATTCAAATATATTCCTTTACAGCCACAGAAGATATAAACTCTACTTTGTGTACAACAAATGCATTTACAAACCCAGATAAAAGTAAAAGTGACCTCATTGTGCAGAGATCAGAGCTGTGCCCTGCTATAGGCTGTCTGCAGAAAAACCTACAGGAAGGGGCGGAGACAAGACCATGTAGCGGGAGCAGCAGTGATTGGGCTTCATTACAGGAAACGCCTGCGCACGGGGTAAAATGCATGCATTGCGTCCTGCTAGATCTGCAAGAAATGCACACCAAGATTAAAAAAAGAACACTGTATTTAGAGAGTATTATTCCTGGAGTTCAGCTTTAAACAAGATGGTCATACATTAAACCAGGGAAAGGACACAAGAGAGACATTTGTTGAATATTGACCACAAACTTTATTATTCCCATGTAATCAATCACTGTTACTCTTCTCCATTTGCAAGTCAAGCTCAGAAGATGGATGTCTGGGCTATCAGGATAGAATAATAAAATATTTCATAATTGTTTAAAAAAAATTGCATGTAAATCCGATCTATTACTGTCACTGGTTCATCTCAAGTCTTCTTGCAGTGGACTATAAATTGGCATCTAGCGAAGAAATCCCGGGAAAAAAAAAATCATTGAAGAAGTAGTGTTATCTCTTCTCCGTTAATGAAAGAGAAGTCATATTTATGTAATATTTCATTCTTGGCAGTTCAAGATTACTCATGGTGACAACATTCAGCAAAGGAGTCTCACAGTCTGGTTTACTGATTAAATTTCTTGTTTGTAGTCAAACCAAGACGATGCCAACATTACAGGGTAATTGTACCTGGACAATTTGTCAGACAGATGGAGGTTGCAGATTTAAATAAATAGTTTAGTTTTAATGTATACAAAATGGATAGAACAGTCTCCTGTTACATGACCTTGAGGCGCTGAGCAATATGTTGGAAGTAAACAATAAGCCACATAATGAAAATTGTACACAAGGAAAATTAACCAGCAAAGTATGGTGGCTTTTGGGTGGATATTGAATGGAGGGGCAAGTCTTAAAAACTCAAGTCTACCTGGTTGCGTGATAAATCATTTTAGCTGTAGAAAGTAGTAGTGATCTTTAGGGTCAACATTTTACTTACAAAGAAAGTTGTATTCAGAGAACATACAGAATATGTAGAACACTGCACATTGGAAGAATACACAGAATGGAACTTGAAGGGTCGTCCATTAATGGAAAAACCTCTTGCTATGTTTTCAATCAGCCCTTTCAACTTTACTGTCTGAGGTGTGATTGCAGCCAATAACATTGTTGTGCTACCCCAATAGGAGCTCCTATAATGCATAATGAATTAATGCAGAGGCAGCCAGGCACACAGAAACATTTCTCTCATTCTGGCTCAAAAATCAGTCTAGAGGATGTCTTTTAGGATTTTTTGTTTGCTGAAAAACTTGAAATGGGATGTGGGGTGACATGGGATATGCCATATTCTCCAATTCTTTGCAGGAGGACATGCCACCTCGCTAAGGCTCTCTAAACAGTCTCTATGTAAGAACAAGTACACATGGCAGAGCCTGAGCCGCCTTCTTAGAAGCTATCCCTGGCAGGAATACTACTGGCTTGTCAACCCAAGTGATATGGCACACATTCACTAGAACCCTGAGCCCAGGCCAGTACTCACAATGTTACAGGATCACTGGTTGCCTCTTTCCAGTATCCACCAGGCATTCTTTAGTGAGAAAGAGGTTAATGCTCACAATGCCACAGGACAGTCACATTCCTTATAACTTCCACAAGGCACTCTACAGTGAGCATTTCAGACCAGGTTCTAGGATAAGGATTCCCTTAACTGGCTTCAAAAGTGGATCTTTAGGAATAAGCCCCCCTCCCCCCTCAGCTATGCTACAGCTGGGACCTCAATGCATAATAGCTGGTAAATGGAAATCTGCTGCAGGTGGAGGTAACCCACAGATGGGTGTATTCCCTCCACAGGGAACAGAGAGCCCCTCTGCTCTAAGGCCGGAATCACACCTATGCGAATTGGTTGCGGCTTAAACCGCATCCAATACGCAGATCATTTCTAAATACATTGTTTTCAATGAGGCTGGTTCACATATGTGCGATGCATTTGCACTGCGCATTGCAGAAAAAACGTGTGTGTATTTTATGCCTTGCGGTGCGGCTCAAGTGCGAATTCAGGCCCATTATCTTCTATGGGTACGCAGCTGATTCGCAGATATGTTCATTTCTCTTCAGGAATTTCTCTTTCAGCTCAATACACTTCTCCCCACTATCCTGTCCCCTGTAAACTTCTCTCAGGTCTCCAAATTTGCAGCTAAAATGCAGTGGATCTGCTGAACACTTCTGTAATCTCTCTGCAGAGATAAGAGAGCTGAAATTCGCACCGCACTAGTGTGATTTCGGCCTAAATATTAGACTGTTTATGTGCCTATCCAGCCACCTTCTAGGCACACCTCCCAGGGATTGGTTGGAGCAAACTAAACATTCAGGCTGCACATTTGCCTTGCTCAACCCTCTATGTTCCAAAAGCCTCCAGAAAGCAGGGTATGCAATAAAACCTGCAGGCTGTAAAATACAAAACAGACAAAAACAATCAACTACTGCTCCACTGACTACAGAGAAGCTTCTCTGCAACCTAACTAGAAGGGTGCTACATCATATTCGTAACTCATATTTTGATTGCAGATCTAACACTTATTTGGGGCAGAATAACAGAAGTAGTTCACATGTGTAATAACTGGCATGAGCTTTTTTGTCAGGTTAGTAACAACAAAGTGGGATAACCTAAAAATAAAGGTTGCCTGTTAAAGTACCCACTGTGACCACTGCATGTAATGTGAGCTCACCTAAGTCATGGAGTCTAAGCACCAGTTGGTTTTCACCAGAGTACATAATGGTGAGGATGGGTTTCACTGCATGCTGCTATTAGATCATGGCCCTAAGGATCGACCCTTTAGGGGTGAGAAAAGACAGGAATGCTATGGCGTGAAGACAGTACACTAAATATTAGGTAAAATAATAGCCAGATCCAAGTAGAGCTCAGGCAGAAGGCAAGAGAGTGGCCAGGTCCAAGCAAAGGTTGTGGGTAATGTAAACTGTATTAATAAGGGCCGTGGCATCAGGGCCGGGACAAGGAGTGGGGAAGAGGAGGGGCTGCCATGGGAGCTGTGATATCATGTGAGGTGGGGGGGGGCACCACAAGGAGGTGGGGGGGATTTGTGTTGAAAGATGGAATTTGGGGGCGGCAGGGGTATGTATTTAGTTGGGAACATTTGGGAGGGCGGAGTGCCAAGAATGGTGATTTAGCTTGATTTGTGATGGGAGTGGTGGGAAGAAGATTCATGCTAGGAGGGGGGATTTGGGGGAATTTGTGACGGGAGGGGGAGATTTAAAGTTAGGGGGAGAATATGTGTACTAGGATGGGGAATTTAAGGAGCAGAGGATTTGTGCTAGGAGACGTGTTTTTTTTTTTGGGGGGGGGGGGGGGGCATTTAGGGGATGGGGGGTAACAAGATTTGTGCTGAGAGGGGGATTTCAGTAGGTGGGTGGATTCAAGGCCATCTTTAACACAGGGCATAAGGGGAAGCTGCCCCTGTCCCAGTCATTGTTGTGGGGCCCAATGCAGCTGCCCCCTTGAGCCCGCACTGCTTGCAATAGTTGATAAGTGGATTTGAGAGGGCCCAAGAAAAAGTTTGCCCAGGGTTCAATTAATATTAAAGATGGCCCTTGGTGGATTCATACTGGGAGGAGGGGGGATTTATGCTTAGGGGGTAAGCATGCAGATTAGTGCTCAGTGTTTTTGTTTGGATATTTTTGCTGACTAATAATATTCATACATCTAAAGCCGCGTACACACGACCATTTTTCCTGTCATGAAAAAAAACAATGTTTTTCTCGATGTGATTCTTACCATTCCTGCCTTGCATACACACGATCGTGAAAAAAAAAATGCTTGAGCAAAGCACGGTGACGTACAACGGCACTATATAGGGGAAGTTCCATTTGGGCTGTTTATGCAAATTTCCCTTCTCATAACCTGCTTCTAAGCATGCACGTTTTTTCCCCCCATCGTTAAAGCCTACACGTGACCGCTTTTCACCACGTGAAAAACAACAAGAAAAAATAGAGCATGTTCTAAATTTTTAATGCCCATTTTTCACATAGAGAAAAATGTTCTGCAGCCTACACACGATCGTTTTTAATGACCAATTTAAAAAATTGCATTTTTCTCATCATGAAAACCAGTCGTGTGTACGCAGCATTAGGGGGGAATGCAGTTTGGAATGTTTTTTTACTGGGCTCTAGATAACCTTGTCACTGCGTGGTACCACCATTCAATGCACTTTCACATACTGGTACATACTGGTACTGCTTCATGCCTTGTGTACTATGCCATATAATGTATCCAGCATACAGGACACAGTTCTTCTGAATACTGTGTGCATCGCCATTGTACATATACTAAACAATGCCACATACACTTCGCACTGTTTAATGTATGGTAAACAAGGAGAGCCATCATGGCAGGTCAAGACTCTGGATTTTTTATTTTTTTATTTTCAGGCCAATATGTCCTTCAGCCAGGTATAGTTTCCTAACCCAAGTAAATAGTTCCTAAACAAATGATAAATCAGCAGGTCAAGCCAGATCCTCCTCCCACTCAAGATAGACAGACATAAGGTCCATGCTCAGTGTGCACTGACATGTGGGTGCCTCCTGACCACCCTACTGTCTTACTGTGTATGACCCCGGTTCACCTTGACTATGTTACGTCCCTGAATTTGGCAGTCACCTGCTATCAATCTAATGGCACCTGTGCTTCCTTGAGACTCTGTTACCACATTCAGGGGTGCTCACACCCAGGACCCTGATGGGGGGGACCACCAGCCCTCCTGTAGGGGGCCCGAGCACACAGGGAACCCAGACAACAGGAGGATCAGTGGAGCAGAGAATAAAGAATGACACAGTCTCACACCCAGCAACTCAAAGCCGGTTTCTCTCCATCACGTTCCCACAGCTTTCAGCTGCTAGGTGAGAGACACAGGGCTGGATTTAGGGGATGCCGGAGTGGGTTGTTATGCCCCCCGCTGGCTGGCCGCTGCTGAGCTTCTTCCCCCACCCCCTCTCCGCCCGCACTCACAGCTGGAATGAGGAGACGGCAGCTTGGAGCAGTGAGAGAAGTGCCAGTGGGACGTGTGCTGTGTTTTGTTCTCCCCTCTTGTTAGAAGAGTGCTGATCTTTACAGTACATGAGACCGGATCGCTCTTACTGTAGATCGTATGGCACTGTACACACACCACCCCCTATCCACATTTGTTGCTGTTGGGAGGTGAGCACTGAGCAGCCTTTGGAGGAGATAGGAGCGCTGTGTGTGTGTACAGTGCAATGCAATCTACAGTAAGAGCGATCCGGTCTCATGTACTATAAAGACCAGCACTCTTCTGACAGGAGGGGAGAACAAAACACAGCACACCTCTTCATGGCTGTGTTGGCATTGGCAAATGTAATGGGGTTTTGGGGAGGGCGGGCGATATGTTTGAGGAAAAAGAATGGGGGGATATGTGCTGGGCGGAGAGATTGGGGGTATCATTTAGAGGGGGTTGTGCAAGGAGGGGGATTTTTGTTTGGAAATTTGCGCACGGGGGCCCCGTCAGGTAGGCTGTACGGGGCCCCGTGATTTCTATAAGCTGCCCTGCTCACACCAGAGCCACAAGGGAAGCCCTCTCATCAACTCGGCGTTCACCCAAGATACGCAACGTTCTAACCCCTAATCCTAACCTTAACTTCAACCCCTTATATTAATGACAAAAATAATAATAAATTAATACTAATAATTAATAAATAAAAGCCAAGGAAAAGGCTAAAAAGCTGAAATACCTAGCAACAAATGATGCAACAGATGATTGTTCTCTTTTGGCTAATAAAAAGAAGGGTGATGCTCAAAAATGCATGCAATTCGCGCATAAAAACGTGCCAAAATCTTGCATAAAAACACAAAAAAAAAGCAGCAAAAATGCTCAAAGACCCTACTCAGGTGTGAATGCAGCCTTACTGAATGAACACAGTAAGCAATCAGTACTGAGCGCTCCTGTGTCCATTCATCACTGAAGCATAGTAAACAATGTTTACTATGCTTCTATTTGTGAATGAACAGCCTCAGAGCACTTCCCATTCATTCACTGTCCAGTGCAACGGAGGATGCAGAGAAAGGGACCGATGAATCTGTGACATCAGGGGTCTGTTTATACCCATATTTCATCAAAGCCCCCCCCCCCAAAAGGGCAGTTAAAAGTAGAAAAAATAAATAGATTTTTTTTTAAAGTAATATTTGTTTTTTATGAGGGACTCGATCAAATTCTACTTTAACCACTTCAATACCGGGCATTTTCACCCACTTACTGCCCAGGCCAATTTTCAGCTTTCAACACTGTCATGCTTTGAATGACAATTGCGCAGTAGTGCGACGTGGCTCCCAAACAAAATTGACGTCCTTTTTTTCCCACAAATAGAGATTTCTTTTTGTGATATTTGATCATCTCTGCGGTTCTTATTTTTTGCACTATATAAAAAAAAAGAGCGACAATTTAAAAAAAAAAAACAATATTTTTTACTGTTTGCTATAATAAATATCACATTTTTTATTTATTTTTTTTATATTTTTTTCTCAGTTTAGGCAGATATGTATTCTTCTACATATTTTTGGTAAAAAAAAAAAATCACGATAAGCGTATAGTGATTGGTTTGCCCAAAAGTTATAGCATCTACAAAATAGGGGATAGATTTATTGCATTTTTCTTAATTATTATTTTTACTACCCCCGAAGGAGTTGCTGGATATTTTCGTGCGGCAGGGTGATAGACGAGAGTAGGGAAAGTTCAATGTCACACTTTACACTTCCTTTTTAAAGATTTATTTGCTGAACCTGGTAGAAGAATAAAATAAGTGGTTGAAAAGGGTGGAAGGGTAACAGGTAAATAGGTTCAGGTGCGGTATTTTAATCGGGAAGCACTCCTGCTTCCTGCGACACAGCTTTCGTCACCACTCTAGCCAGACTGGGTATTGCACACCCAGATATGTTTCTCTTACTAACCTAGCAGCCAGACTGTCACACGGAACAGGGTACAGTCTCTGCCACAGACTTTCCCATAGATGGAGAAACTTTTTGGTCCGGAATCCCCATAGCACAGGATTCAGCACCCGAATCTTTCCAGATTAACTTCTTGTAGAACTTGAAACTGACAGGCGATCACCATCAAGCCTTTCAGTAAACGGTGTATCCTTCAATGAAGTTCAAGGCCTCTCTTGAGACACCAGACTTGTGCTCGGTGCTCTCCAAGATAGGTCCTTCATCAAGTGGCTTCCTCCCTCCAGGACGGACAGCACAGGATCATCCTCAAGAGCGTAGGCCCAATCTGCTTACTGGGCCTACTCAGAAGATTGACCAACGTGATCCGAAGCCAGGATTACAGGAACACGCACCCCCGGCCAGGAGGGCCACACACGGGGTGGTGGGACGACAGACCCAGGATCGGCGAGGACCCCGGACCAGTGACGTCTGTCCCTTAAGTACCCCTCCCCAGCATGCACAGCAGGACGATCAACCCCCACTGATTGGCTGCCGAAGGGAAATACCCAAATGACCTTGACCTAGCTGCTGCCACCCTTGGCCTGGAGTAACAACTACACCACAGGCAAACAATATTGGTCACTCACAACACAGCCATGGCTGGAACAGAAGCCATGTCTGAGTCAACTAACTCTGAAGCCCCATACACACTATGGGCCAGATTCAGGTAGCAATGCCTATCTTTAGGCATGCCTAGCGTCTGGATTTTAAACTAGGCCGTCGCAACTTTTTCAGGCAAGTGCTTTATTCATAAAGCACTTGCCTGTAAAGTTGAGGCGGCGCATCGTAAATCACCCGGCCAAATTCGGCGGGTAGGGGGCGTGTATCATTTAAATTAAGCGCGTCCCCGCGCCGAACGAACTGCGCATGCGCCGACCGTTATTGGTTCCCAGTGCGCATGCTCTAAATCTCAACGTCAATTCGACGTGTAAACAGCGTGAACGGCACTTACGCAAAGCCCTATTCGCAAACGTTTTACGTAAACGACGTAAAAAAAACGCCGGCACACTGTCCATATTTAACATTGCCTGCGCCTCATATAGCAGGAATAACATTATGATGGTACTACGCTAACGCAAACAACGTAAAAAAATAGCGCCAGCCGTTCAGGAATCGGCATATAGGCTAATTTGCATATTTTAGACGGGAACGCCACCTAGCGGCCAGCCTAAAATATGAAAATAAGATTAGACAGCGTAAGAGACTTACGCGTGTCTGATCTAAGGAAAATCTATGCTAAACTGATTTTATGAATCAGTGGCATAGATTGGGCGCATAAAACGCAGAGGTAAGACGGCTTATCTCCTACCTGAATCTAGCCCTATCAGTTTTCCTGCAGGTTTTTCTCTTTAGGTTTACCAAAATCACTTAGTGCAGGGGCCTGCCTGATTGCATACAAATTGAAACTCTTGAGCTTTGACCTCATATTAGATGGTTTTGGTAAACCTGAAGAGAAAAACTTGCAGGAAAACTGATAGTGTGTATGGGGCTTCAGATTTTCCGTAAATTTAAAATAGCGCCAGCCCAACAGGAGCAGGCCGCTACACTAGTAATGGCGGTTATCTGCAACTTTTGTCATGACTGCGTGATTGCAGCGAACAGTTCGGACACTTTTGACACTATTTTGGGACCATTCACATTTATACAGCGAACAGCGCTATAAATATGCACCGATTACTGTATAAATGTTACTGGCAGGGAAGGGGTTAACACTAGGGGGCGATCAAGGGGTTAAATGTGTTCCCTAGGCAGTGATTCTAACTGTGGGGGGAGGGGACTGACTGGGGGAGGTGACGAACAGTGTCCCAATATACAAGGGACACAAAATCGGTCTCCTCTCCCTAACAGGAACGTGGATCTGTGTGTTTACTAGTGATGAGCGGAATACGCCATATTCGATTTCGCGAAATTTCACGAATATATAGAAGAATATTCGCAAAATATTCGTTAATATCGAATATTCGTGATATTTTATCAAAAAAAAAAATTTGCGAAATTTCGCTAATGCGAAATCTCGCTAATGCGAATGCGAAATTGATTGCGAAATTTTCGTCAACACGCGAAAACGGAGATCATTTCCTGGATTACTAAACTAATATGCACTAAACACTAACTCATATACTTACACAAACTTATATGACTAAACTAAAGCTAATTTTTTTTTTTTTTTTATACACAAAACACAGAAGGGCAGAAAAAGTATTCGCGATATTCGATTTATTTGCGAATACTCGAATATGCAATATTCGTAACGAATATTCGCAATGCGAATATTCGTGAGCAACACTAGTGTTTACACACACAGATCCACGTCCCTGGCTCTGTAACTGCCAATTGCAGTTACCTGGCGGACATCGCGGCCGCCAGGCACACGCATCGGCAGCTGCGGAATGTCATATGACGTCCACCCAGGATGGCAGAGCCGGTATTGAAGTGGTTAATTTCCGAAGAGCAGCATTTGGATCACTCTTCAAAGAGCATTTGACAGGCAGTGAGGAGGCATATTTCTTCTTCACCGACTGCTTTAAGCCCGCAGTAGTGAAACCTCCTTGCAGAGAAGTGCTGTTCAGCTGAATGGGTCCCATTCAATGCCAAGGCTGAGAAAAAAAAGCATTGTTTGTGGCCGTGGCATTTTAGTGAAAATATAATTTTAAAGGGGGAGGGGGGGGGGGATGTCGGGTAGGTTGTGATTTCTAACAGCAGTCCTGGCCCCCGAGTAATGGTGATGGCACTGTAGTACAACAAAAAATAAAAAATAAAGGAAAAAATTAACATTGTAGTTTGTATGTAATACACAATATCATCCAATTAGGATTTAGTTCTTTTTAACTGTAGAAAAACGAAGCAAAGTGTCATTATCATTTCAGAAGCACCGCTTGTAACATAAGCCACTGTAATAAATAAAATACAGAAGTGATGTTCGCTTAATCCTTCTAATAGATATTGTCACATTAGCACTGGTGTCATAACTCAGCAGTCCTATTATCTGTTTTGCCTCATCTCACTTCATTTAATACACCACTAATTTTGTGATCATTATTGGATAATTAGCTTTATAATTTGTTTACTATTAACAATGGATTGCTATGAAAAATACAGTCAATGGTGAAAACAAGAATGAAATAAATTAAGTGACTCAAGAAGAGATTTTTTTTATATAGTTCAGCTTCAATGAAAACCAATCCTCTGGTAAGCAAACTTTTGTTTGGGGCGCAGATTAGACGCGAGCCATGCCTATAAATGAGGGGACTACACACGATCGGTCAAAACCGATGAAAACGGACTGAAGGTACCTTTCATCAGTCCAAACCGATCGTGTGTGGGCCCCATCGGTCAGTTATCCTTCGGTCAAAAAAAAAGAGAACTTGCTTTAAAATTTAACTGATGGACGCCTAACCGATAGGTCAAAACCGATCGTTAGTATGCAAAAGCATCAGTTAAAAAGCCGCGCATGCTCAGAATTAAGTCAATGCATGCTTGGAAGCCTTGAACTTAATTTTTTTCAGCACGTCGTATTTTACGTCACCGCGTTCTGATACGATCGTTTTTTTAACCGATGGTGTGTAGGCACATTAGACCATCAGTCAACTTCATCGGTTAACCAAAGAAAATGGTCCTTCAGACGGTTCTCATCGGATGGACTGATCGTGTGTACGCGGCCTAAGGGGTTGCCAGCCTATGCATGGGAGGGGAAGTGACAACTATTGCTACTCTCATAGGCATGCGCACAGGGTGTGCTAGGTGTGGCCAGGCACACCCTAATCACCCCATGCGCATAAGGCCACTTTCACACGGGTTCATCCGATCCGATCCGCAGCCGGAAGGAAAAATAGGGTTTTCTTCCATCTGCAAAATCGGATCTTTGCGGAGGCGGACGAGATCGGTGGCAGCAGATGTTCATCCGCTGACATCCACGATCATAGGGACCAATGTATGTCCCTTTTTCATCCGCAAACGGATGGATGAAAATGCGGACATACGGTCCGCAAGTGTGAACGGGGCCTTAGTGTTATCGCTCTGTGTAGCAACAGGAACATGGGAAAGATCTTTCTATTACCGGTTCTGCCATAAGAGAAGTGTTTATGCTCTTCTTTTTCACTGTGCCAGCCGGGAGATCAATGTGCCAGGGTCATATATATGTGTGTAGCGGGGTCACCCTGTCTGAGTCCGTGACAGGTCATCCCGCTGGGACTTTATACATGATTTGTAAATATGTGAGATACCATTAACAAAGTTATGCATTATGGGATTGCAAGTAGCCGGAGATATGGACTCCATTGACCCTTAGGAGAAACGGACTACATTTCCTGCAATGCCCTGCCTGAAGGAACATGTGACGCCTCCGTACAAACTTGTGGGGGAGGTTAATTAAGGGAAAGGTGTGGCGCTTTTTCGCTCTCTCGGATCCAGCCTCTTCTCCTCTGCGGAGCTGCTGACAGAGACAGCAGTGTGGTTAGGCCAGAAGCCGGGGCCTAGGTTTGCTGAGAGACCAGCCACCTGGAAGGACGCGAGACCTCCAGTATCCAGCCCGTGCACCCGGAGTTCGAAGAGGCAGCCCAGCTGACAGCCGGAACAGTGGGGCACCTTCATCCGGAACCTTTGTGCTGTGAAGCAGTGTTTCGTCAACGCACCTTCTGTGAGGAACACAGGTGGATCGGCCTGTCGGGTGAGGGAACACATGCTCAACATCTAAACTCTCCTCTTAGACAGACCTTTCAGTACCACCCCACAGGCCTCCCACCTCCTGTCTCTCAAATCAGACTTAAGGGGCCTGGAGTGTCTGCAGTATTTATACCAAAAGTAATTGACACCGGACGGTGATCAATTCACCAACGTGCTGTCCAGGATACTTTGTTTAATCAACCTGCATTGATCATTTACCCTTTGTGGATTACAAATTCTAACATGCACCAACCGGCCGCATCGTGGACATTTATTGTTCCGCAGAACTGCTCGTTAGAGGGCGCTCATGAGCATATGGTACCATTCTTGGGTTCATAATCAGTTTCGTATATTACAAATCTGACTCTTGCAAAGGCTCTTGCTAATCAGGCTGACTTGTTGCTAACCAGTTGTGTTTTGTGTTAAACTCTATGCCTGTCTTCCTAAAGTTTAAATATAGTAAACTTACCTTCTCATATCTAAATATATTCACTGTGTGGAGTGTATTTTTCTCACCTGGAAAGACCATCCATAACACCAGGTAATTCACTGCTATATTGTCATTTGCATATTGTGTGCCTGTTATTGTGACCCCAGCCCAGCAGAGGTCACAATATCTCACTCCACAGACTTCTGATGTGTCAAGGGAGGGTTCGAGCCAGTTAAACAGGGGTGAGCTAAGCTAAAAGAGAGTAGATCCCAAATCAACCAGCGGCTCCTTTGGGGGTAGCGCTAGACATAGATACATGCATGTGTGTTCGAGCTTAAGGGTGCACACCCTAATGCATTAGACTGCGCACACTCTAAAGCCTCATACCTGTACACACGAATTTGGTATGCATACACACGGCAGACATAGTGATGTAATAGACGCTCTACGTGGTTTTTCTGCTTACTGCCGCCACCCTTTAGGCAACTTCTGCTATTGTTGTCTGATCTTTAGTATTGGTTCTGAGCATGCGTGTTTGTACTTTGGACTT
Organism: Rana kukunoris; assembly: GCA_029574335.1. Lineage (NCBI taxonomy): Eukaryota > Metazoa > Chordata > Amphibia > Anura > Ranidae > Rana > Rana kukunoris. The sequence continues at coordinate 90,430,777 of CM056049.1, read as the reverse complement.
CTACTCCGATGGACTTGTGTACACATGATTGGATTACCCGACATAGGACATTTGTTGCCGGAAAGTTGGTCTGTTCTCACAGCAAACATTTTGTGGAAGAAAATGCTAAAAAGTTTGTCCGATGGAGCGTACACACGGTGGGATTGTCCGCTAATACAGGTCCGTCCGTCAGATCAGACAACAATAGCAGAAGTTGCCCAAAGGGTGGCGGTAAAGAGCTAAAATCCTTGTGGTTTGGTGAATGTTGGCTAAAAAATGTTGTGCCATCTGTATCCAGAACAAGTTCACGACCAACGCCCTTCGGACGAAAATCCACGGAAAAGTTGTATGGAAGTCCAATCGTGTGTACGAGGCTTAAGGCTCAATTCACATCTATGCATGCTGCTTTTGAACGTTTCTGCAGTGCTTTTTACGGTGCTTGCTGCTTTTTGGACAACCTGGCTAGGCTCTGAGGAAAAAGGTTATCATTCGAAACGTGTCAGCCTGCGGTGGTTTCTACGTTTTCTCTTTCGTCATCTATTAGACCGATTGCCTTCCTTTAAAAGCTTCTATATTGCAGTGTACATGTAGGTACGTTCACACAATCTGACTTTTTGACAACAAACCTCCGACTGACCCGTTTTTACTGACCTGTTTTTACAGACAATCCCACCGTGCGTACGCTCCATCGGACAAACTTTTTCATCGAACAAATGTTCGCTGTGTGAACAGACAAACTTTCTGGCAACAAATGTCCTACGTCAGCTATTTTGATTGTGTGTACACAAGTACATCAGACTAAAGTCCAAAGTACAAACACGCATGCTCAGAACCAATGCTAAAGATCAGACAACAATAGCAGAAGTTGCTCAAAGTGTGGCAGTGAAGAGCAGAAAAACCGCATAGTACGTCTATTACGTCACTACGTTCGTGTTTCAAGGGGTATGAATACCTTTTCAAGGCACTGTATCTATCAAGGGAAAGCAGAGAGCCATTCATAGCCAGTACAGCTACCCTACACCTCATGCTTGGAAAATCGAAGGAGCAGCCAGGTGTCTTGGCATTTGCTATGGAGATAGAGCATTCAGTGATTTGAAACCTTTCCTTACATGTTGCACTGATCTGTTTATCCTACAGGAGGACATCCTTTATGATTTTAGGTAGCCAGAGATAGTTTCAAGTTGCATTCAAGTTACAGTTTGAACATCCCATACCTTCCCATCCAGCGGGTTGTAAGGGGGTAGTGCTACACAATGTTGGAGGCATTACACTCTGCACTATTTTACAAATGCTGTTTACTGGATGCTCTGGAAATGTGTATTTTTTTTTCTCCAATAATACCTTTTTTGATAAAAAAAAATGATGTTGGTTATATCCTGTGCTAATGCACAGAGACCCCAGAAATCTTTAGGAATCAGCCCTCATACTGCTCCCTGTATGCCATAGCACAGTGGGGGGCAATGGAATATATCTAAGTACACCTTAAAATTGTCTTACACTAAATAAAGATCTTAAATACCGTATTTATCGGGGTATTGAGCGCTCCGGCGTATAGCGCGCACCCCTGATGTGAACCTGTAAAAAAAAAAAATTGTACTTTTAGTACTTACAGTTTTGGTGTCTTGCACGGCGTCCATCGTCCGGTCCGGCATCCGTCTTCGGCTTCTGTGCTGTCCTCCCAGCTTCTCCAGTGCTCCGGCGAGTCGAATCCCCGCTTCCTGCGCTCAGTTTGAACGCCTCCGCCGACATATACCGAGTGCAGTACACTCGGCCAAGCTCGACTTCGCTCGTGCTCACGCTCTGTGACGTTTATGCGTGAGCACAAGCGAAGCCGAGCCTGGCCGAATGTACCCGAGTGTACTGCATTCGGTATATGTCGGCGGCTCACTTCAAACTGAGCGCGGGAAGCGGCTATCGGCGTATATCGCGCACCCACGATTTTCCCTTATTTTAAGGGGAAAAAAGTGCGCGGTATACGCTGATAAATACGGTAACTTATTTACATATTAGAACACCTTATTTTGAGTCACACAAATAGTTCAAAAACTTTAGACTACATGCAAATTCACAGTTTCTTTTCAGGAGTCATTAATAATGTAGAATCATGTTTCACAAAGGTGCCTTAGCGTGAAATGTGGCTTCAACATAAATGTATGCCTCTGAGACCTCCATTTTTATTATGCCTTTTCTTTATAAAGCAAATAGGCTGATCACTTTGCAGGGAAAGTTGCAATTTGCAAGAAAATTATCCTCAGAGTTTGGTGAATGAGGTGAAATTCACTTTATCATTTATGTGGCTTCAAAATTTTAATTATAAATCTATGCATCTGAGACCACTCTTTTTATTATGTCCTCTTTACTGGCTAGCAGGACTAATTGCTGAACGGACTTTCTAGGTGATGGTTAGGGATGAGCTTCGCGTTTGAAACAAACGTATGTTCGACTCGAAGATCGTTCGTCGCATTTCGAACAAAAACCATCGTTCGCGGCAAATTCGAGTGAAACGAAACGATACTACTATCAATGGAATTTCTTTTTAAAAAACAGTCCTCTTTTACAGGACTCCTGCTCCTTGAAAAAACGACCGTTTTTAAGACTTTTTTCCATTGATGCATGTTCCCTGGGGCAAGACCCGGGTTCTGAAAGACATTTTCCAACAATAACTTGAAAATTTGTCTTTAAAATGAGCGTTTTTGAATTCGAACGTTCGAGTCCCATAGACTTCAATGGGGTTCTAAATGTTTGTGCGAACGGTGGGACTGTTCGACGGTTCTGGTGCGAACTGAAAGAGGTCTGACAAGCTTTGTGTGAATGCTGCTCATAGAGGAGGTTCAATTTGTAAACAATAAAATTTAAATTAAAGTCAGCAGCTACAAATCCTGCAGCTGCTGACTTTTAATAAAAGGACCCTCACCTCTCCAGGGATCCAGCGCTATCCTCACCCAGGTTAGTTCTTTACTAGCCTTTGGGTTTCTGGCACCAGCATCCTAACTGTGAGCAGCCAGTTGCACGGCTTCCCAAAGTAAATCAAGCCATGAAGTCCAAGAAATTGTCTGTAGACCTCCGAGACAGGATTGTAAAGCGGTTCAGATCTGGGGAAGGGTACAGAAAAATGTCTGCAACATTGAAGAATGAGCACAGTGACCTTAATCATCTGTCAAAGGAAGAAGTTTGGAACCACCAGGACTCTTTCCAGAGTGGGCCGCCCAGCCAAACTGAGTGATTGAGGGGTGACCAAGTAGCTGATGGTCACTCTGACAGAGCTCCAGTATTTCTCTGTGGAGAGCGGAGACCCTTCCAGAAGAACATCCATCTCTGCAGCACTCCACCAATCAGGCCTGTATGGTATAGTGGCCAGACGGAAGCCACTCCTCAGTAAAAGGAACATGACAGCCCACCTGGAGTTTACCAAAAAGCACCTGAAGGACTCTGAGACTATGAGAAACAAAATTCTTTGGTCCAACGAAACAAACATTAAAGATGTCTGGAGGAAACCAGGCACCGCCCATCATCTGGCCATTACCATTCCTAGATTGAAGCATGGTGATGGCAGCATTATACTATGGGGATGTTTTTTAGTGGCAGGAACTGGGAGACTAGTCAGGATTCAGGGAAAGATGAATGCAGCAATGTACAGAGACATCCTCAATGAAAACCTGCTCTGGACCCCAGACTGGGGGGAAAGTTTGGTTTCCAACAGGACAATGGCCCTAAGCACACAACCAATATAACAAAGAGTAGCTATGGGGCAACTCTGTGAATGTCCCTGAGTGGCCCAGCCAGAGCCCAGACTCGAGCACAATTATAAGTCTCTGGAGAACTCTGTAAATTGCTGTGCACCAACGCTCCCCATCCAACCTGATTGAGCGGTCCTGCAAAGAAGAATGGGAGAAACTGCCTAAAAATGGGTGTGCCAAGCTTGTAGCATTATACTCAAAAAGACTGGTGCCAAAGGTGCTTAAACAAAGGGCCAGATTCTCATATATTTTCGGCGGCGTAGCGTAAGCCATTTACACTACGCCGCCGCTGCGTACTAGAGCAAGTGCTTTATTCTCAAAGCACTTGCTCCGTAGTTTTCGCTGGCGTCTCGTAAATCGCCAAGCGTAAACCCGCGCAATTCAAATGGGGCGGCTTGTATTTAAATTAAGCGCGCCCCCGCGTCGAACGAACTGCGCATGCGCCGGACGGGGAAAAAGCCCAGTGCGCATGCTCCAGCTCACGTCGGGAAGCGTCGTTGAAACCGACGTCAAAACGACGTGAGCGTCATTTACGCAACTCCCTATTCGCGAACGAGTTAGTAAAACGACGTAAGCGATGGAAAAAGCCGACGCTGACCCGACGCCATACTTAACATGGCATCCGACGGGACCCGACGGCATCCGACGGTACTTCGTAAGGTTACTCCACATAGAAGCTGGGGTAACCTTACGCGAACAAAAACAACGTACGCGACGACGGGGCGGCGTAAAAGCGATCGAGAATCGGCGTACTACCTCATTTGCATATGCAAATGCGAAAACAACGTAAAGGCCACCTAGTGGCCGGAGTTGTCATTACACCTACGATCCGAAAGTGTAATGCTTTTACACTTGTCGGATGTAGAAGCGTATCTATGCAAAAGTGATGCTAAGCATCACTCGCATAGATACGAGGACAAAAAAAAGGCGTTACGACGGGGTATCTGAGATACTCCGTCGTAACGCCTCTGAGAATCTGGCCCATAGTCTATGAATACTTATGTGCATGAGATTTTTTTAAATTTTAAATTTTTTAAAAATTTGCAAAGATTTCAAACAAACTTCTTTCACGTTGTCATTATAGGGTATTATAAAAAACACAACTTAGGGAGGAGCCTGTAACGTGTGACGCAACCCTTGTACTGGGACACCGTGGCCATCTTTATGGTTAGAAACGCTGGAAGTTTCTTCCCTTTTTTTTATCTGCTTGATATTTCCTTCATAAATGTGAGTGTATCAACTTCTTTATCCCTTATTAAACTACTTCTTGGGATGTCTGCACTATAAAGTGTTTCTTTTCTTTGCTGGGTTCTCCACTAACGAGGTCGATTAGGGCCTGATTATGCTCATGCTGCTGAGGATCCTAACCTGGGAGGCATCCAGGATGGCTGACTTGTACTAAAGGAGCTGCTGCCTTTTCTCTACACCCTTTGATGTTGAAGAGCCGCCGTTGATATATTGTCTTGCAAGTTTTTATCTTTCATTTGGTAAGAAGCAGTGTGTTTGGGTGTTGGTGGCGGTGTCTGAACCAGGAATTTTTATATGGACTTTATTATTGTTCAATTACATTTAATGTAATTAAACAATGAATATTTCGGGCGGCATGTTACCTCTACTTTCTCGCCGTCCAGGGCAGTAGAAGAGAGTTAAATGTCCACACTTTACTCTTCCTTTTCTTATGCCGCGTACACACGGTCGTTTTTTGCGATGAAAAAAAACGACGTTTTCTGTGAAGTAAAAACGACGTTTTTGAAACGTCACTTTTCAAAGACAATTTTGCATACACACCATCGTTTTTTCACAAAAAGCGAGGTTACGTTCACCACTCTTTTCCATTGAAGCTCGCTTCATAACTAGCTTCTGGGCATGCGCGGGTTGAAAAACGTCGTTTTGAAAGATGTTTTTGCTACACACGGTGACTTTTTGTGAAACAAAAACGACGTTTTGAAAAACGACACAAAAAATTCAAGCATGTTGGAATTTTTTTTTGGTCGTTTTTTTGAAGACAAAAAACGACGTTTTGCCCACACACGATCAATTTAAATGACGTTTTAAAAAACGTCGTTTTTTTTCATCGCAAAAAACGACCGTGTGTACGCGGCATTAGATTTATTTGCAAAACTTGGTTAGAAAAGAAGAAATTGGTGGAGGGGTGGAAAATTAAATAGGTAGATAGGTTCAGGTGCATAAACTCCATTAGGAAACACTCCTGCTTTCAGCAAACAGTTCTCGTCGCCACTCTAGCCAGAGTGGGTATTGATCACCCGGATAGGTCCCTCTCACTGGCCTAGCAGCCAGAATGGTGCATAGGCATGTGCATTTCGTTTCGTTCCGAATCGAAATTCGGACGAATTTTCCATTATTCGGACATTCGGATGCATACGAATTTCCGAATTGCTATAATAGCGAAAAATTTCGACCGTTTTCGGAATTCGTTCATTTTCGACCGAATTTCGAAAAAAAAAAAATGGTCGAAATCGAATTTTTTTTTTCGAATTCCGAATCGAATACCCGCGGACTAAATTCGATCGGAATTCGAAAAAAAAAAAAAAAAAAAATATTTTCGAATTTAATTCGAAAAAAATTCTATTCGAAAAGAGACTATTTGTTTTCTAATCTGGTTGAAATATTTTCGATTTTGACCGTTTTTTTTCGAAATTCGGTCGAAAACGAACGAATTCGAAAAACGGTCGAAATATTTTCGATTTCGACCGTATTTTTCGAAATTCGGTCGAAAACGAACGAATTCCGAAAACGAATTCAACACATGTAACGAACCTAACTTAACGCAATTTATTAAATGACGAATTGAAACGAAACAAAACAAAACAAATTTTTCACTTTTGCACATGCCTAATGGTGCACAGAATAAAAATACAGCCTCTGCCACAGACCTTCCCTTATGAGGAGACACTTTCAGTCCAGAATCCCTTAACACAGGATTCAGCACCCGGATCTCTCCAGATTTACTTCTGTAGAACTCAGATCTGACAGGCGATCACCATCAAGCCTCTCAGTGTATGGTGCATCCTTCGATGAGGTTTCCAGGCCTACTCCCAAGATACCAGCCTCTTGCATGGTCCTCTACAGGATAGGTCCTCCCCTGGCTTCCTTCATCAAGTGGCTTCCTCCCGCAGGACGGACAGCACAGGATCACCTTGAAAGCGCAGACCCAGTCTGACTGCTGGGCCCACTTAGATAAACCACAATGCCCGACCAACGCGGTCCCGGAGCGAGGATTTCAGAAGCACGCACCCCCGGTCAGGCGGGCCACGGAGTGCGTGGGATGACAGACAGCTGGCCGCCGACCACTGACCTCGGTCCAGTGGTGCAGCATGCACAGGGGGATGATTACCCCCACTGATTGGCTGCCGAGGGGGGAAACCCAATACACCCCGACTCTGCTGCTGCCACCCTTGGCCTGGGGTGGTAATAACACCCCCAGGCGAACATTGGTGGTTACTCCCAGCACAGCCAAGGCTGGGACAGAGGCTAAATTTGGTCACAATTACACATATCTGAGTCAACTAACATTCAGACCCCCTCAAAATTTAAAGCAGCGCCTGCTCAACCGGAGTAGTCCGCTACAAAAGTTATAAATTATTTAATTCCCATATAAGCGCTGCACCATTTTCTACATTATGGGGTATTGTTTGTTATGAAGCACTGTGAATACTTTCCAGTCACACTGTATGTAGGCATAGGACACCCTCCTAAAAGAGGATTATACAACAAAAAAGTAAAAAAAGATTAGTTAAACCCACAAGTGTTTTTTTTTTGTTTGTTTTTTACCATTACTATTCCTTTATATATGGCTTTTGAAAGGTTTAGCAGTGGGAAACACTTTTTGAAAAATAAAAATTGCATTTTATAAACAACTATATAGATCAGATTAAAAAGAGTGACACATGAGGAGGACAGAGAGACTTGGTTCCAAATCAGGGAGGTATAAATATATATATATTTGTATATCATACCAGTGTGTGGCTGTTTTTTTTTTGACCTAGCCACTAAAATATGTAGCAGCTTGTACTTCACTGCCTACATGCTGAAACTTGTGATACTGCATGGCGTAGTTGGAAGTCCTGGGATGTGTACTGTACACCTTAAAATTGTCTTGCACTAAATAAATTGCAGTAAGTTAGATGGTTAGATTGTGACAAATTCAAATCGTTTTTATCTGTGACATTTTTACTATCTGTCACTAATGTTGTGACAAGTTCCTAAAGAAATCATACACCATATTGATGAAAAATTGAGGTAAATAGAACCTTTGCCATGTTGGAGTAAATTGTGTGACAGTTCTGTCAGCCTTACGACAGACTTGTATAAACCTTACATGAATCTGTCACAAACTGTGCAATTTGTCATTTTATCGTGAGACAGATTTCTAAGTATCTACAATACTCTTTATGAATTTTACAGATAGTCAAAGATATCACAAAGCCACATACATCAATATAAATCCTCCAATATAACTACCAGGGGCATAGAACTGTAATACGTTGGCCCCCATGTGTGGAATATTTTCTTTTATAACTAGAATTGTTTTTGATTATCACACAAACAATACCTGAAACCCTTTTGAAAAATAGATCCCGCACAATAAATCACATGCTTGGCTTTGTATTTGTATGCCTGGGACTTTGTTTCCATCTAGTGCTCAATTTGTAAAATGCATGCTTTCCAACAATATCAGTTCTACGTAAAGTACATGTAAATATTCCAGAGAAAGGAATAAGCTTTATTGGAAATGATGCCACCAGTGTGAAATTACTGTTAGCGGAAGGGGCTTGAATTTCACGGAAAAGGTTTTCAAAGTCCTCTTAATCAGAAGGAACAACAACAACAACTATAATAAGCATGTCTGTGACGGTTTTCATCCATCTCTAGATCATGGTATAGCTCAGCCATTCTCAACCAGTGTTTCTCTAGAGGTTGCTAGGGATTTATTGTGCTATGGCTAAATGGGCCAAATGCCACTTGACAGAGACAGCCGCTTAACACCAATTTTCTTTTTGGCTGTTTGTAAGGTTGGCAGTCTGCCCACCATGGTAATAGGGGCATTCTCCAAACTGACCACCATTATAATGGGCATTCTTCCAGCTAACCACTAATAAATTAATTTTAGCATGATTTAACTGAGACCTGAAATCTAACGTAAAGGTTCCTCTGATGTAATACGATTGAGAAAGGCTGGTATTGCTATTCCAAAAACATGTGGCTGATAACTAAACAACAAAAACAATCTGACTCTCCTGTCTATAGGCAAAGGCCTTTGCTCATGGCCAGGGGTTAGGGTAAGCCAGTTAGGTGGTCAGCAGCAATGTTGAAAATGTATAAATTGTGATAACGTCATTCTTCTTATGTTTCCCTCATCTGGTCACCTCTGAACATGTGGCTAGATTTAAGAGGATTGAAGCACAAAGGGAGTGCAGGGGATGTTCAAATAAGTCAGAAGGTTTTTATTGTTACTGTCATGTACCTGGTGGAGATGGATCTGGAGAGGAGGCTTCTCCTGCGCGTCTTGTCCAACAGCCCTCGTAGTGCTGACAGGAGATGTGAGGACACAGAGTGGCACAAGGTCAGATGAAGTGGGCAGCACCAACTGTTGGTTGAAGGATACAGATGACTGTGGTCACCAGACAAGGACCAGGGGCTGGGACATGGTGACACTTGATAAACAGAGAGGAGCAAGGCCAGGACACAAGCAGAAGGTCAACAACTAGACAGTGATTTACAAGAACATGAAGCACATGCAGAGTCAGGACACAAGTTGAGGTCAGTTTACAGCTGGGCAGCGAGGTACAGAATCAGGAGGCAGAATGCAGAGTCCAAACACAGGCCAAGGTCACAACAGGAAGACAGGTATCTAAAGACAGGTCAAAGACAAGCTGGGTTCTGCATGGGAATGCAAGTGTATCAGGTCAGGACATGTATAAATCAGAGACTAGCTGAAGACCACTCAGCAATCTGTTCATGTAACAATCCAGCTTAAATAGGTCATTTGGCACCAACCCCAGTGCTGAGCATACAAGTGTGGCTACACACATAGGCCCAGATTCACAAAGCACTTACGCTGATGTAAGTGCAAATGTGCGCCGGCGTATCTGTGCGTCAGACCCACAAACCAACATACGCCTAAAAACTGGCCAGCCTACGCCGACGTAGCTTACATACGCCGGCTTTGCGTTGGCGCACTTTTCGTCTGGACGCATGTTGCTGCTCCCATTGATTAGGCATTCAAATATGCAAATTAGGGAAATACGGCGATTCATGAACGTACGTGCGCCCGACGCATGCTACGCGAGGTGCCCGTAAGTTGTAAGCCCGGCCTAAAGTTATTCCCCATAGGTGAGGTGCAACCTGGCAACAGACATGCAAAGGTCTGCACCAGAGAACACAGGCCGGTGTATTGGGCGTACGTTACGTTCACGGCGTACGTGGTGATCCGGCGTAGCTAAGGCATTTGTGCCAGCGTGGTTGTAAGCATGCGCATAAGGGTGCTGTTTCATGCGTCCACATCACGGCAATGTCACGGTGCATGCGCAGTTCGTTATACGCTGTGCGTAAAACACTGCACCATGCTCGGACCATCATTTGCATGGGGTTACTCCCACTTCCACCTACGCCAGCCTGCACCTTCGAAACCTACGCCATGCAGCGTTGGGGGCAATAGCTTGCTGAATGCAGTGCTTGCCTCTCCATGCTGCCTCGGCGTAGCGTACGGCGTAATGTGCGCCCACTCTCTGTAAATCTGGGCCATGCTGTTTAATATGCACGCTAATACATTTGCATGTGCGTGCTATTACACATCTTGGCGCTTGAGCATGCAAAAGTCTGCTCAATCTACTGGACATTCCTTATGTTCTAGTTTCATCATTTATTTTCTTTCCTTTATTGAAAAGTAGTTTTGAATATAAAATAGACCTCATGTTGCCTTTCATGGCACATTCCAGCAGTGAATTTTACTAAAATAAGCACATGACACAGTGGGTGAAGCTTGTAAAAAAAAGCATTCTTGGGCAGCATGATGTGAAAAATACAGCCCTACCTATGATCCTTCAGTGTTCAGACAAATGGAATAAATGAAGGGCATTGTACAGAATTACTGGAGCATTCTAAAATACAGAAGAGAATCTTCTGAAATCTTATTTGATATTGGGAGGGAAATTTAATAACACTGGTGCACACAGAATCTGGTGCAGATGTGCATAGTAACCAATTAACTTCTAAGTTTTACTGTCAATGCTCATTAGAGCAAGCTTTTAGGTAGGTGTAGTCTATCTCCTCCACTGTAGGTGGTGTCCTTCCACAACGGCACTGCAGTTGGAGAGGAAGTCCAGAGAAAATAGTTCTTCTGTTGTTTCTTGGGTCAATAGGGAAGCAATCCAATTGTATGCTGACACCTCATGTGACTCTAGCACAACGTTTCTCAACCAGTGTGCCGCGGCACACTGGTGTGCCGTGAAGAGTCCCCAGGTGTGCCGCGGCAAAATGACCCCAAATATTGGCAGCTATGGCTGCTATCTGATGTAACACTACTGCTGGGCACTTTGTTATCATTTGTCTTTACAGCGGTGCCGGTCCACTGTGTAAAACTCACTTCCCGGCACTCAGGAAGCTGTTCTGGCTGTGCGGGCCTTCTGACCGCGTCTTGCCAACCGAATACATCATCGGTTGCTATGGGAGGGTCGGACGCACGCACTGCTTCTGTGACGTGAGAGCCGTGGGTACCGTCCTGAACGCTGCCTGGCGCACTTTTCCCTGAGGGGGAAGAAGAAGGAGTAGAGCCACCGTGACCGACACTGCTCCCCTGCCCGCAGACATGGCCACCCGCTCAGAGAGGGAGAAGGCCCTGAAGCTGAATGAGCAGGACCAGGCCATCCTGTCTCGTATGCTCACATGTGCAAACACACACAGTGTACGTGTGCCTGTTTGTGTGCGTGCGCATCTGTCTGAATGTATGTTACTTTTAATCATGACCCCCCTATTCCTGTACCATCAGAACTACTTTTGTCACACACACACTAACATACATGTGTACACATGCACACATACACTGAAAGAAGAACTGTCAGAGCTGCACAACAACCAATCAGATCCAGAGTGCTGTAGCCATGAATGGAGGATGTGGGGTTGTTTGAGATAGCAGCAAGGACTGCTGCTCCTCTGAAAAGCAATTTGTGTTCATATCGCTTTTCAGGGGCATTTGTCAGCCAGTAAAGAGGCATATCTTGCCTCCTCACCTGTTTTAAGCCCGTAAATGCAATGTTGCTGGGTAGTTGCAGTGCAGTCCCATTCACCCTGGGTATACCTCCAGCTGCAGCCACAGCATGTTTACACCCCCAGCTGTTGCCTCTGCAGCTAAAGGGGCAAAAGTTGGGTGGTAAAAACAGCTCAACCATGTGGTTTTACTGCCCCTCCAGCCTGGCATGTGAACAAGCTCTTGGTTCTGTGTGGATAGGTGGTGCGTGTAGGGCAGCCCATTCATTTCCCTACCCACAGTAATGCGGGGAAAGAAGTCCCTGACCCTTTTTTTAAATTGTGCCACAACAAAAGCAACCCATGTTTGCCAATGGATGGGGCACCATTAAGAATTAATGGCACCCCTAAAGAGCAGAGCATTTGTCTGTGTGTCAAGAACGAGCGCGATTTTGCGCGTGTTCCGCAACACACAGTGACGTGAACCAAGTCTTGGACAGGGGTGCCTCAAGACTGAAAATATTTTACAAGGGCACCCCAACTGGAAAAAGGTTGAGAAACACTGCTCTAGCAGTCATCTTAGGTCAGGCAGAGCCTATTTAAAACTCTGACTTCCAGGTTTGGTGAGCATTTTGCGAGTTTGTAGAATAGGGATAGGTACCCCACCTGGTAGGGACCAAACTAGTGGCAGGGAAAGGTTCCTGATGAGGAGGAAAAGTGTAGGGTTCATAACTTCTCTGGACATCTTCCTGCTGGGAAACAATATGGCTAGGCTGCATTCTGCCCCTCTCAACAGGCGCTATCAGTTCGGCTGAATCCTACTCTCTACATGGTGCTGGACCTGTGAGTGTTCCTGGCTTGGTTGTCTATCCACCGGGTTATTTGTGAATGGTCTTTGCATTATTTCAGTACAAGTTCTTTCATCGCACTGGGTTGTATGTGTTATTGCCATCACAGCACGCTGAGCCCCACCTACAAGCTAAAGTTAGAAGCTGATTGGTTACTATGCACAGCTGCATCAGATTCTGTGTGCACCAGTTTTAGTAAATGTCCCCTACATGTTACAACAACATTGCAAGGTCTATAAATACATTGCAGCAGGGTACCAGCCCCAAAGGCAATACCTCCTTTGGAAAATGCTCCATATATCATCTGATAGTACCTACAGAGCATATGAAATATAACTGTTTTACTAAAAAAATGAATTGTCAAGCAGCTAGAGTAGTACATACTCTTTGCAGACACTGTATTTTTGTTGGAGAATCTAAAAACAATATAAGAAACATGGGCAGGAACACCTATCTACTGGGACAGAATACTTGAATAGAGAACCTAGGTGGGAGCCTGGGGCTCAGAGCATGACTGCAACTAACATTGTCCACTGCTGGTAAGAGAGTCTCTGTCGCTCTTCTCCTTTTTGGCAAAACAGTGGAAGGACAGAGAATGGGGCAGGCGTCAGCTTGGAGACTTTGAACAGTGTACACATCATGTACATTGCCGAATGCTGCTGTTATCAATCTCACCTTTATTCCCGTCATCTGTGGAAACAGAGTCATCGCATGTTAACTTATTTTCACACTCACATTATCTGGGGTTGGAGATACTTTAACCACTTGACCACTGGGCACTTAAACCCCCTTAATAACCAGACCAATTTTCAGCTTTCGGTGCTCTCACAGTTTGAATGACAATAACTCAGTCATACAACACTGTAACCAAATGAAATTTTTGTCCTTTTTTTCCACAAATAGAGCTTTCTTTTGGTGGTATTTGATCACCTCTGCGGTTTTAATTTTTTTCGCTATAAATGAAAAAAGAACGAAAATTTTGTAAAAAAAATGAAGTTTTCTTCATTTCTATTATAACATTTTGCAAAAAAAGTATTTTTTCTTCATAAATTTGGCCTAAAATGTATACTGCTACATATCTTTGGTAACAAAACAAAAAAAAAATTGGATATTATTTAGTCTGGGTGAAAGTTATAGGGTCTACAAGCTATGGTACCAATTACTGAAAATGTATCAATTTGATCATACCTGATGTACTGACAGCTTCTCTCATTTCTTAAGACCCTAACATGCCAGAAAAGTACAAATACCCCCCAAATGACCCCTTTTTGCAAAGAATACATTCCAAGGTATTTTTTTTTTCCACAAAATGTTCATATTAGCGGGTTATTTCTCACACACAGCATATGCATACCACAAATTACACCCCAAAACACCATCTGCTATTCGTCCCGAGTATGGCAATACCCCATGTGTGAGACTTTTACACAGCGTGGCCACATACTGAGGCCCAACATGCAGGGAGCACCATCAGGCGTTCTGGAACACCCAGACCAATTCTGACATTTCTCTCCTACATGGAAAAATCATCATTTATTTGCTAGAAAATTACATAGAACCTCAAAACATTATATATGTTTTTTTAGCAAAGACCCTAGAGAATATAATGACGGCCGTTGCAACTTTTTATCGCGCATGGTATTCGCACAGCAATTTTTCTAACGCGTTTTTTTGGAAATAAAACCGTTTTGTGCTTTAAAAAAAAAAAACAGTAAAGTTAGCCCAATGTTTTTGCATAATATGAAAGATGAAGTTACGCCGAGTAAATAGATACCCAACATGTCACCCTTCAATATTGCACACGCTTGTGGAATGGCGCCAAACTTTGCTACTTAAAAATCCCCATAGGCGATGCTTTAAATGTTTTTACTGGTTACATGTTTTTAGTTGGAGAGGAGGTCTAGGGCCAAAATGATTGCTCTCGTTCTAATGTTCGCAGCGATACCTCACATGTGTGGTTTGAACACCGTTTTCATATGTGGGAGGGACTTGCGTGTGCGGTCGCGTCTGTATACGAGCACACGGGGACAGGGGTGCTGTAATTTTTTTTTTTTTTTTTATTATTCATTTTACTTTATCTATTTTAGTTTGACACGTTTTTCCCCAAAAATAAATGTTTTGATTACTTTTATTCCTATTACAAGGAATGTAAACATCCCTTGTAATAGGAATATAGCATGACAGGTCCTCTTTACAGTGAGATATGGGGTCAATAAGACCCCACATCACACCTCTAGGCTGGGAAGCCTGAAAAAAAAAAAAAACGATCGCAGAGTATTGCGCAGGTAATATTGCGCAGGGAGTATTGCGCGGGGGTATTGCGCGGGGAGTATTGTGCCGGGGGTATTGCAGAGTATTGTGCCGGGGGTATTGCAGAATATTGTGCCGGGGGTATTGCAGAGTATTGTGCCGGGGTATTGCAGAGTATTGTGCCGGGGGTATTGCAGAGTATTGTGCCGGGGGTATTGCAGAGTATTGTGCCGGGGGTATTGCAGAGTATTGTGCCGGGGGTATTGCAGGGTATTGTGCCGGGGGTATTGCAGCGTATTGTGCCAGGGGTATTGCAGAGTATTGTGCCGGGGGTATTGCAGAGTATTGTGCCGGGGGTATTGCAGAGTATTGTGCCGGGGGTATTGCAGAGTATTGTGCCGGGGGTATTGCAGAGTATGGCGCAGGGGGTATTGCAGAGTATGGCGCAGGGGGTATTGCAGAGTATGGCGCAGGGGGTATTGCAGAGTATGGCGCAGGGGGTATTGCAGAGTATGGCGCAGGGGGTATTGCAGAGTATGGCGCAGGGGGTATTGCAGAGTATGGCGCAGGGGGTATTGCAGAGTATGGCGCAGGGGGTATTGCAGAGTATGGCGCAGGGGGTATTGCAGAGTATGGCGCAGGGGGTATTGCAGAGTATGGCGCAGGGGGTATTGCAGAGTATGGCGCAGGGGGTATTGCAGAGTATGGCGCAGGGGGTATTGCAGAGTATGGCGCAGGGGGTATTGCAGAGTATGGCGCAGGGGGTATTGCAGAGTATGGCGCAGGGGGTATTGCAGAGTATGGCGCAGGGGGTATTGCAGAGTATGGCGCAGGGGGTATTGCAGAGTATGGCGCAGGGGGTATTGCAGAGTATGGCGCAGGGGGTATTGCAGAGTATGGCGCAGGGGGTATTGCAGAGTATGGCGCAGGGGGTATTGCAGAGTATGGCGCAGGGGGTATTGCAGAGTATGGCGCAGGGGGTATTGCAGAGTATGGCGCAGGGGGTATTGCAGAGTATGGCGCAGGGGGTATTGCAGAGTATGGCGCAGGGGGTATTGCAGAGTATGGCGCAGGGGGTATTGCAGAGTATTACAGGGGGTATTGCAGAGTATTACAGGGGGTATTGCAGAGTATTACAGGGGGTATTGCAGAGTATTACAGGGGGTATTGCAGAGTATTGCACAGGGAAGGAAGGGGTTAATGCAAGGATGGCTGAGCAGGGATGGATGGATCTGTGACTGCAATAGTCACAGATCCATCCCACAGTGCTGCTGCCATCCGCGCTCTCCTCTCACACTGTACCGATCGGTACAGAGAGAGGAGGGAGGAACTGGCGTCATCAAATGACGCCGGTTTGTTTACATGTGATCGCTCCGTCATTGGACGGAGCGATCACGTGGTAAACTGCCGCTATCAGCGGCAATTTACCGCAATCCGTGACGGACCCGGCGGTCACGGACATTCCCGGGTGCGCGCCCCAGGGGGCGCGCGGGACCACGATTCTGGGATCAAGTTATATAACGTGATCCCAGAGTTAAGCAACCACCTTGCCGCCGTTATTTGATGGCGGCTGGTTGCTAAGTGGTTAAAGCCCTTGGAGGCTCCAGAGACCAACAGCATTGCCAACTGTCTCCTGGATTTAGTTGGACTGTCCCTATTGATCCAGTTGCAGTAGATGCCAGAACTTTGCAGGAGTAATCAGACAGGGGATAATTGGCTAAAATGACTAGAGTGCCAAAAGGTGATATTTTATCAAAAAAAAATTTGCGAAATTTCGCTAATGCGAATGCGAAATTTCGCTAATGCGAAATTGATTGCGAAATTCTCGTCAACACGCGAAAACGGAGATCATTTCCTGAATTACTAAACTAATATGCACTAAACACTAACTCTACTTACACAAACTTATATGACTAAACTAAAGCTAATTTTTATTTATTTTTTATACACAAAACACAGAAGGGCAGAGAAAGTATTTGCGAATATTCGTAATACGAATATTCGCATTGCGAATATTCGGCAACATAAAAGGATCGCCTCAGCTACTCGGCCCAGGGTCTCTAATCATACCAGCAATGCTTTTAGACGTCGATGGAGATCACTAGGATGTGATCTGTTTTAAAAATAAATTTGAAAAAATACGAATATTCGCAATAGCGAATATTCACCGCGATATTCGATTTATTCGCGAACACTCGAATATGCAATATTCGTAACGAATGAGTACAGGGAGCTGTAACTGTTAATTAGTGTTGAGCGGAATACGCCATATTCGATTTCGCGATATTGCGCGAATATATAGAAGAATATTCGCGAATATTCGCTAATATCGAATATTCGTGATATTTTATCCAAAAAAAAAATTGCGAAATTTCGCTAATGCGAAAATGATTGCGAAATTCTCATAAACGGAGATCATTTCCTGTATTACTAAACCAATATGCACTAAACACTAACTCTACACTAACTCTACTTAAAAGAAAGGAGAATAAGGGGGCAAAAGAAGGGCGGAGAAGATAATCGCGCAATATTCCTATTCTCCGCCCTTCTTTTGCATCAGAGCCAATCAGAATAACTCGAATATTCGGCAAAAGGAATATCGCGCAATATTCCTTTTGCCGAATATTCGAGTTATTCTGATTGGCTCTGATGCAAAAGAAGGCCACATCAGAGCCAATCAGAATAACTCGAATATTCGGCAAAAGGAATATTGCGCGATTATCTTCTCCGTCCTTCTTTTGCATCAGAGCCAATCAGAATAAGTCGAATATTCGGCAAAAGGAATATCGCGCAATATTCCTTTTGCCGAATATTCGAGTTATTCTGATATGCTCTGAAGCAAAAGAAGGGCCGAGTAGCTGATGCGATTCTTTTATGTTGCCGAAAATTCGCAATGCGAATTTTCGGCAACATAAAAGAATCGCATCAGCTACTCGGCCCAGGGTCTCTAATCATACCAGCAATGCTTTTAGACGTCGATGGAGATCACTAGGATGTGATCTGTTTTAAAAATAAATTTGAAAAAATACGAATATTCGCCATAGCGAATATTTGCCGCAATATTCGAGTTATTCGCGAATACTCGAATATGCAATATTCGTAGCGAATATTCGCAATGCGAATATTCGTGAGCAACACTACTGTTAATATGTGGTGTGTGGCCAGAGCACATTATACCAGTGTATACCACAGAAGTGGAGGACTGGTATCTGGTCTCCCCCAGTACACAGAACATGAAAATGCAATAGTTTCAGTAAATATAAACTGTTAAATACCTTTCTTGATCATACATCACGGGACATAGAGCCTTAATTACTTAATGGGTTATGTAGTCACCACAGGTGATTTGACACTGGCAAACCCAATTAAAATTGAGTTCCTCCCCTATATAACCCCTCCCAAATAGAGATTATCTCAGTTTTTTCGCCAGTGTTTAAGGTGGTTGGTCACGTTCAACATGTGCTAAGAAGAAAAATGCTCTTTTGATGGTCGGGCTGTGGAGACCTAGAAGCTATAACCAGATCCATTCCTCTGGCTCATATCAAAGGCCTAATATGGTTGGCACCCAGGCTTTGTGCAAAGAAGAAATGAGGTTTGCCTGTAATGTCTCTCTGCGGAGTTCTGGGCACTGGAAACCAGACTTTGGTGTACTAATACATCTGTGGCATGAAAAGTTTTTGGCAGAGTCTTCTACAGGTCCAGGTATGAGTTTTTTCTCTAATAAAACTCTTGGTAACACTAAAGGTTGGCACAACTTGCCCGCAGTGATGGGTGAAAGCTGGAACTACTTTTAGTAGCTTTCCTGCGGCGAGGATAAGGTAAGAAGTGGATAATTTTATTTATGTATTATCTTCTTTTGAGTAGGATGTATTTTCTGGTTCTCACCACTGGAGGGAGTAAGTGCAACCTCGTGTTTTCTTACATAGCCTTCCAGGATACATTCTCAGTGAAGTCGGTCAAATATAACACCACTCACCTCCTTCCGCTGCAGGCTCTGCACAATACGCATACAGGGGTCCATGATGATGCCCCCCAGTAATCTCTCCCCCCTCTTCCTCGTCTCCTGGGTGCCGCCATGACAGTGGTGCGTGCACACACAAAGAGTTTTGCTGTCTGAATGAGACATGGATAGGGGGAGGGCCAAGTGGTTGCTAGTGATCTGTGCGCAACGCAGGACACCTGTGTGCAGGCGCCAAGAGGCTGGTTCAAAAGCCCAGCACACCAGAGCCTTCTGTAAGCAGCATGGGCACAGAGCTGCAGGCTGTAAGCATCCCTGTGGATTAAACCAGCCAAACCCAATGCCACGTACACACGATCACTTTTTGTGATGAAAAAAAAAGACGTTTTATGTGACGAAACAAAACAACATTTTTCAAACTTCATTTTCCAAAACGACATTGCATACACACCATCGTTTTTCCAAAATGCTCTAGCAAAGTGTGGTGACGTACACCACGTTCGACGGCACTCTGTTCCATTGAAGCTCCGTCTCATAACTTGCTTCTGAGCATGCGCGGGTTTAAAAACGTCATTTTCAACATCGTTTTGCCCACACACGATCACTTTTTATGACACAAAAAATGACATTTTGGTCGTTTTTTTGAAGACATAAAACAACGTTTTGCCCACACACGATCATTTTAAATGACGTTTTTGAAAACGTTGATTTTTTTCATCACAAAAAGTGATCGTGTGTACGCGGCATAAGACTCCTACTTGGCATCAGGCTGTGCAGTGAGCTGATATTTTGTGTATTGTAAGACTATAACACAACAGTGATTGCATTTGTATTTGTGGATACTACCTTTGCTTTGCAGTAAGGACTATGTCCCAGAGAAGAGGGTCTAGGGCTAGTAAAAGGGGCACCAGAAAATTATTTGCATATGGCTAAGGATTCTGAGCTTGCCTGCAGTTTACCATCCCCCTCTGTCAGCCTGATAGCAGCCTCACAGGATGAGCCCCTGTCTGGTTTTGCAGCTTCTCCTAGGGCAGCTCTAGTATACGTCACTGAGGATGCTTTAAAAGTTGCTTTGTATGGCTTAGAAGGAAAGATTGCTAATATTGTCGCAACCTCCTTAAAAGATAGCAGAAAATGGGGTAGATCCCCTTCATCTGCTCTGGCTCTCTTTTCAGATGCGCCTTCTGAGGGTGAAAAATCCCTCTCTGGAGATGTGAATCATGTGCAGTCTGAGGACTCAGAGGATGAGAGGATTCCTGCGACTTCTCAGTCACTAAAGATGCAGGTGCAATATTATGCAGAGATGGTGCGTGCCACTTACACATTGCCTCCTGTTGAAGCTTCTAGGCCCTCTGTTTGCTCTTTGGGATCCTGGAAATACCTGTAGGCTGCATGTACCTTTCCAGTTCATCCCTTGCTGGATAAACTGATGTATGATGACTGGGTTCACCCAGATAAACTGTTTTCTCCTACTAGGCAGTTTTCCCTCCTTTATCCTATGGAGGAAGGTTTCACTAAGAAATGGGGGGTTCCCGCTATTAATGCAGCTATTTTTTGTGCAAACAAAAACCTGACCTGTCCTTTAGACAATGCGCAGGGTTTTAAGGATCCAACTGATAAAAAGCTGGAGTACCTATTAAAAGCCTCCTCTGCCATGGCTAGGGCTGTAGTACAACCTGCAGTTGCAGCCATTGTTGTATATCAGTTCCTCAAGGAACAAATGAAGCAGACGATTAACCTCCTCCCTACAGAGGAGATTGAGGTTTATGAGGACCTTCCTAAGGCCTTGTGCTTTGCGATTGATGAGATTATCGACTCGACAAGCATCTCTCTTGATACTCCTGCAGGTACACATACGCAGGTCCCTTTGGTTAAAACATTGGGAGGCCGAGGCTTCTTGCAAGAAATACTTGGCAGTGTTCCTCTTTGGGGGAGAACGCCTGTTTGGGGATGAGCTGGATAAATACATCCAAAAGATTACCGGAGGCAAGCCTACTCTATTGCCAGTTAAGAAGAAGAGTAAGCATGCCTCATTTAAACATACTCTTTCTCCAGCCCCTGGAAACTCAATCTCCAGGCAGTGGTGACAGCCTCCCCAGTCTAACGCTAGGGGAAAAGGCCCAGAGCCAAGCCCAAGGGCAGAAAGGAACTTGGGGTTCAAAGTCTACACAGACCCTCAAAACTTCCCTATGAAGGGATGCCCCTGTTCGATCCAGAAAAAAGAAAAGAAAAAAGAAGGCCCCTACTGCTGGCCTTGGAACACCTAATCTTGGAGTTGGCTCCAGAGAATCAGGGGCCAGGATTCTATCCAAAGCTGTTTACGGTTCCAAAACCAAACGGGGATGTCAGACCTATCCTAGATCTGAAAAGCCTAAATCAGTTTCTAAACATTCGCTCCTTCTGCAGTAATTTTGGACGCCCCAGCTTGGCCCAGGAGACCCTGGTATGCAGAAGTCGTAACGATGGCAGTAGGAAGACCTTGGGTTCTTCCATTACGCCCAGACCTACTATCGCAGGGTAGAAAGGGAATTACTGCTTCAGATGGAAATGCTTGGTTAATCAATCGCCTACTGGAGACCACAGGTGCTGGCAGTGCAAATAGCAGAAAACAAAAAAGAAAATATTTGGACAGCCACACTCCTGGAAAAGATTCCTGAATTGTCCTTTAATGGTAAAATGGAATTCACTACAATCCACAGCAAAAAGGTAAAAACATGATACACGGCTCAGGACAATTCAGGAATTTTTTCCAGTAGTGTGGCTGTCCAAATATTTTCTTTTTTGTTTTCTACTATCGCAGGGTCCAATATTCCATCCTGCCTTACAATGTCTAAATTTGACGGTTTGGCTGTTGAGACCCACATTCTGATGAAACGTGGGCTCTCAGTCCTATCCACTCTGGTTAATAAGTAAAGTGATACTCCCGCGCTGTCTGTGAAAAGGTGGATGAGTGTGATGACACGCGTTGGGATTGGAGCGCTGGACAACCGAAGCACCCGACGGACGGCCGACGAGTTCGCTACACGTGGATGCTGCATCCGATCTTATGTCGCAAATGTGAGTTTTTTAAAAGTTGTTTTTAAAAGTTGTTTTATCGAATAAATCTTTTTTACTGGATTACGCGATGTACCACTCTCTCTATTTTTTGTGATACTATCCGAGCCACTGAGCACCATCAGCCTGAGACCAAGCAGACCCCCAGTGAGAGGAGAAGGACACTTACGAGCTCGCCGCTCTTGGAGATAAGCCCCTGTACTTTTCACTTCATGTAAGTGCATTGAGTGCAGGTGTGTGTTGGAGTCCCTGTAATATCAGTATTACACTATCTTGCTGTGTATCCTCTTCCTGTATGTGGTGCCTGATCCTGGGACTTTAAGAACAGCTTTCCTTCATTTGGATTCCGCGTGAAAGCAGCTGGCTAGGCTATATTCGTTAGCCGTGAGGTGAGCTGCTGGGACCACTAGAGGTGTGCGTGCTATTCTGAGGTGTACGGCTTGACTTTTTCACAGAATTGGCTGCTGGGTCTCCTATCATCTGGATTCTCTTTCTCTTCCTTGATATATTTGGAACCGGACTTTCCAATGTGTTTTTTCTGGACTATTATGCCTTTTATGTGTGCCACCATTTGACATATTGAGTATGTTTATTGCTATCAAGTTGTAATATTGTCATTTATTTACCTATTTGTGCACTTTCCCACACCCACCCCCTAGTTTTCTGCCCTTTCCCACCCACTCCACTTCATTTAATTTCACAGCGCAGACTCCTTTCACTTCCACTCTGGTTAATGCTTGGAAGCTGGCCTCCAGGCTCATCTACTAAAGAATCTGGAAGCTATATGTTTCTTTAATATGATTCTTGCCTTTCTTCAGTTGGGCTTAAATATGAAGTTGGCCTTGAGCACTATCGAGGGCCAAATTTCGGCTTTGTCAGCGCAGATAAGGAAGACCGATTGTCTATTCATTCTGCCACAAGGCCCAAAGAAGGGCCAGGCAGCGTCAAAATCCACTATTGCAAGGTGGATTCAACAAGTCAGTATTCAGGCCTATGGTTTAGAAAAGAAGATCCCTCCTTTTCAGGTGAAAGCGCACTCGACTAGAGCAGTTGGTGCTTCATGGGCAGTGCATCACCAGGCCTTCATGGCTCAGATCTGCAAGGCTGCTACTTGGTCTCTGGTTACGAGGATGCCGCCTTTGGGCGTAGTGTGCTGCAGGCAGCAGTATAGATCCTATGGCTCAATGGCAGTCTTATTCTGATCTGTGTCTCCCTCCCCTCAAATTTTAGCATTGTTATGGGACATCTCATTAAGTAATTAAGGCTCTGTGTCCCATGATGTATGATCAAGAAAATATGATTTTTTTAATACAGCTTACCTGTGAAATCCTTTTCTTTGGAATACATCACGGGACACAAAACTCCCACCCCTCTTCGGAGTTTAATGTGGAACACTTATTGCTTTGCTACAAAACTTGGGTATTCTCCATTTGGGAGGGGTTATATAGGGGAGGGACTTAATTTTTATTGGGATTGCCAGTGTCCAATCACCTGTGGTGACTACATAACCCATTAAGTAATTAAGGCTCTGTGTCTCGTGATGTATTCCCAAGAAAAGGATTTTTACAGGTAAGCTGTATTAAAAAATCCTATGTTTCTCATCAGCAGTATATAGCAGTCTTGTGACTTCTATCAGTGTCCAGTTAAAGCTTGTAGGATGAGTTTTTATACTGTTCTCACTGTCCTATAAGGCTACGGGACCATTGACCCTCTGTCTGGACAGTGCTGATTGGCCCTGTGCTAATCACATGCACCTTCCTAAGAAAAAAAACTCTCTAGCAATACACACCAAACTTAGCATGTGCAGCTTGTCCCCTAAGCTCTGTTCTACCAGGAAATACATAGATCCCAACTGCCTCTGATTTTGAAGGACTGGCCCTATTTTGGAACAAAGTCCCCCTGTCCCTCATTCCCCCTCATTTTGATCTGATCTATATAGTTGTATATAAAATGCACTTTTTTTTATCTTTTAAGAGTGTTTCCCAGTGCTAAACCTTTCATCCATTTTCTAAATTGTTGCATTTGAAAATTTCAGAAGCCAATATAAAGGAATAGTAGTGGTGAAAAAAAAAAAGCACTTGCGGGTTTAATCAATCATTTTTTTGGATAATTCTCCTTTGGGGATGGGGGGGTCCTATGCTTATGTACTTTTGCTAACAGGTGTGCTTCGTTCCCATCTCAGGAAGTTGGGAGGTATGGAAGATGTATTGGGGACAGTGGAAAAAGGGGAGGATCAGAGAAGGCAGAATCAATCAGCCTTTTTACACAATGTAGAAGATTAGCTCCTTAGGTTCCACAGTGATAATAACAAGCATGTAATGTTTTAATAAATAAAATGCTAAAAAATTAAAATATTTGTCATTTCCAGGGCAAATGTTAGGAATCTATATGATGTTTTATCAGCAACACTTATGTCTTTATGATAAGGGTTATGGGAACATAAAAACAGCAGCATGACGTGTTATCTGCCTATAAAGTAGACGATATGACATTTGAGCAAACAGTCAGAACATTCAGCAAGTACTGTACATTGTGTCCCTACTTCTCACACAATACACTCATAGAAACACTGGATTAGGAGAAAATGTGACCTGCACAAATATGAACTCTGCCCAGGCTGAGACATTGCATTACGCTGCACTATGATCTCACATATAATGGTTGATGGCCTCAAACTGCAAGGGACACGTTGTAATGTTTACCAACAGAGGTGCATAGACGACAACTGTAGCAGACCATAACAATTGACTTTAAATGTTCCAGTACAATTTAGGGAGCAGCTCTTATTCAAACTAATGTAATGACCATTGCTTGTGACAACTTTTTCTTTCTCTATGTTCTTTCAGCTGTGTTCTGTGTTTGCTAAGTCTGGGTGCCTACCTGTCTGGGTGCCTACCAAGGCTAATCTTATACACCTACTGTATGCAAAACTGAAATGGACTAGGCCATCATACACATAAAATCACGTTGTGGTCAGTAATGTGGTGGTCTGGGTACATTGATCAGTGGAAAAATGCAGGGAAGGTGTTATGTCAGGACAAATAAAAAAAAAATCCTGATCTTTGCTCAGTTTAATGGTGTGAAAAGCAGGGGAGACATCGGGGTCTATTAAATGACTAATGTTTCCAAAAAGAGTACTTGCCACCTTCCCAATGGTATAACATGGGGTAGTCTGTTTAAAAAATATGTTAAAATAAAATGTATTAAAAAGTTGTTTGTCTTTGTTTTAAATGCGCAACCCCTGTTAACCTGCACGCAAGTGCAAATGTGCACTCGTATGTAAACCTTGGTTGCACCACACATGTATAATATCACTGCCAACGTCAGAGTGAGAGCAAAAATTCTAGAACAAGGGCTCCTGGTCAACTCCAAAGTAATGAGCTTTAAAGGCTTTTAACTACTTCCCGACTGCCCACCGTCATATTACTGCGGGACAGTGGCGTGGTCTCGCGGGAGCACGTAGCTCTACGTCCTCTACTTTTCGGCCACTAGGGGGCGCGCGCGTGCGCCCTGCACGCTTCAGAGTCCCGCGCGCATGCCCGGTGGGTACGATAGCCGCCGGGCACCCGCGATTGCTCGTTACAGAGCGGGGAACGGGAGGTATGTGTGTAAACACATACCTTTCATTCCTGTCAACCTTAAATTCGCAACCCCTGTTAACCTGCACGCAAGTGCAAATGTGCACTCGTATGTAAACCTTGGTTGCACCACACATGTATAATATCACTGCCAACGTCAGAGTGAGAGCAAAAATTGTAGAACAAGGGCTCCTGGTCAACTACAAAGTAATGAGCTTTAAAGGCTTTTAACTACTTCCCGACTGCCCACCGTCATATTACTGCGGGACAGTGGCGTGGTCTCGCGGGAGCACGTAGCTCTACGTCCTCTACTTTTCGGCCACTAGGGGGCGCGCGCGTGCGCCCTGCACGCCTCAGAGTCCTGCGCGCATGCCCGGTGGGTACGATAGCCGCCGGGCACCCGCGATTGCTCGTTACAGAGCGGGGAACGGGAGGTATGTGTGTAAACACATACCTTTCGTTCCTGTCAGCGGGGGAAACGCTGATTTTCTGTTCATACAATGTATTAACAGAAGATCAGTGATTTCCCCTAGTGAGGCCATCCCCCCCATACAGTTAGAACACAAATAGGAACACACTTAACCCCTTCCCTGCCCCCTAGTGTTAACCCCTTCACTGCCAATGGCATTTTTATAGTAATCCAATGCATTTTTATAGCATTGATCGCTATAAAAATGCCAATGGTCCCAAAAATGTGTCAAAAGTGTCCGATGTGTCCGCCATAATATCGCAGTACCGAAAAAAAACGCTGATCGCCGCCATTACTATAGTAAAAAAAAAAATATTAATAAAAATGCCATAAAACTACCCCCTTTTTTGTAAACGCTATAAATTTTGCGCTAACCAATCAATAAGCGCTAATTGCGATTTTTTTTTACGAAAAATATGTAGAAGAATACGTATCGGCCTAAACTGAGGAAAAAAAATGTTTTTATATCTTTTTTGGGGATATTTATTATAGCAACATTTAAAAAATATTGAATTTTTTTCAAAATTGTCGCTCTATTTTTGTTTATAGCGCAAAAAATAAAAACCGCAGAGATGATCAAATACCACCAAAAGAAAGCTCTATTTGTGGGAAAAAAAGGACGCCAATTTTGTTTGGGAGCCACGTTGCACGACCGCGCAATTGTCAGTTAAAGCGACGCTGTGCCGAATCACAAAAAGTGCTCTGGTCTTTGGACAGCAATATGGTCCGGGGGTTAAGTGGTTAAAGCATCACCTATGGAAATTTTTGGGTACTGTAAATATTTTTGCGATCTCACGGGCATATGCAATTTTGAGACTTGGTATTTATTTACGTGATACAACCTCACCTTTTATATTTTACCAAAAATGGTTATTGTAGTGTGTGTTTGCATGTGTATTTTTTTTTTTTGTCGAATATTTGCTTTAAAGAGAAAGTAAACTTCCTGTATACTTTGTACCGATAGATAAGCCTAGAATAAGGCTTACCTATAGGTACGATAAATATATCCTAAACATGCACCGTTCAGGAGATATTGACTGTATACTGTGTCAATGATGCCATCGGCACATGAGCTCTGAAGGTACGGCCACCTGTGCAGTTTCTTCAGAAGTGTGTGCCGTGGCCGGCGGCTCCTGCATGCATGCGTGGGAGTGACATCACATAGTTACATAGTTAGTCGGGTTGAAAAAAGACACAAGTCCATCTAGTTCAACCATAAAAAAAATAAAAAATAAAAAAATATCGTACAATCCCATATACCCAATTCTATACCCACAATTGATCCAGGGGAAGGCGAAAAACCCCAGCAGAGCATGATCCAATTTGCTACAGCAGGGGAAATTCCTTCCTGATCCCCCGAGAGGCAATCTGATTTAGCCTGGATCAACTTTACCTATAAATGTTAGTACCCATATATATTCTAAAATAAATCTACTGAGCTGGCCAGAACCACCTCTGGATAGACTCCTTCCACATTTCCACAGCTCTTACTGTGAAAAAACCTTTCTGTATTTGGAGATGAAGGGCCAGATTCAGAAAGACTTATGTTGGCGTATCTCTAGATACGCCGCCGTAATTTTCAAATGTGCGCCGTCGTATCTTTGCGTCGATTCATAAAGCAAGATACGCTGAAAAACATGGCTTCTGGACGCATTCAGCGTTCCCATGTAAAATATGCAAATGAGCAAGATACGCCGATTCACGAACGTAGATGCGCCCGACCGCTTCATATACGCGATTTGCGTAAGGCTTACGTCCGGCGTAAAGTTACCCTTGCTTATATGAGGCGCAGCTTATGCCAAGGTATGGGCCAGGGAACAACGGCATTGAATTTTACGTTGTTTACGCCGTTTACGTAGTACGTGAATAGGGCTGGACGTAGGTTACGTTCACACGTCGTAAACATTGCGCGCCGATGTCACTTAGGCATTCTATACGACGTAATTCTGAACATGCGCACTGGGATACGTCCACGGGCGGCTCATGCGCCATTCGTTTGGCCCATCATTTGCATGGGGTCACGGATCATTATACTAAAACACGCCCACTGCCTAGCTACTTTGAATTACGCAGACATGCGCCGGCCCATTTACGCTACGCCGCCGTAGCTTAGGGAGCAAGTGCTTTGTGAATACAGCACTTGCCTCTCTAAGTTGCTGCGGCGTAGCGTAAATAAGATAGCTACGACCGCACAAAGATACGGGTATGTGAATCCGGGCCGAAATCTTTTTTTCTCTAGACATAAAAAGTGCTCCCGTTTCATCTGTGATGACCGTAATATTATATATATTTGTACCCGTTGATCATATCCCCCTTTAACCACTTTAATACCAGGCACTTACGCACCTTCCTGCCCAAGCCAATTTTCAGCTTTCAGCGCTGTCGCAATTTGTCGCAATTTGAATGAAAATTGCGCGGTCATGCTACACTGTACCTAAACAATATTTTTTATAATTTTGCTCCCACAAATAGAGCTTCCTTTTTTTTGGTATTTGTAAATAAGTAAGTTTTCTTCTTCAATTACGGGCACTGATATGGCTGCACTCAGGCCCGGACTGGCCATAGGGCATACCGGGCAAATGCCCGGTGGGCCGCGGCGGCCCGCGGGCCGGTTGCGGCCCGCGAAAGGCCCTCGCGGCCTGGGGGCCGATTGCGGCCCGCGAACGGCCTTCACGGCCCACGAACGGCCCCCGGCGGCTATTGAGCCTCACTGTGCCCATCAAATGCTGCTCCTGGGCCATGAATTGTCATCACTGTGCCATGCCATCAAACGCAGCCACTGTGCCATCATTTGTCACCACTGTGCCATGCCATCAAACGCAGCCACTGTGCCATGCCATCAAACACAGCCACTGTGCCACCAATTGTCACCACTGTGCCATGCCATCAAACACAGCCACAGTGCCATCACTTGTCACCACTGTGCCATGCCAACCAACGCAGCCACTGTGCCATCAATTGTCACCACTGTGCCATGCCATCAAACGCAGCCACTGTGCCATCAATTGTCACCACTGTGCCATGCCATCAAATGCAGCCACTGTGCCATGCCATCAAACGCAGCCACTGTTCAATCAATTGTTACCTCTGTGCCATGCCATCAAACACAGCCACTGTGCCATGCCATCAAACTCAGCCACTGTGCTATGCCATCAAACGCAGCCACTGTGCCCTTTAATTGTCGCCACTGTGCCAATTAATGCCACTGTGCCCTTTAATTGTTGCCACTGTGCCCATTGTCGCCACTGTGCACATTGATGCCACTGTGCCCATTGATGCCAGTGTGTCCATTAATGCCACTGTGCCCATTGTCGCCACTGTGCCCATTGTTGCGGCTGAGCCAGAAGGGGCGGCTGAGCCAGAGGGAGCACGCGCTCCGGTGCCCTCTATAGATGAACTGCCACTGTCTATCTATCTATCTTCTTTTTTTCTATCTTTATCTATCTTCCTTCCTTTCTATCTATCTATCTATTTTTATCTATCTATCTACCTATCTTCCTTCCTTCTCTTCTTTTTTTCTATCTTTATCTATCTTCCTTCCTTACTATCTTCTATCTATCTATCTATTTATCTATCTATCTATCTTCCTTCCTTTCTTTCTGTATCTATCTTCCTTCCCTTCTTTCTTTTTATCTTTCTTTCTTTATCCATCTTCCTTCCTTCCCTTCTTTATTTCTATCTTTCTTTCTTTATCCATCTTCCTTCCTTCCCTTCTTTATTTCTATCTTTCTTTCTTTATCTTCCTTCCTTCCCTTCTTTCTTTTTATCTTTCCTTCTTTATCTATCTTCCTTCCTTCCTTCCCTTCTTTCTTTCTATCTTTCTTTCTTTATCTATTTTTCTTCCTTCCCTTCTTTCTTTCTATCTTTATATTTCTTTCTTTATCTATCTATCTATCTATCTATCTATCTATCTATCTATCTATCTATCTATCTATCTTCCCTTATTGCTTTCTATCTTTATCTATTTATCTTCCTTCCCTTCTTTCTTTCTATATTATTCATTCTTTCTTTATCCATCTTCCTATCTATCTATCTATCTATCTATCTATCTATCTATCTATCTATCTATCTTCCTTCCTTCCCTTCTTTCTATATTTATCTATCTTTATTTCTTTATCGATCTTTCTTCCCTTCTTTCTTTCTATCTTTCTTTATCTATCTTCCCTTCTTGCTTTCTATCTTTATCTATCTTTCTTTCTCTATCTATCTATCTTCCTTCCCTTCTTTCTTTCTATATTATTCATTGTTTCCTTATCCATCTTCCTTCCTTTCTATCTATCTATATCTATGTATCTATCTTCCTTCCTTCCCTTGTTTCTTTCTTTATCTTCCTTCCTTCCTTCCTTCCTTCCTTCCTTCCTTCCTTCCTTCCTATCCATCTTCCTTCCTCTCCTTCTTTCTTTCTATCTTTTATCTTTCTTTATCTTCCTTCCTTCCCTTCTTTCTATCTGTATCTATCTTTTTTCTTTATCTATCTATCTATCTATCTATCTATCTATCAATCTATCTTTCTTTATCTCACCCTACATCCCGTCATTAACCCCCGCTGTGCCCCCCCCCCGGGCTGCTCAGTCTAAAATGCCCGGGCCTATTTTTTGTCCCACTGATTCATATACTTTTTTTTCAGTTTAGGGAGAGGGTGCTGTTTCGAGCAGGGACAGAGTTTAGCGACACAAATCGCTACCTAACAGGTCCACAAAAGTCCTTTCAAGCACTGGTATAAGTGTGCTACTTGCTGTGCACTGCAGTATATAGGTGTAATATACACTTATTATAATATACTTTCAAATATAGAAAGCATATTATAGTGGATTTGTATTGTGCAGCATTGTGACTGGCGGTCACAAATAAAAAAAAAAATCCTGAAAAAAAAAGTTTTATAACTGGTGAAATAAACCAGTGGCCCCCCAAAACGACAGATTTTGTTATATACCTTCTTCCACATATACTGCCTTTCTCTGACTTTTGTCACAGGGTCATTTAAAAAATGACAGGCAGAGGAAGAGGCAGGCCCTTCCGCAGGGGTGGTAGGGGTAGGGCAGGAGCACCAGGCTGGAGTCAAAGTGGGAAGTGGCACAATGTTCGTTTTGATGATTACGTCAAAGGACGCACCAGACTTGGTTGAGTGGCCCGCCACCAACCCCACCACCACCATATACCCTCCGCTTGAGTCACAGGAATTATTTTCCGATCCATCAGAAGACATTTGGGATGTGCAGCCATTCTTGGCATTGAATCAGGAAGAGGAGGTAGCAACAGCTGGGACTCAGCAGTCTGACGACAGTACTCAGATCAGCCCAAGTAGGTTGGTGCCCGCTGTTGCTGCCTACTCCGAGATCTCTACTGTTAGTGATAGGGAAGGTGACGTCGATGATGACGTGTCTACAGACGTCCGAGGGAGAGATGGACCAGAGAAGCAGGCCGAACTTACATTGCACAGGAGGGACAAAGCAGACTCCTAATTTATCAGGAGTGAGCCATCAACCACGTACGGTCATATTTGGCACTCCCAAGACCCCGGCCCATGGCTCTGCGGTGTGTTTTTTTTTAATGTGTCTGCTGCCGACAACAGTGTTGCCATCTGCAGCCTTTGCAGTTAACGCATAAGTCACGGTAAGCCCTCACCTAGGGACAACCGCTTTAAGAAGGCACCTGGCCTCCCATCACCGAGCCCAGTGGGAGAACCCACAAAGCCACACTCCAGGCTCTCATCGTTTAGCCTCTTCTCCTTCTTCTTCTCCTTCCCCTTCATGCTCACAATTGTGCTCCATTCCACCTTCCATCATGCCTTCCTCACGTTTTTCTGCAAAAAGGCAGGCTTCCGTGGCCCAAATTTGTGATCGTAAAAAAAGATGATGCCGGATAACCCTCTTGCCCAACAGTTGACCGATAGGTTGTCGGAACTGATAGCCCGAAAACTACTCCCATATAAACTGGTGGAGTTGGAGGCCTTTCCAAAATTTGTGGCCATTGGAACACCACAATGGAAGGTCCCAGGAAGGAATTTTCACAGAAGGGCATCCCAGAACTTTATGGACATGTTGAGCAGCAAGTGAATGTATTTCTGGCACACAGTGTCGGTGCCAAGATACATCTGACCACAGACATGTGGTCTAGAAAACACGAGCAGGGAAGGTATACAACATTCACTGCCTACTTGGTGAACCTTCTGACGGCCGTCAAGCATGTAACTCGTGGCACCCATGTAGATTTGGTTTTACCGCCACGGATTACATGCAGGCCTGCCTCTTCTTCTCCTCCTCCTCCTCCTACTCCATCTCTATCCTCCCTCTCCTCCTCGGCTGACTCCTCATTTTCAGATGCTACCGTCTCTTCTGCTGCGCCGCCCAAGATCCCCAGAACCTATTCGACATGCCAGGTGAGACGTTGGCAGGCTGTGCTGCATCTGCCTGGAAGACGAGAGCCTCACTGGTCCTGCACTCATTTCAGCTTTGCGTTCACAGGCTAACACTGTTCAATTTGACAGTTGGTAAAGTGGTGTGCGACAACGGTGCCAATCTGCTGAGTGCGCTGAAATAGGGCAAAATAACACACGTGCCATGCATTGGACACGTCTTTAACTTGGTCGTGCAGCGATTCGTTGCCAAATACCCTGGGCTCCAGGACGTCTTGCGGCAGGCCAGGAAAATCTCGGCCCATTTAAGAAGATCTTACACGGCCATTTTTCCTACTTGCTGATATTCAGCGGCGACACAACCTGCCCGTCAGGCGTCTTATTTGTGACTGCCCGATGCGATGGAACTCAACATTGTATATGCTTGATAGGCTGCTCCAGCAGAAACGTGCAGTTAACGACTACCTGTACGAACTCTGTGGCAGGACAGGTTCTGGGGAGTTTGTTTTTTTGCACCGCACCAGTGGCTTCTCATGCGCGACTCATGCAGACTTCTGCAGCCATTTGATGAGATCACCAAACTGGTCAGTCGCAGCCAGGGCGCCATCAGTGACATCGTACCTTATGCCTTCTTTCTTTGCGTTGTGTCATTGATCAAGCTGTCGAGGAGCAGGAGCAGGAAGATGAAGTCGCAATGCTGGATGAATTCCCAGGGGGGCTTCTCCATCTGAGTCAAGTCAACAACGGGAGTCTGAAGAGGAGTCAGAGGAGGATGTTGCTGGGGGGGAAGGAGGAGGAGCAAAACGAACATGCTTTAAACCTTTCTGGGATCCCTGTTGTTGTCCGTGGATGGGGGGAGGAGAACGAGGACGACATTATCCTGGATGATGAGCAGGAGCAAGGGCAGTACAGTACTTCCAGTTTAGTGCAAATGGGGGCCTTCATGCTCCGGTGTTTTAAGAGGGGACCCCCGTATAAAAAGCATAAAGGGCAAGGACCAGTACTGGGTGGCAACGTACTTAGACCCCCGTTACAAACAAAACATGGCGGAAATGTTACCACCATCACAGAGGGCTATCAGAATGCAGCACTTCCAGGTCTTGCTTCGAGAAATGTTGCATTCTGCTTTTGCGTCTGCTGGCAGAGGAATTTCCACTCACAGAGAAACAGTTTCGGGTACCAATCCAACAGCGCTTGCAAGAAGAGGGCGGTTTGAAGATGTCTTAGTCACTAATGATATAAGATCATTCTTTTAGCCGACCCATCGACAGCTGTCCTCCGGATCCAGCATCAGGGAATGCCTAGACCGACAGGTGTCTGACTACATCGGGTTAACGGCCGATGTGGACGCACTGAGAAGTGATGAACCCTTTGAATACTGGATGGGCAGGCTTGACCTTTGGCCAGAGCTTGCACAATTTGCAATGGAACTGTTGGCTTGCCCCTCATCCAGTGTCCTGTCCGAAAGGACATTCAGTGCAGCAGGGGAGGTCGTGACCGATAAGCGCACTCGCCTAGCTCTCAACTACCTCACATTTATGAAAATGAATGAAGCATGGATCTCGGAGGAATTCAACACATGTGACCAGTAGACCATTCATTCAAATTCTGGTGAACGCCTGTGGGCTAATTTTTTGGGACTGTACTGGCCGACACTTCATTCTGTATCCGGTGAATGCCTAATATACCACCAGCCACAGAATACAAAGTTGTTTGCTGCTCGGTGAATGCTTGTTGCCGTGTACTAATTTTTAGGGCCTGTAATGGCCGACACTTCTGTATCTGGTGAATGGCTTAATGTACCTCCAGCCACAGAATACAAAGTTGTTTGCTGTCAGGTGAACACCTGTCGGCTAATTTTTGGGGTTTGTAATGGCCGGCACTTACTTATGTATCCGGTTTTTCACTTAATACTTCTGGTAGGTCAGTGTCCATGTTGTGGGACTATTTGTGCACAGATAGTAAGTATTTTGTGGCTGCAAATATAACCTAAATGTCTTTAATATTCGCCTGCCATTAAAGTCAATGGGGCCCACCGCAAACTTGCGGTTCACAGACATTTGCGATAGTTCGCGGTTAGTATTTGCGAACCGTCCCGTCGGATGTTCGTCCATCACGAGTCATTTGCATTGGCTGTCATAATAAGCAAAACTGAGCATTTTTTTTTTTGGCCAGCCAAGTTGTTAAATGATGGGGCTTATTGGGTAAAAGCAAATTTATCCACAATCTGATGCTCTTCACTCTCCATTTTAAATTGGGAAGTACAATTATCTTGACAGAAAGCCTCATCATAAGCAAATCATGGCAAACTACCATAATTGTGATATGCCTTTAGTACATTATTTGGTGATAAAATAGTCCACTAGTAGGGATGAGCCGAACATACCCACGTTCGGTTCGCACCAGAACAGACCGACCGTTCGCGCGAACATTTAGAACCCCATTGAAGTCTACGGGACTCGAACGTTCGAATTCAAAAACACTAATTTTAAAGACCAATATTCAAGTTATTGTTGGAAAACGTCTTTGAGAACCCGGGTCTTGCCCCAGGGAACATGTATCAATGGAAAAAAGTTTAAAAAACGGTTGTTTTTTCAGGAGCAGTACTCCTGAAAAAGTGACCGTTTTTAAAACTTTTTTTCATTGATACATGTTCCCTCGGGCAAGACCTGGGTTCTCAAAGACGTTTTCACAGGCAAGCTATAGACACCCAGCAGGTACAATATTTAAAGGAATTTTTTTAATTTTTTATTTTTTATTTAAGCATCATTAAAATCACTGCTCCAGGAGCAGTGATTTTAATAATGTTTAAATTAAAAAAAAATGAAAAATTCCTTTAAATATTGTACCTGCAGTGCTGGGTGTCTATAGTTTGCCTGTGAAAATGTCTTTAAGAACCCGGGTCTTGCCAGAGGGAACATGTATCAATGGAAAAAAAGTTTTAAAACCTGACGTTTTTTCAGGAGTCCTGAAAAAACAACCATTTTTAAAACTTTTTTTCCATTGATACATGTTCCCTCGGGCAAGACCTGGGTTCTCAAAGACGTTTTCACAGGCAAACTATAGACATCCAGCAGGTACAATATTTAAAGGAATCTTTCATTTTTTTAAATTTAAACATTATTAAAATCACTGCTCCAAGAGCAGTTATTTTAATGATGCTTAAATAAATTTTTTTTTTAAATAAAATTCCTTTAAATATTGTACCTGCTGGGTGTCTATACGTGTGATAACGTCTTTAAATAGCACAATCACCTGCCTGCCAGTAAATTAGGAAGAACTGATCTATCTAAGCTATACAGTGTATAAATATATGTACAACGCCTAGGGATGTATATATATCCTCTACACACTGTAAATTAAGCTAAACTGACTAGCCTGCCTGCCTGCTCTATCTAGCTATATAAAAAGACAATCTCTCTTTCTCTCTGACTGCTCTCATTAACAAGCCGGAACACACTACACGAGGCCGCCCAGCAGGTGGCCTTATATAGTGTGGGGCGTGTGCTAAAGCCCTGAGCCATAATTGGCCAACGCCACCCAGGCTTTGGCCAATTATGGCTCTTCGTTTTTTGTGCGCTGTGATTGGCCAAGCATGCGGGACATACAGCATGCTTGGCCAATTATCAGTGCCGCAGTGAATTATGTGCCGTGTTGCGTCACTCGAATTTGGCGCGAACGACCGCTTTTGTTCGAATTTTGTCGAACGTACGAACAGACAATGTTCGAGTCGAACATACGTTCGTATTGAACGCGAAGCTCATCCCTATCCACTAGTGTTTTCTGGCTACCTTTCATCAACACTGGCAAGCATGCAGAAAACTTGTAGTAAACTTATGAGTGGCCTACAGTAGGGTGATCAGACATCCCTGGTTTCAGGGGACAGTCCCTGGATTGAGGACCAAGTCTGTCCCCTGTTTTGTCCCAATTGGATTTGAACAGGGGTTGGAGCAATTTCAAAGACCGTCAGTGCAAAATAAAAAAAATACAATTCTGAATTACACCCCCCCCCCGCGCTCTGCCGCTCCTACTATCTTAGGGGTGTCTATTATTCATTATCTGTGTCCCTTTCTGATGATCATGTGCTGGTTGGAGCGGAGGGAATATTTCTTCAGTTTTGGGTGCACATTCAGCTCCACTCGCTTCTGCTTCTGCCATGGCCAGCCACCTGCCTGCTTATCTCCTTGCCTTCCCTGGTGGAGTGATATTCCTCCGTACCCCACCCAGTAATAGCTGGGTCTCAGAGAGTAAGACTTGACAGGCTGTGAGGCGGGTGGTGACGAGCAGAGAGTCGCTGATTGCCGCCATTACTGGTATAAAAAAAAAATATGTCCCCGGATTTCATTTAAAATATCTGGTTTACCTTAGCCTACAGTGGTATTTTTTGGCTTATCATATTTTTGCATCTTGCTTAAAAAAGTCCCTAGAAGAAGGCAATAAAGACAATAGGGTTGATTTCCTAAGGCAAAGAGGCTCTCCACTTTGCAAGTGAATTTTCCCCAGAGCTTAGTGAATGAGGTGAAGCTTTGCTAATTTACATCATCCTGTCATGGGCAGGCAAAAATGCTGTTTTTTATGTTCCTTGCATGTTATTCGATAGTATTTACAAATGAAATCTCAACGCAATCACTAAGCTCGGGGGGGGGGGGGGGGGGATTCCCATGCAAAGCGAACAGCCTTTTTTGCCTTTTGTAAATCAATCCCAAAATTTCGATGTATTCCTCTTTTCAAATGTTATTGTTAATGGAATTAAATGGTAACCTAAAGGGGATACATTCACAAACCATTGGCCCTCTAAGGTGATTCTAAGATACACAATGGAAGATTTAATTAGGTTAGGTAAATGATCTGGAACAGTACTAGAGTCCACATGTCAGAAGTAAGTAAGGAACTGTTCCTGCCAGCTTAAATAACAGCTTCTGTGCTGTCATCAGAATGTAGCAACATAGTTCTTACACTGCACAGCAGATTTATACAATGTATTAGTTAAAGATCACAATAATGACAAATTATCTTACTCACTACAGTTGTTTTCTGAGTCCATAGTTAGGATTTGAAAGTTCTCTTGGTTGTTGTTTCTGGGAGATCTAATTGAGATATTAGCATCTCTGTGTTCTGGGTACCTGAATGGTGACCCCGATTGCACTCTAAAGGTTTGAATGGGGTGGCTTGCAGGGAAGATCTCAGTGATGTGACATAATTTGTGGATACTACAGATCTTGTGCAAATGTCACTGACATTAGCTCATTGTCTATGGTGAGATTATTTTCCTCTCCGCTTCCCCCTAGCCTGTGGTGGGCTTGGGGACACAAACGTGGTGGGCTTCTTCTTCTTTTCCGGTTTAAAGGTTCACAGCCATATCTCTTGATAGGACCAACTTATTTGACTTAAGTTTTATTAGAAACGATAAGAGAAATGGACAGTTACATAACACAAAGATACCATGAACAATGGAGAACTAATTCAAAAGCAGTTTCTTTCCACAAATATTAATCATTAAGCAGTTGTGCAGAAATGGGGGATGACCAATCCAAGCAACTTTGGGATGTTAGATAGGTGATCAGTTAACAGAGCAATGCCTGAAATTGTGAAGCGCTTCTTTTCCAAAAAGGTCCTTCAACTGAGGATCATTAAACAAGTAAAAGCAATATAGTCACCCATAGGATCAAAACAATTGATATTGCTCTTACTTGTGGACAAAGAGACAATTCCAAGGCAGAGAGGGCAGAAGAAAGAATTGAAGAAGTGGGAGGGAAAAAAAGGGGGGGGGGGTAGGGAGGCAGAGGCCATCTTTGTCCTGGAGTCTCGCTACCGGTATATTAACACGTCACATTCGATAACAATTACAGGAGGCGCATAGGTGGTTGTGGGAAGTAATCTAGGCAGGGCGATGGGGCCCACTTTATTTGGATTGGATCAGACATCATTGGAGCCAGTCTATATCTGTGCATCTCTTGTAGGCATGATGGGAAGATGTGCCCTTGTAAGAAAAGTCTGATTCTCATTAGTATTAGGAAACCAGTGTGGGCATAGGCGCGTGAACATTACACTGCAATACCTCTATGCATAAGGCAAATGCTGGATATGCAATATTGAGTAGACAATCGTGTGCACAAATTGGAGTACATGCTCTGCATTGATACTGGTGCCCAGTGGCCTATACAAACTGAAGCACTGCAGAAGGAAGTTGTTGAGTGGTCTTTTATCCTTGTTTACCTAGACCTACAGATTCTGCCTCACTGTATATGACCTGACTTACTTTCTGGACCTTCTGCCTTGCAACCTGTTTGCCTGGCTGTTACTGACCTTGGCTTGTCTACTGGACTCTGTTTTTGCCTCCTGATTTGGTACCGAGCTGCCTGGCTGTTGCTAACCCTGGCTTGTTTCCTGGACTATGACTTTGTTTCTAAATTTGGTACCTCACTGCCTGGCTGTTACTGATCTTAACTTGCTTCCTGGTCTGCCTTTGTCTGCTGATCTGGTGGCATGTTGTTCTTGTGCCTACTTCCTGCTCTATAATCCTCAGCTCCCAGTTTTACTCATCTGACTACAACACAGGTCTGGTTTGGCCTGCAACTTGTGACACTCATGCTAAGCTGAGCTCTCAAACTTCCTGTCACCACCTTCAAGAGTGTTGGGCAGGAGGTGCAAGAGGAGCCCCTTCATCTATTCAGTCTCTGCCTGGTACGTTGGCCTTCACAGAAAGAGGTGGAGAGGTGGAGAGTATGACTTAGCGGCTCCACCCCTCCACTTCATCGAATGTGTTAGGAAAGATCCAAGGCATTATTATTTTTTGTGCCAAAACTCATCACTGACTGTTGGAAAAATAGCGTGCAGCAGTTTTGGGACTCATTCCAGTGGATTTGAATTATATATTGATTTTCTTTTTATAATGTGCATTTCAAACTTTTTAGATGCATGTCATCAAATTCATTGTCACAATAACACATCTGTTGTTTTTGCATGCCGACGCATGCTGAAATGTGAAGCTGTGAATAGGGTCTTATGCCGCGTACACACGGTCGTTTTTTGTGATGAAAAAAAAGATGTTTTATCTCACGAAACAAAACAACGTTTTTCAAACTTCATTTTAAAAAACGGCGTTGCATACACACCATCGTTTTCTGAAAATGCTCTTGCAAAGCGCGGTTACGTACACCACGTTTGACGACACTCTGTTCCATTGAAGCTCCCGTCTCATAACTTGCTTCTGAGCATGCGCGGGTTTAAAAACTTCGTTTTAAACGTCATTTTGCCCACACACGATCATTTTAAATGACACAAAAAACGAAATTTTGAAAAACAACACAAAAAATTGAAGCATGTTTGAATTCTTTTTTTTTTTGTCATTTTTCAGAAGACATAAAACAACGTTTTGCCCACACACGATCATTTTAAATGACGTTTTTTAAAACGTCGTTTTTTTTCATCACAAAAAATGACCGTGTGTACGCGGCATGATGCTTCGTACACACGGCTGGATTTTCAGAGGAAAAAAGTCAGACAGTCTTTTTTTCTAAAGAGGGGATTTTCGCGCCAATAACTACATGTAAATAAATTCAAAAAGAGCTGCTCCTCTAAAAATAGTAGTGTACAACTAATATTGGAGGATGAAGAGAAAGTGGTAGAGGGCGCCCTCTACCACTTTCTCTTCAGTCTTTTTTTCTAGGAAAGTCTGGCTGTGTGTAGCCTTCATCTGACTTTTTTTTTGGAAATCCGACGGACATTAGATAGAGAACCTGTTCTCTTTCCGTTGGACTTCCGACGGACTCACGGCGGACTTTTGCACGGTTAAAAGTCTGACCGTATGTACAGAGCATCACTGTGTTAATCCACATCCTAAAACCCTTGCATTTTGCTGCAGCATATTACATACTACCACTAGATGGCAGCCGCAGCTCACTTTGGGATTTACAAATCGCATGA
Source organism: Rana kukunoris (assembly GCA_029574335.1). Classification (NCBI taxonomy): domain Eukaryota; kingdom Metazoa; phylum Chordata; class Amphibia; order Anura; family Ranidae; genus Rana; species Rana kukunoris. Next base: position 90,390,418 of record CM056049.1, on the reverse strand, counting down.
CCCATAAAGTGATATTTTACTTGGATTCTAGCCATTGCATATCACAGATTCCTTTATACAAACATTCACTTGTTAACCACTGATTTTCTTCCCCTCTTTTTCCCCCCATCTTTTGACAGATGCTCAATTTCCTTCGAAAAAAAGTTAAACCCAGGGAGTGGTTAACTTTTATACATTTTCCATTCTAAAACCTCTAAAGAATTTGTATCTATAGTACTCCAGAATGGAGAAAAAATACAAAGCAATATACATTCTATTGAGCTGTATTGATCATTAAAACCGATCACTCGTTTACTTGTCACAGTCCTTTATTACACTTAATAAATTTGCTCTGACAGGCATTGCATGCACAAAGAAGTTTGCAGCTTTAGAGGACTACAGATCCAGACCCGACATGCACAAATTGTTCTCATAAGTTCAATGTTCTAGTCATCTGACAGGTTTTGTTTCTGTACAGTGTATGTTCCTTGTAGTATTGACATTGCTATGACTTGTTAATATCTGCTATACACAGTGTTCCTATTTGCACTACCATAAACATTATCAGCGCAGAAAAGTCCAACCTATGCATGTTTTGTGTCTGTCTGATTTCCTGCTCGCCTTCCATTGGCTGCTTTGGGAGGTGAGGCACATGGTCTCATTCCCAAGGAGGATCTACAGAAGTTCTTTACAGCAGCTCTCTCTCCCAAGCTTAACTCTTTAGCACAATAATGCTGTGACCTTTTCGGAGGGGGAATAGATTTCTCTTTTTAGCATTGCTACACAGCCCATGTCCTTTATTGATTTTTACATTAATCAACACCAGTGAAAAAACAACGAGCCCTTTCAAGATGTAGGAGTTCAGCAAAAACGCACGATAATTACTTTGTGCCGCTCTGACGGGCAATAGTCAGCCGATAAACAATCCAATTTACTGAGGAATGCAAGAAAGGAAAATTTGCCAGCCGTGTATCGGCATGCATAGAGCATCATGTAGACACGCTGTGGTCTGGGAATGTGTGAACACAAAGGGTAAGGTGACCAGATTTTTAAAATGAAATCTGGGGACATATTTTTTTTTTTACTAGTAATCAGCGACTCTATGCCCGTCGCCGGCCGCCTCACAGCCTGTCAAGTCTCACTCTCCGGGCCCCGGCTACTACTGGATGGGGAGCGGAGGAAGATTAGGGTGACCACATATCCAAACTACCATTCAGGGACACTCTCCCTTCCCAAAAATCAGCTTGTGCTGTAACGAATCACAGCACAGTCATTGGACACAAGAGGCAGGATTTATGATTTCTCCAATCACAAGCAGGGGGCGGGGATTTTGCTCCTCCAGCCATTCCTGGCCAGGACAAGCACTTTTAGGGTAACTTTATGCCGGACCTACGCTTACGCAAACAACATACTGTAAAAACACTGCGCCGGGCGTACGTACGTTCGTGGATCGGCGTATCTACCTCATTTGCATATTCTACGTGGAATCGCCCCTAGCGTCCAGTGTAAATAGGACACTTTAGGACGACGGCGTAGGACGGCGTGTATATGCAGAAATCCGGCGTATCTTGTTTTGTGGATACAAAACAATGATACGCCGGCGCAGATTTGAAATTACCGCGGCGGATCTGGAGATCCGCCGCCGTAATTGTTTGTGGATCTGGCCCGAGATGTCTTCATTATAATGCCTTCATTTCTATTATGATAGATAGAAATTAAAACATGGCAGAGGTTCAACCACTACCCTATTTTCCTGCATCTGGCCCTTCCTACAATACGCCCTTTAACTTTTCCCTGGAAAAAAAATCTGCGTTCGAGGAGACATTCCTTAATGGAGCCGATTAATTCATATCCACACAGCATACAGGTTTTTGCTCCTTGCTAACAAATTGTTATGGATACAGCTGGCCATATTGCGTATGGTGGCACATAGTCTAACCACTTGCCGACCGTCTCACACCGATATACGTTGGCAAAGTGGCACGTTCTCGTGAAACCCTGCACTGGTACATCTTCCTTTTTAAGACCCGCTGGAGGCACGTGCCCGCGGCACGGCGGGGGACCTGATGTGCATGGCCGGCAAGCGCGATCGCCACCAGCCACCCGCGATTGCGGGAACAAGAGCTAGAACTGGGATTTGTGTAAATGTAAACCCACAAATCCCTGTTATGTTAGCAGAGAGGAGACATGTTGTTTGTTCCTACAAAGTAGGAACAACGATATGTCTCCTACCCCAGTCAGTCCTATCCCCATACTGTTATAACACACCATGGGAACATACATTTAACCCCTTGATCGCCCCCTGGTGTTAACCCCTTCCCTGCCAGCGACATTTACACAGCAATCAATGCATTTTTATAGATGTGATCGCTGTATAAATGTTCCAAAAATGTGTCAAAAGAGTCCGATATGTCTGCCGCATTGTTGCAATAAAATCACCGCCATTAATAGTAAAAATAAAACAAAAAAAATGCCATAAATCTTTCCCATAGTTTGTAGACGCTATAACTTTTGCACAAACCAATAAATATTCGCTTATTGTGATTTGGTTTACCAAAAATTTGTAGAAGAACATATATATTGGCCTAAACTGATGAAGACATTTTTAAAAAAAACATTTTTGGTGATATTTATTATAGCAAAAAGTAAAAAATATATTTTGTTTATAGTGCAAAAAATAAAGGCTGCAGAGGTGATCAAATACCACCAAAAGAAAAGCTCCATTTGTGGGAAAAATTAGGACAAAATGTCGCAGTTAAAGTGGCGCAGTGCCATATCGCAAAAAATTACCTGGTCATTAAGCAGCTAAATCTTCCAGTCTGTAAGTAGTTGAAAAAGGTTTAAAAAATCTATAGATGAAGCAATTAGGAAAGGAAGTAAATATATGGAGAGCAGAGTTGGGACCAAAGTCAGGGTAAAACGTAGTCCTAAAGGGAAAGCCCATGTGCCATGTCCTGCTGACTACATTCTCACTTAAAATGGTTGTAAACCCTTGTAAAAAAACAAAAACCTGCAAAACAAAGCCATAATGAGCTAGTATGACTAGCATACTAGCCCATTAAGCATTACTTACCTTAGAATCGAAGCACCCGAAGCAGTCCTTGTCTCCCCCTCTGGCCGCAGACATCTCTTCATAGATACCCCGAAGGTTACTTCTGGGTATCGCCGCTCCGGCGCTGTGATTGGCCAGAGCGGCGATGACGTCACTCCCACGCATTTGCGCATGGGAGCCGTCAAACACGGCACTGCTGTTTTTATGAATGTTTTTTTTTTTACTGCGCCTGTGCCGTTATCTACGGCGAGCATGCGCTATAGAAAACAGTGTATACCTATTGGCAAATCTATCCTAAACCGTGTAGGAGATATTGAAAACACCGACAGGTAAGCCTTAATCTAGGCTTACCTGTAGGTGTAACTTCCGGGTGGGGGTTTACAACCACTTTCATCAGAATCCTTAACCCATAAAATGTTGTCCCTTTTCAGAGGGCCATCCAGCAGAAGAAAGCAAGCGGAACCACACCCTAGTTCTAAACTGACCCTAAAGCCTAGTACACACTTAGCTTTTTTCCCTTCAACTGACAGCTTAGATCGGAGCCGCTGTACTAACAATCCACAGTTAGTACAACAATCTCCCCTGATGTTCTATTGTGTTCTGTTCCCCTGTCAGGACACTCACTTGCGCCATTGACTGAGAGCACTGTTTAGGAGCCAGGCGGCAGACTTTTTTCAGTCATAACCCTTCGTCAGAAGCCTGCCGAATGTGGGCCAGTTTCTGAATCGGCCGGGGCCGTCTGACATTTGGTCCATGTGTATAGGGCTTTAGGCTAGATTCACACTATGAACCTCATGTTAATCACACAGGAGCCACACCCCATTTCTGTTCAATTCACATGTCGATCAGTGCAGTGTGATTTGATTCCTGCCATTTGCACTGACGCCTGCTGCGGATCGCAAGGGCAGTGCATTTTGATTGCAGTGCGGGAAACGCGCACAGGTCATAGCATTTCCCGCATCGCATTAGCGTGAACCTAGCCTAAGGGCACTACCCACAGAAAGGGGCCCATACCTAAGCATCCAGGATGGGCTGGCAATTCAAAGGTTCCATACACTCAGTGCCCAGAACATACCTCTGTGATGGTGACATCTAGTGTAGGCCCAGGGAAACTTCCGCGGGGACTGTTCTTGTGCATCCTAATTTATCCTGCACTCCTCTACAGCTGTAGTTGGTAACATGTGACACTAAAGGGGATTCACTCTGTAAAATACTTAATGGATATGACAGAGGTCATGAGTCAGTAAGTGGGTTCAAAGTTACATGGTACAAACATAGATCTATACCGAGACAAAAAAAAAATATATATATATATATATATATATATAATAAAAAATAGAGCAGAGTCGATGGACCACTTGGTCTTTTTTTTTTCTATTGTCACTCTTCTGTGTTTCTATGTCTCAAATAAAGGTGTAATGCTGCCCTCCAAGCTCTATGGAAGGAGAGAGAAGTGTTGAATTACTGGGGATTTTCATCTTCAGCGCACAAACTGAGCTGTAATAGCCTTGGAAGTGCTGAGCAGAGTTTCTAACATTATATTGTTGTGGTACCATTGCATCCCATAGGAACCATTACACAGGTCAGGACTAGATTTATTGCCAGTGTCCGATATATAAGAAACAGTCATGTAAAAAGGACATTGATTAGGTGTAATGATTTGTACACATAAAAAACTGCTTGGAGATGGTAGTGTGGCTCACCGGTCTGAAGAACGGAGGCGACAGTAAAAAAAAAAAAAATAAAAAAAAAAAAAACTGCTTGGACCTCCACTTTACCATTTCCTTTATGGAAATAATTATAACAATAATAATTATCACTACCTAGGGATAATAGATAATGTAGCAGCAATGAATCATTGCACATATTGGCAGGTTCTTCTGATATTAGGCCAGTACTGAATGGTATGATTTATTCCTCTGGTTTTCTAATTTCTCCCTGCTTTAGGAAGAGAGATTATTTTGTTTTCTTTCACTTTCCCTGGCATTAATTAAATTGTATTATTTCAAATATTTGTAATTTGTAATTTAATTTCTAAATTGCAAAATACAAACAAAACAAAGCAAAAAAAAAAAAAAACATATGCAGTACATTTCTATGATACATGCATATTAAGGGGTTGTAAAGGTTTGTTTTTTATTTTCTAAATAGGTTCCTTTATGCTAGTGCATTGTTGGTTCACTTACCTTTTCCTTCAACTTCCCCTCTAATTTTTTTTCTTTGTTTTATTTGTCTGAATTTCTCACTTCCTGTTCCTCCTCAGTAAGGTGTTCTAAATGACTTTCCACCGATCGGATGATGGTGGGAAGCTTACTGAGGAGAAACAGGAAGTGAGAAATTCAAACAAAGGAAAAAAAAAATTTTAGAAGGGAAATCAAAGGAAAAGGTAAGTGAACCAACAATGCACTAGCTTATAGGAACCTATTTAGAAAATAAAAGACAAACCTTTACAACCCCTTTAAGCTGTATTGAAGCATTTTAAAGAATCTGCAAGTACAAATAAATACCTGCTGATCTGCCAGAAATTCAGTTTTTAAAGTGATATTAAACCCTTTAAGTTTTTTTAAGTACCTTCAGCAGCTGATAAAATCACTGGCTTTTTCATATTTTATTCTTTGTCTATGTTTAGGGATGAGCTTAAAGGGGTTGTAAAGGTTTGTTTTTTATTTTCTAAATAGGTTCCTTTAAGCTTGTGAATTGTTGGTTTACTAACCTTTTCCCTTCTAACTGTTTTTCTTCTTTTGTTTTCTTTGTCTGAATTTATCACTTCCTGTTTCTCCTCAGTAAGCTGTTCAGTAAGCTGTTCTGGCTGACTAACCACCGCTCGGATAATGGTGGCAAGTTTACTGAGGAGAAACAGGAAGTGAGAAATTCAGACAAAGAAAAAAAAACATTTAGAAGGGAAATCGATGGAAAAGGTAAGTGAACCAACAATGCACTAGCTTAAAGGAACCTATTTAGAAAATAAAAAACATTTAAGGTTTGCTCCAAACAGTTACCCATTTGGAAGGAGTCAAACATCATGTATATGTAGCATGCTGCTAGAATAAGAAAGGTAAGGTAAATGTATTTTTTGTCTTCTCTGTAATCATTAGAGCAGCTATTGATTTCTTTAAGCTATTTTAAATTTCACATAGGTTGCGGGTTTGATTGCCTCACCTTGCATTCTGGAGGCTTCCAGAACATAGAGAGCTGGGAGGTTTGATTGCCTCACCTTGCATTCTGGAGGCTTCCAGAACATAGAGAGCTGGGAGGTTTGATTGCCCCACCCTGCATTCTGGAGGCTTACAGAACATAGAGAGCTGGGAGAAGTCATATAGGCAGCATAAATATGCTGCAGCCATTCATGTGGGAGGTGTGGCCATTAGTTGGCTGGGGGAACATAAATAGTCTGGGGTCTGTAGCAGCCCTGTTCTTGTCCTAGAAGTTCCCAGCCTCAAGGGGGGCTACTGCCCCTCTGAGGCAGTTCTGCCAGAATCAGCTTATGTTAATTACCTCTGGAGATAATAATTTAATCTGGAGTCCTTACTATAGAGTGCCTGCTGGAAACTGGAAGGTGTGCAGCTGCCCTGGGGTGTTGTGAGTACTGAGTTATCTATAATAATGGTATTACTACAGCTATTATACATATCCGCTTCTCACTGTTAATGGTTAAGGACACCAGCGGGTTCAGGTAATGCCAAATCAATAACAACCAGATGTCATCAGCCCATTCACTTACATGCCAGGAATCTCAAGCCATGTAAGCAAAGGAGTTGTGGATATTCATGCCAGACCCTTCCCCTAAAAATCCACACTGGACCCTTACCCGAGCATATGCGGCCTGGCAGGCCAGAAAAGAGGGGTGAAGAGGGAAGTAGAGCATGCACTAAAAATACTTACCAGGTGTATATTGGACTGTGATACTACTTGGGTACAACTTGTTCTAGTTATTTCACAGTTAGTCGAATTCTATTTTATGACGTAGAGGCCCCATTACTTTTTTTTCCAACTGATTGACACTTCTTTAATTGAATGAGTCTAAGCTCTTCTTCATCAACTTCTCCCATTTTAATGCTAATCCATGCATTTCCTTATTATACTCCACCAAATCCAAGTCTAATGTTGACATTGTACACCGTACCTTTCTTAGTTCTCGCTGGTTTGCTTCCACTGCTTTTGTTATATAATCTATAAGAACAAAAAAAAAAAAAAGATACCAGACCCTAGAATCACTATGGATGTCAAAGGGGGGACCTCATGCAAAAAAATTACCATTCAAGTCAGGTATGAATTTTAAGAGGGAAGCTCAAATAAAGAAGGTCCCCCTTAAAACACACCAGACCCTTATCCGAGCATAACCCTGGATAGTCAGGAAAGGATGGTGGATAAGCATGTGTCACTCCCTCCAAAACTACTACAAGACATTAACAAGATTGAGGAGACCTTGCAAAGGGGACAAGGGCCTTTTCTTCCCCACAACCCTGGCCTGGTGATTTTTGGGGTGTTTGGGTGGGGGCCCTATTGGAATCTAAAAGCCCCCCTTAACAATAATCATTCACAAAAAAAAATAAAGTGTAAATAAACATGCCGACACAGTTTTGGACAGGCCCTTTAATAATAATAATACAAAAAAATCCCCACAGCTTTTTCGTCAATCATGTCATTCAGCAATACAGATTCATGTACTGTAAATCACAATGCCCACCGACCTGTCATTCAGTGGTGGGACATCTTCTATCTTTTTGCATATGCCCCTACGCTGTACTCGTTTTATGATATCCCCCCATATACTGAAGTAGAGCAGCACACAGCCATTCATGTCAAAAGGAAGGGTGTATCTTGCACCCGATTGAAGGAAATAATGAACACAGCAGGGTAAAGATCAGTAATGCAGCAATATATTCAAGGCCATTAAAAAAAAAGAAAATTTTGCACTTGAGTGTAGTATTTTAATATTATACGTGTGTATATGGCATGTGCATATAAGCATATATACATCAATTTAAAATTCTGGCAGCTAGAAGTTGATGAAGAAGAATCTTAGGCCCCATACACACGATCGGACATATCCGATGAAAACGGTCCGCGGACCATTTCCATCGGATATGTCCGATCAGGAGTTTGATCCGATGGCGTGTACACACCATCGGATCAAATTCCCCGCGGTGACGTTGACGCCGCCGCGTCACCGCCACGTCACCGCACCAGGAAGTAAAACACTTCCGCGCATGCGCCGAATCCATTCGGCGGCGGCGCGGCGGCGGTGGGGGACGACATGTCTGCTGGTAAGTGTACTAACCAGCAGACATGTCGGGCGGACAGATTCCACCGGATGGATTTCAAAGCATGCTTTGAAATCTGTCGGGTGGACAAATCTGTCCGCTAGCCCATACACACGAGCGGAGATGTCTGCTGAAACGGTCCATCGGACCGTTTTCAGCGGACATATCCCCTCGTGTGTACGAGGCCTTACACATGTATATGGGTAAGCACATTTATCTACCTGTAAACGTGTGTACACATATTTTTTTTTACAGATCATAACTTGTTTTTATACTCAAAATATTTTTGTCAGATTCCGGCAACAGGATCCTGTGTATAAAGGTATACTGTAATTAAGTCAGAGCCCATTCACACAGGGGCAACACGACTTCTAGCACGACTTTGGGAGGCAACTTGGACACAACTTTAGTATGAATCATCAGGCAACTTACAAGGCAACTCCAAGTTGCCTCCAGGACAGTACAAGGCAACTTCAAGTCGCCTGCAGGACAGGAGGCTTTCCAGTGGCCAATCAAACAACAATCAGCTCTGTGGGAGGGGGGGAGGGAGGGGTTTGCCTGAGAAATGTATGTTCTCTTCCTGTATTGTTGAATGAATGAATGAAAAACTTATATAGCGTGGCACATGCAAACTAAACCTCTGGGCACTTGTTGTTCCTGTCTCCTTTGGTATCAAAAGAGATGTGTCTTGATCTTTTCTCCTGAATGCTAAGTGGTTCTCCTCCAACCGAATGCTGATTGGTAAAGCGTTCCATAATCTGGGACCTTGGACTGCAAATCTTCTTTTTCCTTTGGACTTGTATCTGGCTTTCGGTATCTGGAGCAGATTTTGGTTGGTGGATCGTAGAACGCGATTGGGATTGTGAGATTTTTTCGCATATACAGTATAATGGGGAGCATTCCCATGGATACATCTATGCGTTAGACAGAGTGCTTTAAAAGTGATTCTGTCTTTTACTGGTAACCAGTGAAGGGTTCTCAGTGAAGGTGAGATTGATTCCCAGGGTTTTTTCCCAGTCACAAGTCTAGCGGCCGTATTCTGAACGACTTGTAGACGAGCGATTTGGTACTTGGGGAGTCCGAGGTAAAGGGCATTTGCATAGTCCAATCTTGAGTTTACAATTGCTCCCACCACGACCGCTATGTCTTCTTTGGGAATAAAAGGAATAAGTCTGCGTAGTAGGCGCATCAGATGATGAGATCCGCTGACTACTGACCCTATTTGTGCGTCCATTGTCATTTACGAGTCGAAGATGACCCCGAGACTTTTGACTTTGGCGCTAGGGGTGATGATTTTGCCCAGAATAGGCGGGGGTGTCCAGGTTGTTGCAAGTTGATTCATACGCTTGGCGTGAAACAAGAGAAGTTCTGTTTTCGCTCCGTTGAGTTTAAGATAACTCTTTGTCATCCAGTCCTCTATCAAAGAGAGGCATGTCTCTAGATTGAGGTGGTGATCATTTTTATTGCAAATGCGGAAGTACAGTTGCGTGTCGTCTGCATATGAGTAATAGAGCAGTTTTTGGCTGCTGATGATTTCAAAAAGAGGACGAAGATAGATGTTGAATAACACCGGCGACAGAGGGGATCCTTGAGGGACTCCGCACGATAATGTGCGTTTTTCAGAAGTGAAGGGTCCCAACTTCACTATTTGCAACCGGTTTTCCAAACCGGAGTAGAAGCAAGATAAATCGCCTTCTGCGACTTTGGCTACTTCAGCTAGCCGAGTCAATAGAAGCTTGTGATCTACTGTATCGAAGGCTGCGCTTAGGTCCAACAGAACCAGAAGACAAGATTCTCCTTCGTCTGCGCCCTCGAGAGTGCCGTCCCATATTCTGAGCAACGCGGTTTCAGTCCCGTGTCCAGGCTGGAATCCCGATTGAAATGGATCAAGTAGGTTGTGGGTATCTAGATGCTGTTGCAGCTGTTGTACCACTACTTTTTCCATTACTTTTGAGAGTACATTTAGGCCTGTTATGGGACGGCGGTGGATTGGGTCCTTGGGATCCAGGATGGGTTTCTTCAAGAGGGGTCGAATTATGCCCTCTTTCAACTGGGAGGGCACTATGCCTTCCCTGAAAGATTGGTTGATAAGCTGCATGATAGGAGGTGCCAGGATGTTGGCGCATTCCTTCAGCAGTTTGGTGGGGATGATATCATTCGGAGCAGTGCTGTTACGCAGAGTATCGATGATATTTTCAGTGACATGGATAGAGCTGGGTTCCAGCGTGAATTCACCAGGTTGTGGCGAATTGTTGCAGGTGTTGTGTAAATAAATTACGGGCGGGGGCTACGGGGGGAATTGTTTTGCAGAATGCTTTGCCGGATTCCCTCGATTTTATTAATGAAGTAATCCGATAATTAATTGCAAAATTCTTGTGTGTCCGAATTAGGGGCTTCAAGACAGCTTGGATTCATGGTCTGAGTGACCAGCTTGAAGAGTTTGTGGGGGCGGTTGAGAGCGTTGTTGATAGCCTCAGAAAAATAGTTTTTCTTTGTGGTATTTTCTTGTTATTGCCTTGTAGATGGGGAGGTTCTCATCTGAAGAGCTTCTTTTCCAGGCGGCTTCCGCCCTTCTGCGCTCTTGCTTCAGTAACGCCAGTTGGTTGTTAAACCAGCTGGAGTTATTTTTCCGGATGTGGGTTTTACATTTCGGCGCTATTACGTCGGCTGACTGTAATAGGGCTGTGTTTATGGCCTCCAGTGTTTCTTCAGCCGTTTGATGCGGCTGAATTGTTTTTATTTTTTTCTTTAACGTGGCTTTCAAGAGTTCCGAGTGGAGCTTCTTCTGACATCTGGTCCAGTGTGTTGTCACTGGATTTGATGTTTTTCATAAGGGGGGGAATTCGGAAATAATGAATTTAATTGCATGGTGATCTGTTCATGGCAACGGTTCATTATCCAAGATTTTTATTTCCAGATCTTGTCTGTTTATTGTTGCTTCAGTTAAGACAGTGATCCGACTTCTGAAGCGACTTCCATTGAAATCAATGGGTACAAGTTGCCTGGAAGTCAGATTGAAGTAGTACAGGAACCTTTTCTGCAGTCGGAGCGACTTAAGTAGTGTGCATTAAGACTGCTCCCATTCACTTCTATTCATTTTCTCGACCGCGCGACTTGAAGTCAGATCCCAGGTCGCCCCAGTGTGAACCGGCTCTCAGTGTCCAATAGACGACCCCCACCTTTCCCATTCAGGGTAAAGGTCTCTTGAAAGCATTCGCTCCCCTACTCCAACCCACTTTTATCCACCTTCTAAACATTTCACCGCTTCTCCTTCCTCAGTGGTGGCTGCTGTAAAATTTGCTTTGTAAGCTACATATCGAATGGTGTCATAGCTTACACAGGGCAATGAGTTAGCACTCTTTGCCCCATATATGACTGTGTTGGCGCCCCAAATGTGGCTGCTAGGCCTGAGCACTGCACAATGAGAGGAGGCCACATGCTTCCCAATACCTTAGGCACTTTCCATGTGCAAAGTGACAGGGTTTCCTACGTGTAGTACATTTTATGTGCTGTTATTAAAGTGGAACTACACTGCATGTATACCAGAAACTATAAATGCTATTTATTTCATTTTTAATATTCAAAGCAAACTCACCTATCCATCCATGTATCTATGGAATTGTAGCGCTACCCCTGTGGGGGCCACTAGTTGATGCTTGTCCCCTGTTGTTGCCCTGACCTTACCTCTCAACCCTTCTGTTACTCTAGGTTCAGACATGTTCGGCACAGATAAAAATGCTCACTAAACTGGTTATTAGAATAAGCCACAGATTTATCACAACAGAAACTGTATTGAATGTTGTTGAACAATGGTTAAGGCTAACAATTGAATAGTTCACAAACAAGTCTCAAAGATCAAGGGATAAATTAATTTTCAATATGATAACTGTTGGTTGATTAGCAATGCGTCAACACACAAGTGCACCTAAAGATGGTTGTCAGATGCAAAACTAGTCTGAGGGGGAGAGACTTAGAAAGGGAGGATAGAGTACCCCTTTAAGCAAACTCTCGACCTGTCACTACTTATATATGGGACAGTTCAGATCTGAAGTGCAAGGTGTTATCTTCACTAGAAATTTGGGACCCGTTGGTGACGTAAAATCCTTAAAGGCCAACAATATCCAGCAGAAGAAAGACTGAAGTAATAATGGCAATGGTTGTCTGCATGCAGTGTCTCTAGTTTGTGCATTCCCTCGCTCACCAATTCTGACTTGTATTCAGCCTCCGCGGTGACAGGGTATGCTGTGCAGGGTCTGAAGTCTTCCTAAGATGATGAGTAGCTTGGCTGGTTGTCAGTGTGATGAAGGCAGCAGGCAGTTTTAGAGTATGCTGTGTGAATTTCAGGTTGAGAAAAGATTGCAGCAACCAGCCTCACGATCTGCGACTCAGCATAAGTAAATTTTGGTTGAGAGAGTAAAGTTCCGCTTTAATCTATTCCCTAGTGAAGATGTTATCATCAAACCATAATCCTAGTGTTTACTCTTGCTGCAAGATACTGAAAGTCAGATACTCCTGAATTTATTGTATGGAATTCCTACAGTCTTCGATAAAAGAAAAAAATGATTTACCTTCAGTTGCCAAATGTTAATTGTTCCCCAAATTGCATTCATGATAGGTATGAACATTTCTTGCTGTGTACAGAAGTTGCTTACATACACATGAATAAGGGAGCAGAAAAAAGGTAAATACCTTTGGCCAGATTCAGGTAGCGTAGCGTATCTCTGTGCGGGCGTAGCGTAGAATACTCAGAATCACGTCGCATAAACTCCCTAAGATACGTTGGCGTAAATGCCTATGCCGTGAACGTAACTTACGCACAGCCCTATTCACGTAGTACTACGTAAACGGCGTACGCAACATAAAATTCAACGGCGTCGTTCCCTGGCCCATACCTTTGCATTAGCTGCGCCTGCTATAGCAGGAGTAACTTTACGCTGGACGTAAGCCTTACGCAAATCGCGTATATGAAGCGGCCGGGCGCATCTACATTCGTGAATCGGCGTATCTTACTCATTTGCAAATTTCTAATGGGAACGCCAAATGCGTCCAGCGTAACTATGCGCCCATGATACGCCGGCGTAGGCAAGTTACGTCGGACAGCTGAAGCCATGTTTTTCAGCGTATCTCGCTTTGTGAATCAGCGCAAAGATGCGACGGCGCACATTTGAAATTGACGCGGCGTATCTGGAGATACGCCGGCGTACTTCTTTGCTGAATCTGGCCCCTTGTATATAGAGAACAAGTGTACTGTCAAGGAATACAACACTGGCATGAAGTTGCTTTGCTTTAAATGCCTTTTCTGAATCATAAAAAAAAGTTTGTCTTCTCAAACATTACACTCCAAATCGTTTGACTCCATTATCATATTTATGACTGAATACTAGTATTGGACGATGCTAGGTACAGAAGCCACCAGGAGAGAAACATCTTGGTATGAGGATGTAACTGGATCATTTTGTCTAGATAAAGGCTAGATGTGTCCCAGACTGTGAGAATGATTCTTTGGAAAGGTCTGGAGAGGAATTTAGCAAATGGAACCACATTGAATGATGACATCATCAATCCCAGCACTTGCATGCAGCTCTGTAGGCTAGACCGCCATTGGGATTGAAGTTTTTGGACCTGACTTTGTGGTTTCATCCTGTGTGTTCGGCTCAACTTAGTCACAGTGCTTTGGCTGTCAGGGAGTTTTTGGCTGAAAAACACATCATGGTGCTTCCTCGTCCACCCTACAGCACTGACTAGTCTCGTTGTGACTTTTTCTTTTTGCCAAAGATTAAAAGGGACACCATTTTGGTAGTGTGGATAATGGCATTACGCAGGCTCTGAACGCCATCCCACTTGAAGACTTCCAAGGATGCTACGAAGAATGCAAAAATCGCTGGGAGCACTGTGTACACTCACAAGGTGCATACTTTGAAGAATACTATGTTCAATTGTAAAAATTTTCAACAGATGAATTTTTAAAATATCATTCTCATAACTTTCTGGACACAACTTGTACATTGTGGCAAATTTTAGAAAATATTTTTTTAAGGATTTGTTAAGTGTGGTGTCATTGTTTACTATATACTCTTTTATGTGAATGAATATCCCTTACTCATTCACCTGACACAATGGGGCAGTATCTAGAGGCCCCCTTATTTTTAAAGGGAGCTTATAGATTCCAATCAGCGTGTGATCCCCCTTGGCATCCATACTGGATCCAGGGCCTGGAAAGTCTCTTTAGGAGGAACGCCATGCTGTTTATGCTGCGTTTTTTTACCATTATTAACTAATAACTTATATACCAGACATTCATCAAGGAGGGTCTAATACAGATGAAGCGAATCCCCTACTACTTTGTTTACAAGTCCCTGCAAGAAGCAGAAGATTGATCTTGGAGAGTGGGCAGAAATAAGTGCTCAGCTGCCATGTATAATATGTAGCCCAAGCCTAAATTAAAAAAGAGGGATCTCCCATTAAATTGTGCCATACACAGTGGCAAGCCTTTGACAGTCTATTAGTGGAAAATAAAACACCTCCTGTATACACCAAGTTACAAGAGACAAAATTCCTGTACTCAGCCTTCTAATCATTTTCCTAAGGACGGTAGGCTGCAGACTGGGATACATTAGCAGTAGTTTTTAACTCTTGTAAAAGGGACTGGTCAGTGTTCTGCAAGGTATCATCTGAGGCCATTTGGGCATCTCACCCCCAAGGCATGTGAACCGATTGAATGCATAATTCAAAATAATTGGGCTTAGTCATGATTGCCCTGACCATTGTCATATATTGAGACAAGAATACCCACCTGTCAGTTCAGACACTGCTCGTAGGTCTGGTGAGTTCTCTGAGGTTTGTTCAGTTGCAACCATTAGGGTCAGTAAAGCAGGAAGTCTTGTGGAGGACATCAAGCACTTTGCTTTCCAAAAGCATGCTCAGTTGTCATATACAGTAGAGCCTGTTGTATTACTATTACTGCCCTTTTGGGCTTAGTGAAGTTTGGCCATAAACACAACTGTTGCTTGGTGTACTTACTATGCCAGAGTTATATTTTAGACCAGACCATGCTGCTATATTTCTATCCTTACAACATTGTTGCTTTTTTGCAAATAGAATTCAATAGACTCTGAAGTAAAGGAAGTTTTCTTTCCAAATAATGGAAATAATTCAAGAGAATATTTTCCTGTGGAAAGAAATTTACAAGGATTTTTAGCTTGAGG
Source organism: Rana kukunoris (assembly GCA_029574335.1). Lineage (NCBI taxonomy): Eukaryota > Metazoa > Chordata > Amphibia > Anura > Ranidae > Rana > Rana kukunoris. The sequence goes on along the minus strand of CM056049.1, from coordinate 90,374,918 downwards.
CACACTGTCATGGGCATAATAAAACTAATATTACTGGGCAGCTTGAGCAGGCTCTTGGTTCACTCACAGGCTCACAAAGGCTCATAAGCACATGAAAATCCCTAATACAAAAACATATCTGGGTGTGTTAATGTAAAAATTAAACAAGGTCCTTGAGGCATTCATTGACTTCTATGAGAAATAACACACATTCTAAATCAACGTTGCAGCCAGCCCATGACATGTTCGTCTAACATCTTTGAACTTGTCCATATTACCATATGCCGCATCAGGAATACTTAATACTGTGCTAGCAGCTAAGAATGTATCCATCGCAATTAAGGCCTTTGCCAGTATTAAAAGACTCTTCCTCACCTGATGAATAAAGTGCCATAAATGACAGGAATTGCTGGAATATGTAAAACATTAATATTCTTTAACACTTTTTTCCAACATTAAAGGGGTTGTAAAGACAAAAATATTTTCCTCTTAAATTAAAGTCTGACAGTAGCTGATAAAGTAAAAAGTAATCTTTTGCATTATACCTAGTTTGATACCTGTTAAATCTAGCTGTTTTATTCACCCCTGTCACTCCTGAATTGTTATTCTGACTGACTTCCTGGTTTGCGGTGCGCATTCATTCTTGCTGCATCACGGCCTATTGGGAACTACAGTTCCCATTAGACTTAGTCTCCATGCCTGTGAGGGTTAAGAGAGCATCTTTACACAGGGCTGTAGTCATAGGGAGGGGGTGAGAACATTTTGCTTTCCACCATGCAGGTGCTGGTGGAAAGCAAGAAGAGGAGAGACTGGAAATGGCATTTTCAAACCTGGATTACTGTATTTTGGAAGTCAAAAGGAAAAATTAGGTAAGTAATATTTAAATGCTCTAGCTTACAGCAATCAATTGATCTAATAAAAAAACAATCCTTTAGTGTTCCTTTAACACCACTGTTTACCATTTTTCAGTTTGTCTTTATTCTGGCTGAATTAGTATACCAACACTATTGTCTGACCACTAGTGGAAGGTGTGACATTTGAAGTAGCACTTGGTGGGCTCAAGCACTTATAAGCTAGTTTTATTCTCCTACTTATCTTTCCAGGTGCAGCAACTGGACCTGTAATAATTCACCAGTGTTAAGGGACTCTGTAAGCTTCAGCTGACTAATTCAGCTTAGGTTATGGTTAATGGAGCAGCAGGGACACACTCTTCTCATAGCTGCTGTAGGATCATCTGTAAACTGCATCAATACAACCAGGCCCACTTTTTGCTGACCATGCTTACTTTTTGCTGTGTGCTCTATGCATGACATATTACGCCCCTTTTTAAATTGGCCCTCTTTGTCAAGTTCAAAAGTTTGGAGGAAAGGTATCTGAATTCCTTCTGTAATGCCATGATAGTTAAAAACAATATTCTGAGAGATAAATAATAGCTTCTGAAGCTTTTATACAACACAACTAAGCTTCTGTGGGTTTACAGGTTTTCCGATAGTAGTCCAAGGAAAGTAGATTGGTTCCCTTATTTTGTTTTTTTCTTCTTTGTCTGAGAGTGTATTTAGCATAGGGTGACCAGACATCCCCAGTTTCAGGGGACAGTCCCCTGATTGAGGACACTGTCCCCGGACCAAGTCTGTCCCTGGTTTTGTCCCCAGATTCAAAGACAGTCAGTGCAGAAATAAAATTTAAAAAAAAATTGAATTACACCCCCCTGCTCCGCCGTACCTACTAGCATAGGGGGGTTGTACTTTTCCCATTATCTGTGCCCCTTTCTGATGATCATGTGCTGGTCGGAGAGGAGGGAATATTTCTTCAGTTTCGGGTGCATGCCCATTCAGTTTCGCTCACATGTTCTTCTGCCTTGGCTCAAATCCTGGCCAGCCGCCTGCCTATCTCCTTGCCTCCCTGGCGAAGTGATCTTCCTCCGCTCCCCATCCAGTAGTAGCCGGGGGCCTGGAGAGTAAGACTTGAGAGGCTGTGAGGCGGGCGGCGACAGGCAGAGAGTCACTGATTGTTGCCTATTCTAGTAAAGAAAAAATATGTCCCCGGATTTCATTTTAAAAATCTGGTCAGCTTAATTTAGCACCATATTACAAATTCAGTCAACTCCCTGAGCATGGCTATAATTGTGTGCTGGAGCTCTAAAGAAAAACTATTCAACAGGCCCCTTTCCCTTTAAACTTCATATTAGGAACAATTCCTCTATTTATAATAATTTTAATAGCAATTGTATACATTTTTTTTTTCTTGGACTTCCACTAAAGTGGCAAAAAAAATTGCAAGTGACTCAGAACCAAGCTGCTCGTCTGGTCTCCAGATGTGCAAGAAGAGACCACATAACTCCTGTGCTCACAAAATTGCACTGGCTCCCCATTGCAAAGCTGGTACTATTCAAGGCAATGTGCTATATGTATAGGGCACACCGGAAGCTGGGCCCAATCTATCTGTCTGAATGGGCCTCTCACTATGTACCATCGAGAACACTTCGATCTAAAGCCCTGTACACACGATCGGTCCATCCGATGAGAACGGTCCGACAGACCGTTTTCATCGGTTCAGCGATGAAGCTTACTGATGGACTGATGTGCCTACACACCATCGGTTCATGAACCGATCATGTCAGAATGCGTTGATGTAAAACACAACGACGTGATGAAAAAAACGAAGTTGAATGCTTCCAAGCATGCGTCGACTTGATTCTGAGCATGCGTGGATTTTTAACCGATGCTCGTGCGTACTAACGATCGTTTTTGACCTATCGGTTAGCCGTCCATCGGTTCGATTTTAAAAGCAAGCCATCTGTTTTTGGACCGAAGGATAACGGAACGATGGGGGCTACACACGATCGGTTTGGACGGTTTTTATCGGTTTCAACCGATCGTGTGTACGCGGCTTAACAAAACCAACAACTAGCAGACTACAATCTACTGGCAACAGATGCCTGGTCACAAAGGGCAATGGAACCATTGACCCTAAGGTCATTACCCTCCCTTCTGAGCTTCAGGAAGGGTGTAAAGATCTTTCTATTCATCCAAGCCTACGGATAAAAACCTGACGATAATCCTGCTATTTACATGGTTTCTTCTGATGCTTTCCACCCCCCACACTATCTGGCTTTTTTTTGTTCTACCTCCCCCTCTTATAGCTCTGTACTTTCAACCCAGGGTCCTCTACCAGTTTATCGGTCATCTTAGTTGATTCTAGGGTCAGTGTGCGCCTAGACGCGCTGCTAAGGGGGCGTATTCGGCACAGTATAAATCCTATACTATCATCATCATCATCATAATCCCTGAAATCAATATAAATTAATTGCCGACTATGTAGTTGGCAAGCTTTGGGTCCTATAGCAGTCACATGGTCTGCTATAGCTTTAGTTATGCCATGGCCTCTGAATTATCACACTGATGGGCCAATGTATAAGCACAGGAGGCTTGTGGAAAGGGGGGCGGGGGGTAGTTCCCTTTATATTTAAATATTCAGATTTTTGCACATTTGTGACTTCTTGGTGGAAATTGAAGAAATCCTTAGAAGTATAGGCTGTTCATATATGAAAATAACTATCTTGTGGTTAGTTTTTGCACAATGTAAGAATCATTTTAACACTGTAGCTATAGAGAGAGGATTTATCGATGTGTGATGGATACACACTGCAAAATAATGAATGCATCCTCATCTCTCTATATTCTAGCTCAAAGGCAATTCCATTTGTTAAACTATACCAGAGGAATCATACGAGGCTTCCCAACATATATTTCATACAAATGTATTCACCAAGTGCTATTTCTACCTGTATAAATCAATATAAAGCCGGATAGCTACATAGGCCTCCAGTGCTTCTGGGACCCAGGGTTCCATAGTTGTCATGTCATCAGCTATGGTCTAGTTACTTAGTTATTTACTTGCTTACCAGTCTTAAAAAATCGATAATTTTTCAGAACTGAACTGCATCAAACTCTTGCATCTATACCATACCCACATATTTAAAGAACTTGATTAAATAGCCATTGATAAAGCATTGTTTAAACTCTGTTGGAAAATACTTGGCTAATATTGCTGAATGATAGTTAAAAAAAATCCCTTAGTTTTTTCTTCTGCCATGAAATATGTTAGTAAGCACAGGACTATGTCAATGGTTAGGTATTGATTTTTAGCTGCGTGAAATGCAGCTCTCATTGGCCAATTAGAGTAGGAGGATGAGACTGAAATAGAAAAAATATAAAAAAATCTATATACTGTTCTTGTTTTTTTTTTAGACTCATTAAATCCTTCATTCAGTCGTTTTCACTTTCAGTGGGGTAGACATCTCTTGCACACACACGCACTGATGTCATGCTGGTAAATAAATGAGTAGCTTTTCTCACCTGATAAAAGTCATTGTAAAGTCTCCGATATCCAGCGAGATCATTGATTCAGCTTTACCGCTGAAGTTCAAACTCTATGGAGGATCCAGCAAATGCATATATGAAGCATAAAACACAACAATAATACAAGACAGATGCTTTGCTGCTCATTAAAAAATCACATTCATTCATTCCATATAGGGAATAGTGATTTTGGATATATTTTCTTTTTGCTTTTATTGTGGTAAATTTTTGAAGATAAAACACTTTTAAAAAGAATAAAAAATAACAAACATGTCATACTTACCTCCAGTGTGCAGTTCGTTTTGCACAGAGTTGCCCCGATCCTCCTGTTCTGGGGTCCGTCGGCACCTTTCGCGGCTCCTCCCCGCAATAGCTAGCCCCCTCTGGGAAGCTCTCTCCCAACGGGGTTACCTTGCGGGTGCGCTCCCGTGATATACACTCGATGTTCATAGACACTAAGTGTATGACTTGGCCCCACCCCCCGGCGGCCAATGGCTGCGCTGCTATCAATCTATCCAATGAAGAGCTGAGAAGCAGTGGAGATAATGACACAGGATCTTCTGTCCAGGACACCTCAACCATTTTTTGGAGGGCACCCAAACTCAGGTTCAAGGTCACCGCCCCCAGACTGGGGAGCTCCCTCAAATGCCCTGACCGCCTTGCACCCCATCACCAGCTCTTCCACCCAAACAACTCCTCCTCCGCTGGGCTGACCCTGGGTATCTAAGGAGGCCTGCCCTCTGCCAGTCTAGGTTGGAAATTGGTTAGAGCTCCTCAAAACACCCCAGGCAGCTCCACCTCTTCTCCTCTCTTTCCAGAACGTTCTAGAAAACTCTGGAAAGACCAGCTGCTACCCTGAGCCACTCCCAGCCCAGCTCAGATTAACACATACAGGCCTGGCTAGCAGCCAGGCATGCCTAAATTTACCTGTCCTACAAAAATCCTATCTCTTGCACCTATCTACCTAGAGCAGTGTTTCTCAACTCCAGTCCTCACCCCCCCCCCCAACAGGTCAAGTTTTCAGGATTTCCATTATTTTGCACAGGTGATTTGATCAGTTTCACTGCCTTAGTAATTCCCACAGCCTTTTCATCTGAGGGAAATCCTGAAAACATGACCTGTTGGGGGGCTTGAGGACTGGAATTGAGAAACACTGACCTAGAGGGTTGCTACATATGTGTTTTTTTCTAATGATTCTTGTTTATTTGTGGACTAAATAAAAAATAAAATAAAATTACTTGTTGTTTATTGGGTACCTTAAAGGATAAGTTCACCTTCGAACATGTTACACGTTCCACCCATTTTTAGGGTGGAACATGTAACATGTTCCAGCTCCTGCAGCCACTTGGGGATCCGATCAACTGGTGTGACAGCAGTACGAGGAGAAGTGCCCAGTACCAGCTGTCACTTTTTGAAAAAGGTGCAGGAGTGCAGGGATACACTCACACAGCCTCATCATTCATTCACAGAGTTCTGTGATTGAATGAACTACAAGTATCATCATCATTTGCGGATGGTCAATGGCCAAAATATTAATGTGTCCAACTACTGGTAGAGTAATGCCACATACACACGGTTGGAATTTCCGACAACAAATGTTTGAGAGCTGGTTCTCAATTTTTCAGACAACAAAAGTTCTTGTCGGAAATTCTGATCGTCTGTAGCCAATTCCGACCCACAAAAATTCTACGCATGCTCTTAATCAATTTCATTTTTCTCGGCTCCTCGTAGTGTTGTACGTGACCTCGTTCTTGACGTTCGGAATTTCCGATAACATTTGTATGATCGTGTGTATGCAAGACAAGTTTGAGCCAACAATCCTTCTAAAAAAAATCCACAGTTTAGACATCACTTTACTATGAGAACTGTAGTCCAGAAGAAAGATTCTACTATGGAAGTTAAGAGCTTTTGAACTACATTTCCCAGAGAGGGATTACAAGGAGGAGGGGAAAGCGCTGCAATTCCCTGGGCTATACAGGAAGTAACTTCCTCTTTCTGTGTGGGAGACCAGAGACTACTTTTCACCATCCAGTGTGCACCATCACTTGCCACATAATGGTGGCCTAAGAGAGATTTTGATTGCTGACTCCCAGTGTGCTGATGACCGGAGTTACCTTTGTGCAGAGCAAAGGGACAGCTAATTGCTGCATGTAACTGGATTGTGAGCTATGATAATGCTGGGAATGGTGAGTGGCCACTGTGTGATATACCATCTGCAGCTAAAAAGACTGAGCCCTTTAGGAATTGACCATTCAACTATCTAGTAGCCTTACTCGCTGCATGCAGGCTTTACTGTGACTAGACACCACCAGGAAAACTGGGCCCCAATGCTAGCTGGCTGAAGAGGTGGGACTAAGGACCATCTCTCCCATTGCTGTTCCACATTTACCTTTTGCTTATAGTAAGAGGTAAATCTAATGGGACATTGCACCATATTCTAGCCATACTCCTAGAGTGCACGCCAAATCAGTTATAGTATTCTTATCCACACTGCAGTTATTGCTACACTGTTTATTGATGACTTTGCTGACTAATGAGTTAATTTCAGTCTAGTGGTACCGAACTTTATTATAAATTACTTTGGCATAGGGATTATACTGTCTGAATCTACCCTCTATTTGCTAAGCTATGTTTATACCATTTTCACTCAACCAGGTGTGTCAGAGGGGCTGAAGTTTTACACAGAGTCAAGGCAAAGCACAGCAAAACCAAACACCTTCTGGTGTTAGAATGAGGGCTAAGTGTTAGGAGTATTATGAGAGTAATAATGGAGCTGCTATTATCCTTTTAGAAATGCTATATAGCTGGCTCTCTGGCTTTTCAGCCATAGAAATGGAACATGCATGATGTAAATGAGTGTCGGAAAAGTATCAGGACTAATTATCGCTAAACTTGCTCTGGGCCTGTGACTCAGATAAAGTATAAATATGGTAGCCAGGGACCTAACTTTCCAAAAGGAGAGGTCTAAAATGGCAGTATAAATTATTATCTCATGACCTTTTAGTTAAAGAATGTTGAGAATAATTTTTTTTTAGTTTTAGCATTAAAATTACCTTTATGATAAGGTGACCAGATTTTGAAAATGAAATCCGGGGACATATTTTTTGTTTACTAGTAATGGCAACAATCAGTGACTCTGCCCATTGCCGCCCGCCTCTCAGCCTCTCAAGTCTTACTCTTCATGTCCTGGCTACTACTGGGTGGGGAGCGGAGGAAGATCGCTCCCCCAGAGAAGGCAAGGAGATAAGCAGGTGGCTGGCCAAGATTTGTGCCAAGGCAGAAGAACATGTGAGCGAAGCTAAATGGGCATGCGCCCGAAACTGAAGAAATATTCCCTCCACTCCGAACAGCACATGATCATCAGAAAGGGGCACAGATAATGGGAAAAATCCAACCCCCCTATGCTAGTAGGCACGGCGGAGCGGGGGGGGGGGTGCAATTCTATTTTTTTTTTAATTCTGCACTGACTGTCTTTGAAATTGCCCCTGCCCCCTATTAAATCCAATCTGGGGACAAAACCAGGGACAGACTTGGTCCAGGGACAGTGTCCTCAATCAGGGGACTGTCCCCTGAAACTGGGGATGTCTGGTCACCCTACTTTATGACTTACCATAAAATATACCTAAACCCAAGAAAAAAGTAATATACTATATTTCAGTTTATTAGTCCTGAGATGTGGTGGCTGTATTAGTGATTTTTTTTAGGTATGTTTTTATTATTTTTACCTCGTGACCCTGCCAATAACACACTTCTGTCCTAGAGTGACAATACTCATTCCCCGTTCTGTATCTACTCTAAGGCAGGCCATACATGATGCAAATTTCTTTCCTGCAACTACGGATTGCAGGAAATAAATTTGCATGATTCCCCCATTAACAAAGACAGTGCTGACAGGGGAATCCCTCCTGCCGAGCAAATGTCTGCTCCCAGTGGGGGAAGTTGTCCTCGCTAGAAGAAGATGGTGATTATCGCTTACGGCTATAGCAGCCTCTAGTTGTAATCGCAAGAGAATCCGGCAGGCTGATTGTATCCAAGTTGGTCGATCAATCAACTTGGTACATTCAGCCTACCCATTAACGGTTCAAATATCAGCCAGTGGATGCTGAACTGACCGCAATTCGAACTATGTATTGCTGGCCTTATTTGTGTGACAGAAAAGAACTGGGAAGGTAATCACATTGTTTAAGATTTCAGATTAGTGCACTTGAAATTAAAAGGACACAAGATTTCTGTCACATTTGGTTATTTTTCTGTACTTGCAGAAAATGTATTTATCCTAAAAAAATTAAATGAATGCAGCTACCACATAAAATAACTGATAACATGCAAAATTCTGTATATAGCATTTTTGTTCCTGGGTTTAGCTATACTTTGTATTCAATTACATTTGAGAGCTGGAAATAGATTAGAGATTGGGTAAATTATGTACACTCTGTTCTTCTAACTTGGATGAGTGACTACAGTAATACGTATTGAAAAATAAGACAGTTTCAGTAGTCACACAGTGCTTATTTGCAGTAGGTTGCCAAAGGTTTGCTTCCCTAAATCAGAACGTCACTGAAAAATGCTTCCACTCTACCTCCTCCCCCTCCCTCCTCTTGTACTTTTGGAACATAATTAAATTTTTTTCAGGGGGCACAGGTACCTAATCTTGACAGGTACCCACTCAGCATTTCCGCTGGAATCACGTAAGCGATTCCACCAGAAGTTTGCCCCCCCTCTCCCTGCCCACAACCTTATGGGAAACATCACAGGTCCCAGAAGGCTGCAAGACCATTCACAGTGCGCAGCGTGGGTTATACATGTGCAGTGGGGAGCTGGCTGTGAAGCCGCAAGACTTTAAGCAGATTTGCATGTGGCCGATCACTGTGATCTGCTGAGAGGGATGCTACCACCAGTGGGCAGGCTCGTGCCAGACCGCAATGCTGCCTTCATTAAAGGGGTGGTTCCGCAGAATTTGCTATTTTTAAAAAAAAGTCCTTTCTTCCCTTATGCTAGTATAGCATTATCTACTCACATGTTCCATCAACCTAGGCGCCAGTATCGATATTTGCGGGAAAAGAAATCTTTATATTTCAGGGAGATGGACGTTTCCATCTTAGCTGCGGGCACTTTGAAGCCCAGCGTCACTGTCTTCCGGGATGCAGCGAATGCTGGAGTCCCAGCATTCACCGCTCTATCCCGCGCATGCCCAGTGTTGAGGGCGAGCCGCGCCGTCAACACTGGACAGTTACCATGACAACGACGCTGCGTCCTGTGAAGGACTCGCCCCTTCACAGCGAGTGATCTTTTCTATCAGCTGCTCAGAAGGCACCGAGCAGCTGATAGAAAAGGTAAGTCTATGCCACCCCAGCACTTCAAGGTATGGCGTTTCCAAGAGATTACCAGGACTTGAAATGGCGCTGTCGAATCCTCCCTCGTCACATGACTCGCTGCAGGAGTCATATGACTTGCGGAAATAACGCGAGATTAGCAGACACGCTGTTTAGATTTATTTCCCTGAAATCATGAGGCTGCAATCCCAGCAACCTTAGCGGGAAGGAAAGAAAAAATCAACACGCCCATCCCCGCACAGCCAGACCAGGAAGTGCCTGCAAATCAAAGCTACAGAAACGTCTTTAGAATTTTTAAATGGCGAAAGTTTTTTAGGCGCAATGTGCCCTTGTGTGTAGGGTAAAGTTGCTAGATAGGGAGAACTACCCCTTTAAGGTGACCAGATTTTTTTAATTAAATCCGGGGACATATTTTTTTTTTTTACTAGTAGTGGTGGCAATCAGCGACTCTCTGCCCCTTAGCCACCCACCTCACAGCCTGTCAAGTCTCACTCTCTGGGCCCCGGCTACTACTGGGTGCTGAGCGGAGGAAGATCACTCCACCAGGGAGGGCAAGGAGATAAGCAGGCAGGCGGCTGGCCGGGACTTCCTGGTGCCATGTCTGTTCCTCCCCTTTCCTTTTCAATGAAGAAACTAGAAATATAGGGCATCCAGTGGTAAAAAGTGAGAACCACACTCCTAACACCCCGCTTGGAGCTCATTTCAAACTTCATAAAACATTGGTTGGAATTCTAGACGTTACAATCTCTACACAATTCCACTCAACCCCATTTCAAGATGTCCATAAGAGATCTACTACTAAGTATTAGGAATTTTTTAACATTGGACATAGAGGCGGGCTGTGTTCTGAAATGTCAATTGCCATCATGGAATAATGGGCAATGTAAAGGTCTCCTGTTTGCTCCCATGATTATGTAATTGCAGTACAATGTATTTCCTTTAGTGCACAAATCTAATGTGTGATGTTATGTATTACGTTTTTTATTATTATTTTTTTATTGTAGGCTGTCCTTCAGTTTTGTGGCTAATTGTCCTACATACGCTGCTTCAGGAAGAATGTGTCCCTGGATCATTTTAGCAACTATTAGAAATGGGAGAATTATGCCCTGTACACAGGATCGGTTCGTCTGATGAAAACGAACCGATTGATTTTTTTCATCAGATATCAGATGAAGCTGACTTTCTTCAGTCTTGCCTACACACCATCGGTTAAAAATCCGATCGTGTCTAACGTGCTGACGTAAAACACAACGACGTGCTGAGAAAAATTAAGTTCAATGCTTCGGGGCATGCGTCGACTTGATTCTGAGCATGCATGGATTATTAACCGATGGATTTCCCCACAGACGATCTTTTTTTTTATATCGTTTTTTTAACCGAACGAAAATTTTAAAACAGGTTTTATTTTTTTTCACCGATCGGGAAAAAACTGATGGGGCCCACACACAATCGGTTTGTCCGATAAAAACGCTCCGTTTTCATCAGACGAACCGATCTTGTGTACAGGGCATAAGGTGACTTTGCTTATAAGAAGCAAAATTTCTCTAATCTTCCATCTGAGAAATGACCTGTCTTTAGCAACTCGGAATTTGTATACAAGCAAGACGAAACTTGCCACATCTGTACATTCCAGTAGGATAGAATAGAATGGACGTTTTTAATTCTACCAAATGGTAGACTGGATGGTGAGAATCACATGCTTATTCTTGAATGAAGGCCATGTGTCTACCAGAAACGTCCATCCATCCATCTTGTAACATGTGTTGACACCTCTTGATTTCAGAAACTTTTCAGAGATCATGTTGCATGCCTTAAGCAAGAAAGCACAAGAGTGTAGACTTCAACAGCGGTTTTGTTAAATACACATTTTGATGGATTGAGTGTTAGATTAAGCGTAACAAGATATTTAAATGCTTAAATGCTTGTCATGTTCCTTCTGTAGTTTGCCACTGAGTAGGATGTCAAGCCAGCATTGAAAACTGTGAGACTATCATTTATTATACTCAGAACACAAGCAGCTGCTGAGTAAATAGCAGGGACACAGACCTGTAACAGAATTATAATGGGGACTGGAGATGCAGGGAAACTGGAGATGCGGAGAAGAGGCCCCCCAGCCCTTTCCAGTTTATGAGCCAAATTTCAGATTTATAGTTTATGGCAAGGAGCCACACTTGTGAGAAACAAACAATAAAATGTATTATTATTATTAGCGATGAGCCGAAACCCCCCCCCCCCCTGTTCGCTTCGCACCAGAACCTTCGAACTGACTGAACGTTCGCGCAAACATTTAGAACCCCATTGACGTCTATGGGACTCGAACGTTCGAATTCAAAAGTGCCCATTTTAAAGCCTAATATGCAAGTTATTGTCGTAAAATGTCTTTGAGAACCCGGGTCTTGCCCCAGGGAACATGTATCAATGAAAAAAAGTTTTAAAACCGGTTGTTTTTTTCAGGACTCCTGAAAAAACGACCGTTTAAAAAAAAATATTCCATTGATACATGTTCCCTCGGGCAAGACCCGGGTTCTCAAAGACGTTTTCACAGGCAAACTATAGACACCCAGCAGGTAGAATATTTAAATTAAATTTTTCCTTTTTTTCCTCAGGAGCAGTGATTTTAATGATGCTTAAATAAAAAAAATAAAAAAAATGAAAAATTCCTTTAAATATTGTACCTGCTGGATGTCTATAGTATGCCTGTGAAAACGTCTTTAACCACTTCCCGCCCGGTCTATGACAAATATACGTCCGGAAAGTGGTTACAGATTTGTGACTGGCCGTTTAGGAACGGCTTTTACAAGATTGCCCAGCGCGTGTCCGCAGGTGCGCGCAGCGCGGCGATCGAGGACGGCGCGTGTCCCTCGAACACAGCGCTTCCCCGATCACGGTAAACAGCCAATTTCATTGGCTGTTTACCACGTGATCGGCTGTGTCAAAGACACAGCTGATCACATTTCAAAACAAATTCGGCGGCGCGCTCCGTGCGCGCCGCCAGAGGCTTGCAGAGCGGGGATCGTTGCAGGCGCGTGTCCCTTGGACACAGCGCTTCCCCGATCAGGGTAAACAGCCAATGAAATTGGCTGTTTACCATGTGACCGGCTGTGTCCAATCACAGCCGGTCACAAGTGTAAACAAAGCAGGCAGTTACTATCTGATCCCTGCTCTCTCCTCACACACCGATTTGTGAGGAGAGAGCAGGGATCAGTAAGTGAGATCAGTGTAGTTTGTCTGCAGTAGTTTGTCTGCATATATACTGTATACAACACAGCCACCCTACCCCCCCCACCAATAAAGAGGACCTGTCACACAGCCCTATAAATCAGCCCATCTGTAAATCAGCCCATCTGTAAATCATCTGTAACACCGCCACCCGTACCGCCATCGGTACCGCCGCTACCCGTACCACCATCGGTACCACTGCCACCCGTACCGCCACCACCCATACCACCATCAGTACCGCCACCACCTGTACCGCCATCGGTACCGCTGCCACCCGTACCGTCATCGGTACCGCCGCCACCCGTACCGCCACCACCACCCATACCGCAATCGGTACCACCACCACCTGTACCGCTATTGGTACCGCTGCCACCCGTACCGTCATCGGTACCGCCGCCACCCGTACCGCCACCACCACCCATACCGCAATCGGTACCACCACCACCTGTACCGCCATCACCCGTACCGTCATCGCTACTACCACCACCCTTACCGCCATCGGTACCACCATCACCCGTACCGCCATCGGTACCACCACCACCCGTACCGCCACCGGTACCACCACCACCTGTACCGCCACCGGTACCACCACCACAGGTACCACCACACATTCCTGCCACTAATACCTCCATCAGTACCGCCACACAGGCTACTAGTACTGCCATCAGTACCACTGCCATCGGTACCACCACCCATACCGCCATCGGTATCACCACCCATACCGCCATCGGTACTACCACCACCGTACCACCACCGCCATCGGTACCACCACCACCACACATTCCTGACACCAATACCTTCATCGGTACCACCACATAGGCCGCCACCACCACCACCAGCAGTACTATTACGCAGGCCCACCAATAAGTACTGACATACTGCCATAATGTCCCAAAAGCTTTTCACACTCGAGGAGGCATATGTCATTATGTCCACCATGTCCGATGATGAGCACAGCGAGGAGCCCCCATTATCCAATTCTGATTCGGAATATGAGCCAGTGGAGGATAGTGGCTCAGAGTCCGAGTCCCCGGAGGAAACCGTCCCTCCCAAAAGAATGCGATTGGGACCAAGATCAGGACCAAGATCAGGAGATCTGCCCAGCACCAGCAGCGCCATACGCCAGGAAGAGGAGCCCAGTACTAGTAATGGAAATCCACGCCCAACCCGAAGAATCCTGCCCCAGTCCTACCTTCCCGATGCCCTGGCAAACCCCTTATGGTTGCCTGCTAACTCAGGATCCGCTATCATCCCCCCTTTCACCGCACAGCCAGGTGTGCAGCCCGACACTACGAATTTTTCTCAATTTGATTATTTTTGTTTATTTTTCCCAGAAGATTTTATGCAGAATATAGTGGATCAAACCAATCTATATGCATCCCAATATATTGCCGCCAACCCCAATTCTTCCTACGCCCGCATGTTCCACTGGCGGCGTCTAACATTGGAAGAATTTAAAAAAAAATTGGGTCTTATGTTCAATATGGGGATTACAAAGAAGAACGAAGTCCATTCATATTGGTCTACACGCCCCATCCAACACATGCCTATATTTTCCTCTGTCATGTCTAGGACAAGATACGACATGATAATGCGTTTTATCCACTTTAATGACAATTCACAGTGCCCTCCCCAAAATCATCCCGACTACGACAAATTATACAAAATACGCCCCCTAATCGATGCCTTTTCCCAGCGATTTGCAGAAGTTTTTATCCCAGACCAAAACATTTGTGTTGACGAGTCCCTTATACATTTCACTGGCCGACTGCACTTCAAGCAGTACATCCCAAACAAGAGAGCCAGGTATGGGTTAAAATTAAATAAATTATGCGATCGAGCCACTGGATATGTGTTCACATTCAGGATCTATGAAGGCAAAGACTCCCAGCTCCAGCCCCGTGATTGCCCAACATATCTTGGAACCAGTGGAAAAATTGTCTGGGAGTTGGCATACCCCCTGTTCGGAAAAGGCTACCATTTATATGTTGATAATTATTATACCAGCCTGCCCCTTTTTCGTCAACTTTACAGCAAGCAAACCCTGGCCTGCGGTACCTTCAAAAAAAAACGGAAGGGATTCCCACAAAATTTGTTGACCAAAAACTTGAAATCTGGAGAGTCGTCATTCATGAGGAACGAGGAGGTGTTGGCCATGAAGTGGAGGGACAAGAAAGATGTCCACATCCTCTCTACCATCCACAATGACACCATGGTGGAGATCCAAAAAAGAGGCAGACATATTGCCAAGCCTGAATGTGTTAACGATTACAATTTGTACATGGGGGGGTGGATTTAAATGACCAAATGCTACAGCCCTACTTATCAACAAGAAAGTCCTATTTTTGGCACAAGAAGGTTGCGTTTCATCTGTTTCACATGGCCCTTTTTAATTCGTTTGTATGCTACCAAAAAGACAATCCGCCAACTGAAAACCCACAAATCTCCTACCTCAAGTATATCGAAGATATCATTGAAGCCCTCATTTATCAACAAGATCCCATCCCAGGAAGCATTCGCTCTGATTGTGTGAGTCGTCTTCACGAGCGACACTTTCCCTTTAGCATCCCCCCCTCAGAATCTGGAAAAAGACGCCAAAAAAAATGCCGTGTATGCAGCAAAGCAGGAGTAAGAAGAGACACCACCTGTTACTGTCCCGATTGTCCCTCCCAACCTGGCCTGTGCATGGGACAGTGCTTCAAAAAGTATCATACATCCATCCAATATTAGTTCCCCTTGTTAACAGACTGCCATTTCTCCATTTGCCTGCTACCATGTTAATTAACTAACCCTGGCCTGTTTACCGACGATGTCTTTGCTTGCCAATTTAAACTACATTTCTGACCTCCATGTGTACCAACCTCAGCCTGTTTACCAACGATGCCTCTGCCTGCCGATTTAAACCACATTTCTGACTTCCATGTGCACCGACCTTGGCCTGTTAATCTACCATGTTTTTGCCTGCCACTTGGACTGATCTTTTGGCCATTTACTTTTAGTACACAGGGGTCTCACATATGTGAGGGGCTTCAGAAAAGCGTTCTGTGTAGAGAAAACCAGTTTTTCGTTTTCTGTTCTCCCAGAACAGGGTCTGGTTGCCCAGAGGCTTCAAAGCGATTTGGGTGGGAGAAGCCTCTACCCCTGTCCCCCTGGCCCTAAGCTTAATGGTCCTTCCTGCTGCCTGGACCAATACTTTGGCTGTGCTGACCATATTACTGCCTGTATTGACCCATGACATTATGGACCATGTTTCTTCCTGCTGCTTGGACCAATACTTTGGCTGTGTTGATCATATATCTGCCTGCTACCTCTACTGACTTTTCACAATATTTCTGCTAAGACACCTCTGCCTGCTACCTGGACCTGTGCTTTGGCTGTACTCTGGCTGTGCTGACAGTATCTCTGCCTGTACGAACTATGGACAGTATTCCTGCCTGCTGCCTGAATGATTGCTTTTGTTGTCGCTGACCTCATCCCTGCCTGCTGCCTGGACCGATGCTCTCCTCTGTGGACCACTGCACTACTAAAACAAACAGGTAATCTTTTGTTATTTGGTATGTGTATGCTATGTGTTAGATATATGAAGGGCCTTCAAAAATGTGATCGGTTTTAGAAAATGATATGTGCAATTTATGCTTGAAGAACGCCTGAAAGTGCTACTTCAATGTTAGGCCTCTGTATGTGGCCAGGCTGTGTAAAAGTCCCACACATTTGGTATCGCCATACTCAGGAGAAGTAGCGGAATGCATTTTGGGGTGTCATGTTTGCTATATATATGCTATGTGTTAGAAATATCTTATAAATTGACAACTTTGTGTAAAAAAAATGCATTTTCATTTTTTCTCCACATTTTCCAAAACCTTCTGGAAAAAAATGAACCGCTAAAAAGACTCATAATGCTTCATAGATTATACGTTGGGGTGTGTGCTTTCCAAAATGGGGTCATTTTGTGGACAATTCCATTGTCCTGGTGCTCCAGGGCCTTCAAAAGTGTAATAGGTGGTTGAGAAAGGATTTGTGCAATTTATGCTTGTAGAACGCCTGAAAGTGCTACTTCAATGTTAGGCCTCTGTATGGGGCCAGGCAGTGTAAAAGTCCCACACATTTGGTATTGCCATACTCAGGAGGAGTAGCGGAATGCATTTTGGGGTGTCATGTTTGCTATGTATATGCTATGTGTTAGAAATATCTTATAGCAGAATGTATTTTGGGGTGTAGTTGCAATTATGCATATGCTGTGTGAGAGAAATAACCTGTTAATATGACCAGTTTATGTAAAAAAAAAAAAAAAAAAAATAATCTTAATTTTCCTAAGAATTGTGGGTAAAAAAATACAACTTCAAAAAACTCACCATGCCTCTTAATAAATACCTTGGACTGTCTACTTTCCAAAAAGGGGTAATGTGGAGGGTATTTGTACTTTCCTGGCTTGTTATTGTCTCAAGAAATGAGATTGGCCTTCAGTACATTAGGTGTGATCAGATGTGATCAATTTTCAGTGATTGGCACCATAGTTTGTAGACTCTATAACTTTCACAAAGACCAAATAATATACACTAATTTGGGTTATTTTTACAAAAGATATGTAGCAGTATTAATTTTGGCACAAATTTATGAAGAAAAATCACTTATTTGCAAAATTTCACAATATAAACTAAAAAAAAGTGTGTTTTTTTTCAAATTTTCGCTGTTTTTTTGCTTATAGCGCAAAAAATAAAAAACCCAGTGGCGATTAAATACCACCAAAAGAAAGCTCTATTTGTGAGAATAAAAGGATACAAATTTGGTTTGGATATAGTGTAGCATGACTGAATAATTGTCATTCAAAGTGTGAGAGCTCTGAAAGTTGAAAATTGGTCTGGGCGGGAAGGTGCATAAGTGCCTAGTATGGAAGTGGTTAAATAGCACAATCACCTGCCTGCCAGTAAATTAGGAAGAACTGATCTAGCTAAACTATACAGTGTATAAATATATGTACAACACCTGGGATGTATATATATCCTCTACACACTGTAACATTAACTGACTAGCCTGCCTGCTCTATCTACCTGCACAAAATGACACTCTCTCTGCCTCTCTCTGTTCTCTCTAACCCATGGGTCTTCAAACTACGGCCCTCCAGTTGTTCAGGAACTACAATTCCCATAATGCCTAGTCATGTCTGTGAATGTCAGTGTGTTACAATGCCTCATGGCATGTGTAGTTCTACAACATCTGGAGGGCCGTAGTTTGAGGATCCCTGCTCTAACCACTGCCGCAACACACTACACAAGGCCGACCTGCAGGCAGCCTTTTTATAGTGTGGGGTGTGTACTAAACCCCCTGAGCCATAATTGGCCAAAGCCAGGTGGCCAATTATGGCTCTCCTTTTTTTGCAAGCTGTGATTGGCCAAGCATGTGGGTCATAGTTCATGCTTGGCCAATCATAAGCCAGCGATGCCGCAGTGACTTATGGTCTGTCAAACGCAACTCGAATTTGGCACGAACGACCCGTTTTGTTCGTATTTCAACGAACGATCGAACATACGATGTTCGAGTCGAACATGAGTTTGACACGATTACGAAGCTCATCCCTAATTAATATTAGTATTACTATATTTATGGTCCTGCTGTTGTTATGATTACGGAGATCATTACAAAAGTATTTATGAAGTGACATGAATGAGATTTGAATCTACTTTGGTTCCTTCTCATGAAATCTGTGCAATACAGCAGTTGGAAATGAAAATGAAATAGGAAGGCTTACCTAGATCAGTGTTTTTCAACTCCAGTCCTCAAGGCACACCAACAGGTCATGTTTTCAGGCTTTCCATTATTTTGCACAGGTGATTTGATTAGTTTCACTGCCTAAGGCTGGCCATACATGTTTAATTTTCTTGTACAATTTTCTTTTAGATTTACCAAAAACCATATAATATGAGGTCAAACTAAACAACACTTTCAATTGTATGCAATCAAGCAGGCCCTTGCACTACATAGTTAAAGGTAAATCTAAAGAAAATTGTACAGAAAATTGCACAGAAAATTGTGTCATGTATGGCCAGCCTTAGTAATCACCACAGCCATTTCATCTGAGGGAAATCCTGAAAACTTGACCTGTTGGTGTGCCTTGAGGACTGGAGTTTAAAAACACTGACCTAGATGACAGCTCCATACTGCCTGTATAAGAAAAGGTACATAAATATGTTTTATTTGCTATTTTCACACAACTGGGTGGGATCAGACGCAGTGCTCCGCACTGCGAGCCCACCTTTTTTGGAGCCAATTAGAGCCTTATGCTGCGTATACACAACTGTTTTTCATGACGAGAAAATTTTCATTTTTTAAATTGGTCATTAAAAACGATCGTGTCGTGTGTAGGCTCCAGAGCATTTTTCTCTATGTGAAAAATGGGCATTAAAAATGTAGAACCTGCTCTAATACAGATTGCCTTTCCAACCGTGCAAATCATCGCTTATAGCTGATTGAGGAGCATCCCATGATTCAGCGAGGACACCATTATTCTCCTAAGCCTCGTCTGACTTCCCCTAACAAGGGTGGTCGCAGGCTTTTTGGTAAGCCTTCATTTTTACCTGAGGTGGCGGGCTGCACAGGATTTGATTGACATCACCTTTATTTCCACATGTTTGATTTCATTGGATACTTACGCTTATGAACTGTTCATGCATGTTTTACCTAGAACGTTGCATGTTTTATGGACATTTCACTGATTATTTTATACATTTTTATTCTTTCATGTCACTCATTCACTTATTATTCAGCGCTACACTTTTTTGTATGAATGCAAATAATGTAATCACTTAAAATGGCCATTGTATTAGCCCCTTTCAATCTCTGTATAGCAGGGAGTATAAGACCACTTTTACACAGGGGCATTTTTCAGGCGATTTAGCGCTAAATAAAAGCACCTGTAAAGCGTGTGAAAGTTGGAACCAACCTGCTCTAGTTACATAATCCCATCCTTGGTGTCAGGAAGTTTGCACAAAGGTTAATTCTATAATTTGCATGTCAAATCACGGTAGAGATGTTAAAATTATATGTGGAAGACAGAAAGTGTCAAAGAACCCTCTGTTGAAGCAAAGTCGTTCTAGTTTGGTGTAGATGCCCCCAAAACAATGTCCCCTAAAACTAAAATGTAGGAAAACCGCTAATTCTTGACCTCCCCAAATTGTCAAAATCCATGCCCACGAGTAAGCTCTGGTGGGTGGAGTGAAATGTGTTGGTGGCATTGGCAGGTGGGGGTCCAGGCTGAGATTGCCATTCACTATCACACAGCAGGCTTTGACTTGATGTGGGGCTCCTGTGACAACTATCACTCTCTGCCATTGCCTGAAGCATAGAGGAGCTCCCTTCCCAGCCAGCACTGGGATACATGGCTTCATTACCATACAGCCTGAGAGACTCGTACACATATCTTGGTTTTAAAATCTAATTGTCACAGGGACAGAATGTGAGATGAAACAAATGTTACAGGGGTGTTAACCCTTCCCTATGTTATCCAAAAAGCTTAACCAATTCTGGACCGTCTCGCGCAATATACATTGGCACTTTGAAGAGGGATATCATTGTTATGGTAGCAGCTAGCTATCAAAACCCTGGTATCCTTCTTCAGTGAGCGGTCCTGTTTCCGACAAAAGTGGTCTCTGCGGCCGATTCGCCATAATATCTCTTTTATCGAGGGCAGGACAAGGCCCCCTCCCGGCGCTCTCCGGTGCCCTCCACCGCTTACCGGAGCCATTGGTAGCAGCGGAGGCAATCGGCTCCTCTCCCTGACGAATGAAGAGAAGATGGCCCCCACCCATCTCCATACTATTGCAGGGCAGAAGTGACGTCAAAATATCACTTCAGCCCATAGCTCTTAAAGATAGTTTTTTTTTATTATTATTTTTTTTTTTTATTGCATTTTAGTGTAAATATATGATCTGAGGTCTTATTGACCACAGATATCATATTTAAGAGGACCTGTCATACTTTTTTTTTCTACATGTTTACATTCCTTTGTAATAGGAATAAAAGTGACACATTTTTTTTAAAGAACAGTGTAAAAATAAAAGTTAAAATAAAGAAGAACATTTTTTTTTTATGTCCACGTCCCACTGAGCTCACGTGCAGAAGCGAACGCATACGTGAGCAGCACCCGCATATGAAAACTGTGTTCAAACCACACATGTGAGTTATCCCCGCGATCGGTAGAGTGAGAGCAATAATTCTCGTCCTAAACCTTCTCTTTAACTCAAAACATGCAACCTATAGAATTTTTTAAACGTCGCCGATGGACGTTTTTAAGGGTAAATGTTTGCCGCCATTCCACGAGCGGGCGCAATTTTGTAACATGACATGTTAGGCATCAATTTTCTTGACATAACATTATCTTTCACAATATAAAAAAAAGGGCTAACTATACTGTTGTCTTATGTTCTAAGTAATTTTCTATAAAACAAACAGTTTTTTAACTCGTAAACACCAAATCTTAAATAGAAGTTCGGCCCTTAAGTGTTTTTTGTTTGGCTGGAGTTAAAAAATTGACCTGTTTCAACTTATATATGTAGCACTACCCCCATAGGAGCTGCTGGTTTCGATTTGGGCCTACCATTACCTTACTGTTCCTTGCATTCGTCTCAGGGGTTCTCCTTGAAGAGGTGGTTAAAGAAAGAAATGTCTGTGCCAAACACCCAGTCTCTTTTTCTTCCTCCTGCAGAGAGGGTTTTTATTAAAGTAAACTTCAGAAAAGAGGGATGGAGGTTTAGGGAAGATTCAGGCATATTACATGCGAATCACAAATATTCTCCTAGGTCCAGAGGAGCAACTGTCGCCACGCTGGACTCAGCGATCACCGTATAGACCCACTCTTACTGGCCTAGCAGCCGTAGTGAAGCACAATCAAAAGATAGTCTCTGCCACAGACTTGGTGAAAGTAGAATTGTTTCAATGGTCTCTGCCACAGACCTGTGTAACTGCGAACTGGGTTAACTTCTAAAGAAAGAATACCGCTAACATTTTGATCCGGATGCATCCTCCAATTAGGTTCTCAATTGCTCGGTCCCTTCCAGCAGGCACAGTGACACAGGATCATCCCCAGAAACTACTGGGTCTACATCTCAGTAAGGGAGCCTCAGGCCAAAGTGGCTAAGGTGGGAGCCGCCAAAACATCCCTGAGGCCAGGAGGGTCCGAATCAGGCAAAACCGACCCCACAAAACGGTGTTTGTCCCTTAAGTACCCTCTCCCAGAATGCACATCGGGTTGACCACGCCCCCGAGACACTTCTGAAAAAGGAACACCCAATACATTCAACCCATTGCATCTCCAACCTTGACCACTGGTGACAGTGACACCTACTGTCAAGTGGAAAACCGTGCAACCCAGCTGAACTGAAACAGAACCACAATTTGAATACAATCTTTCTGAACCAAATTATTGCTCAGACAAACTATAATTTTAACATATAGCACCCACTCATTGGGAGCAGGGTGCTACATATACAAATTCAACCTAAGAACAAACCTACAGACCCTATCTTGTTTGTAACCGGGACTGTCTGTATCCCCAAAAACCTTCCTCCGCCTTCATCCTATCTACCCAGGATATCCTCTATAAAAAAAAAGATTTGTATACTTACCTTTTTTTAATTCAGACTTTTTTAAATAGTTTGTGTTATGCGTACACACGACCGTTTTTCACATTGAGAAAAACAACGATGTGAAAAATGGCGAGAAAAAAATAGAGCATGTTCTAAATTTTTAATGGCCATTTCTCTCGACGAGAAAAATGCTCTGGAGCCTACACACGAACGTTTTTAATGATTAATTTAAAAATTTTACGTCATGAAATACGGTTGTGTGTCTTTAGGTTTTTTTTTTTCACTTTAAATAAGATTGTGAACTGCAACGTGTGATATTTATTTATTGTAACTGTATAAGCATTAGCAATGGCAAAAATGCCAAGCTAAATAAGATAACATATTGATGTTTATTAGATGGGTGTTAACCATGGACAAAGACGTTCCTGACTCAATACTCAGATTGGGCTATTTAGGAAATCTCTGTGGCCTGGCCATTCCTCTTATGAAAAATTGAAGTAGGTACTGAACCGTGCACACGCTGCTTCCTATCACAAAGTGAGTCACATAACCAGTGATTAAACAGTAACAGGTGCCAGTGCTGCAGAGAAAAGTCAAATGTCTCTCTGCCAATCGTACTTAGGATGACCCCTGCCTGTCTATGGCTAGCTTAAATTGGATCCTTTAGTAGCTATATAAGTCGGCATGAATAAATTCCAGAAATGTCACAATATACAGCACCAGTACAAAGTTCCACTTTTTATTATTAAAAGCAATCCTTGAGCTCCAGTTAAATAACTTTGCCTGGGCTAAGAAAATGCAATCCGTCTGCTGCAGGCAAATTGAAGCATTTTCTCTGTCTCCTCTCCCCCTGTGATTAGACTGTAGCACTGTAACTTTTCAAAACTAACAAACAACGACCTGATATACAGTGCCTTGAAAAAGTATTCATACCCCTTGAAATTTTCCACATTTTGTCATGTTACAACCAAAAACATAAATTAATTTTATTGGGATTTTATGTAATAGAACAGGGATCCTCAAACTACAGCCCTCCAGCTGTTGCAGAACTACACATCCCATGAGGCATTGTAAACCTCTGACTTTCACAGACATGACTAGGCATGATGGGGAATTGTAGTTCATGAACAACTGGAGGGCCGTAGTTTGAAGACCAACTCAAAGTGGCACATAATTGTGAAGTGAAATTAAAATAATAAATGGTTTTGAACATTTTTTACAAATAAATATGTGATAAGTGTGGTGTGCATTTATATTTAGCCCCTCTGAGCCAATACTTTCTAGAACCACCTTTCACTGCAATTGCAGCTGCAAGTTTTTTCGGGAAAGTCTCTACCAGCTTTGTCCATCTAGAGAGTGACATTTTTGCCCATTCTTTTTTGCAAAATAGCTCAATCTCTGTCAGATTGGATGGAGAGCGTCTGGGAACAGCAATTTTCAAGTCTTGCCACAGATTCTCAATTGGATTTAGGTGTGGACTTTGACTGGGCTATTCTAACACGAATATGCTTTGATCTTCTAAACCAGGGGTGTCAAACTGGCGGCCCTCCAGCTGTTCCGAAACTACAAGTCCCATCATGCCTCTGCCTGCGGGAGTCATGCTTGTAACTGTTAGCCTTGCAATGCCTCATGGGACTTGTAGTTTTGCAACAGCTGGAGGGCCACCAGTTTGACACCCCTGTTCTAAACCATTCCATTGTAGCTCTGGCTGTATGTTTAGGGCCGTTGTCCTGCTGGAAGGTGAACCTTCACCCCAGTCTTTTGCAGACTCAAACAGGTTTTCTTCTAAGATTGCCCTGTATTTGGCTCCATCCATCTTCCCATCAACTCTGACCAGCTTCCCTGTCCCTGCTGAAGAAAAGCATCCCCATAACATGAAGCTGTCACCACCATGTTTCACAGTGGGGATGGTGTGTTTAGGGTGATTTGCAGTGTTAGTTTTCAGCCACACATCAGCGTTTTGCTTTTAGGCCAAAAAGCTAAATGTTGGTCTCATCTGACCAGAGAACCTTCTTCCACATGTTTACTGTGTCCACAAACTGCAAACAGGACTTCTTATTGCTTTCTTTCAACAATGGCTTTCTTCTTGACACTCTTCCATAAAAGGCCAGATTTGTGGAGTACACAACCTGTGGACTGGATTCTCCCACCTTAGCTGTTGATCTCTGCAGCTCCTCCAGAGTTACCATGGGCTTCTTGGCTGCTTCTCTGATTAATGATCTCAATAATACCCAGCCTGTCAGTTTAGGTAGACGGCCATGTCTTGGTAGGTTTACAGCTGTGCCATTTTCTCTCAGTTTTTGGAAGATGGATTGCAGTGCTCCGTGAGATGTTCAAAGCTTAGGATATTTTTTATAATCCAACCCTGCTTTAAACTTCTCCACAACTTTATCCCTGACCTGTCTGGTGTGTTCCTTGGCCTTCATTATGCTGTTTGTTCACTAAGGTTCTCTAACAAACCTCTGAGGGCTTCACAGAACAGCTGTATTTATACTGAGCTTAAATGACACACAGTTGGACTCTATTTACGAATTGGGTGACTCCTGAAGGCTATTGGTTCAACTAGAATTTAGTTAGGGGTATTAGAGTAGGGGACTGAATACACATGCATGCCTCACTTTTCAGATATTTATTTGAAAAAAAAAAATGGAAAACCATTTATAATTTTCCTTCCACTTGACAATTATGTGCCACTTTGTGTTGGTCTATTACTTGAAATACCAATAAAATAAATTTACGTTTTTTGGTTGTAACATGACAAAATGTGGAAAATGTCAAGGGGTACGAATACTTTTTCAAGGCACTGTATACTTATACTGTAAGACCGGTTCTGACATGGCAAATATTAGTAAACGTCAACAGGAGAATGCTATAGCCATGCTCCAAACCTACTATAACCTAACACTTCACTTTTATTCACATCTTTAAAAAAATCTATAATGTAAAAAATTAAAGGTCATAAGAATGCCAGCTGTATAACCTTATAGGGCAAAGCAAAATTAGTGCAAAAATACAAAATGATGGAACAGATTCATTATAAGGAGATAACCAGACAGCAAGTATGTCTTTAGCTGCCGTTGGTCAATCTTTCTGTCTGAATGGAGATGTGTATAAAGTAAGGTCTGTATCCTGGCCACATACCACAACCCAAAGGCATGGATTGATATTAAGGCTGCATTCACACCTACGCGTTTTGTCGCCTGAAGCGCGACGCTCAAAGACGCTAGAGAGGAAAAATAACATTATTGTCTATGGAGATGGTTCACATCTAACGCCGAACGCCTGAACGCCTGAAGCTCAAACAATACCCGGACCCTTTTTTGTCGTGTGTATCGGGCGTTTTACATTACTGACAATGACCTGTACAAAATCGCGTGAAAAACCCTGCGTTTTGTCGCAGAAAATCGCGGTAAAAAACGCCGCAATTTGTCGCGACAAATTGCGGTAACAAAACGCCGCAAATCGCCTACGCTTAGGTGTGAATGCAGCCTAAGGGTTACTGTGGTTACTAAAAGGCTCAGATGCCCATCAGAATCAAATATTCCACAGTACCCTTCCAGCCTGGAAAAAGAATGCACTCTTTTCAATCCACCAGTCCACACAACTCTCCCTTTTCCTCCTACAACTAAATCTACATTACCCCAATAGATCTAAGTGCATATAATGCAAAATAAATAAAAATAATTACAAAACACAAAAAACCCTTAACCCAACATGTTTCGCCTAAAAGCAAGGCTTCATCAGAAGTGTACAGTGCATAAAGTGTAGTTAAAGAAAGCACATGGTTTGGTGCATGGGTATAGTGCCCCCTGCTGATGTTTCTTTATTAGCACTGTAACTTTGTAACATGTCACAAGGTGAGAGGCGGCACCAGGGCCAGTTTCAGGCATTTGTGAACAAGATCTACACATGCCCCAGGATTTACATGATTGTGTCATCTCTGAGACAGCATCTCAATGCAGAAAATGGATTCTGGCTCTTGATGATCCCTGAACAAAGATGGCTTTTACCTTCTGGAAAGAACAGATGAAGGAATTTGCCAGGGGGAGTTTTTTTATCCCTGTTAGGCCGCGTACACACGATCAAATCTATCTGCTGGAAACGGTCTGCCCGACCGTCCCAGCAGACAGATTCGATCGTATGTACGGGCGAGCAAACGGATTTGGCCAGCCGACAGATTTTAAGCCCAGGTTCACACTGGGTACGATTTAGTTCGATTTGAGATGCGATTTCACATGTGAAATCGCATCTCAAATCGGCGGCAATTGCCGGCAATGACACCGTCCTAATCGGTGCGATGCCGCAACTGCGGCGCTGCACCGATTTCAAAAAGTAGTTCCTGTACTACTTTTTGCGATTTCAGGACGCAATTTACATTGACATCTGTGCAGAAACCTGCACAGATGTCTCCTAAATCTCGCCGAAATCGGGACTGCCAGCGGGAGCGAAATCAGCTGAAATTGCGCGATTTCACTCTCGCAGCCCAGTGTGAACCAGGGCCCAAGCATGCTTTAAAATCTGTCGGCTGGGAATCCGTCCGCCCGATATGTCTGCTGGTTAGTACGCTAACCAGCAGACATATCTTCTCGCACATGCGTCGAATGGATTCGACGCATGCATGGAAGTAATTTACTTCCTGGTGCGGTGACGTGGCGGCGTCAACGACACCTCCACGTCACGGCCACGTCACCGCACTGTATGCTGGCGGGGATTTTGGTTTAATCGTGTGTACAGCGATCAAACCAAAACGCCCAGCAGACAGATTTGTTCAAATCGGTCGGTCCGACCGATTTGAACAAATCTATTTGCTCGTGTGTACGAGGCCTAAGAAGTAATAAATAACTGTAGGTTTTACTTACATTTTAAAATATGTGCATTTGGCTCATGTGACACTGTCATTCGCAGTGCCATTGTACATAACTTGGCATTTCGTTTTTTGTTTTTCTTGTAAGAAAAATGTTCAAGATGATTCAATATTAGTCTAATATTGATCTTGATGTTTATAATATTCTGGAAATAAACCACAAAAATTGTTGTGTTGGAAGACAAGCAAGCCCAAAGGCTGGACTGGAATACAATAATGGGAGTCCGGCACCTGGAAGGGGTCCATCAGCTGGCTTCTGCTTCTTCTCATCTTTTCCCCCGCTGCTTCATAAATTCTGTTTATAAACTCGCTTTTGCTCTTAAGCTGCAGAATTTACTTTTTTATGTTTACTCAGCGAGTGACTTACCACGAATTTATCATTTTGCTGTTTGTGAGAAGGAACATCTGCTCTTGTATTTCTCTAATTGACCTACTTCCTACATAGAATTCATGCATACAGACAGATTGCTTAGTGGTAGGCTGTTACTTCACAGTGACTTCATACAGATTCATCCTACCCTTTTTTTATTTTTTATAAAAAGCATTGCAGATTTTTTTGTTATCGCTCTATTAGATGATTGTTTTTTTACATAAACAGCAAGTTAAGCTGAAGCTAAATTATACATGATCTTTCTTGTCTCTTGTTATTTTTCAGTATAATTAATTGCCTAATACAATTTAAATGGAAGCCATTTAAATGCTGAGAGTTATCTGCCAAGGAAAAATACATTGAGTGCCAGTAATTGTAGTGCTTATTTAACACAGACTATAAAAATAGTATGGTGGTGGTCTATATTGTGGGTATTTAACCACTTACTGGGCACATATACCCCCTTCCTGCCCAGGCAACATTTCAGCTTTCGGCACTGCATCACTTTAAATGACAATTGCGCGGTCGTGCGACGTGGCTCCCAAACAAAATTGACGTCTTTTTCTTCCCACAAATAGAGCTTTTTTTTGGTGGTATTTGATCACCTCTGCGTTTTTTATTTTTTGCGCTATAAACAAAAAAAGAGGCACAATTTTGAAAACAACACAATGGCCCGGATTCACGTAGCACTTATGCAGACGTATCTTGATATACGCCGCGTAAGTGTCAAGATGTGCCGTCGTATCTATGCCCTGTAATCACCTAACTAAGATACGCCTAAAATCCGGCTTCAGTCCACCGACGTATCTTGGGTGCATAGTTACGCTGGACGCCCAATTGCAAATATGCAAATGAGGGAGATACGTCGATTCACGAACATAGATGCGCCCGACGGTTTGCGTAAGGCTTACGTCCGGCGTAAAGTTATTCCACATATAGGAGGCGCAACCCATGCAAAGGTATGGACTAGGGAACAGCCGTCGTATTTTACGTCGTTTACGTAGTACTACGTAAATAGGGCTGGGCGTAGGTTACGTTCACGTCGTAGGCAGTGATTCGACGTATATATGGGGCAGTTATTTCGACATGGTTCTACGCATTCGCACAGGGATACGTCCAAGCTACGACGCATGCGCCGTTTGTTTTAAGTACTTGGATGACGCTCAGCCCATCATTTGCATGGGGTCACGCTTTATTACCATGCATCACGCCCACTTCCAGCCCACTTCCACCTACTTTGACTTACGTTGGCTTACGCCGACGAATATACGCTACGCCGGCGCAACGCTGGGCGCATTTTCTTTGTGAATTTCATACTTGCTTCTCAACGTTGCGCCGGCGTAGCATAAAGAAGATACGCTACGGCAGCATAAAGATGCACCGATGGCTGTGAATCTGGCCCAACAGTTTTAACTTTTTGCTATAATAAATATCCAAATACATTTTTTACTTTTTTTTTCTCAGTTTAGTAATTGTAGTGCTTATTTAACACAGACTGTAAAAATAGTATGGTGGTGGTCTATTTTGTGGGTATTTAACCACTTACTGGGCACATATACCCCCTTCCTGCCCAGGTGACATTTCAGCTTTCGGCACTGCATCACTTTAAACGACAAATGCGCCGTCGTGCGACGTGGCTCCCAAACAAAATTGACGTCTTTTTCTTCCCACAAATAGAGCATTTTCTTTCTCGTACATCACGGGACACAGAGCAGCATATTCATTACTATATGGGTTATATGGAGTACCTTCAGGTGTGGACACTGGCAATCTCAAACAGGAAGTCCCCTCCCTATATAACCCCCTCCCATAGAGGAAGTACCTCAGTTTTTTCGCCAGTGTCTTAGGTGTTGGTCACGGAATAGCTTTGCCTCCACATCCTTGGGATTAAGGCGGGCTAACCGGAACTGTCCAAGGAGCCTCAGTGCCAAAGTGGACAGTACCCGGGCCCCAAACCGTGGGGTTTTGCCTATAATGCTCCTCTCTAGAGGGCTGGACCCTGGGCCCAGGACTTGGAGTTTTTTCTAAACCAAAAGATCCTGTTTGCCAGGGTGCTGTATAGGTCCAGGACAGTCGGTTCCTTCCAGGACCCCAGTGCCTGAAGGTCTACTACGCTACCCACGGAGATGGGAGAAGATTGGACCGTTTTTGCTATGCAAACGTCCTGCGGCATGGAGCAGGTAAGAGGGGAGCCTGCGGGACTTGGTTCGACAGCAGGCTCTCCAGGGGAGATCTTAAGGGGGGTAGCCTGAGTATGCTCTGCATTGGCACCATGGTCACTATGTCTGATGGACCTTATTTTTTGTACTCCTGGCTATAACAGTCTGTTGTTGTAAGCGGAGTCCCTCGGTTTTGTATTATGGCTTCCAAAGGTTCAGGATCAAAACACAAAAAAAAAAAAAAGGGCAAAGACAAAGGGGTTCCTCCTCTGGTTCTGATGATATGCCAATACTTTCCCCACAGGTTATTCCTATAGGGGTCACCTTGGATAAGCCATTAAGGGGGTCTGGTGCTGAGGCTGGCCCAGATCGGCCCAACCCTGTGTTATCACAGAGGAGATGCTAGCCGTCACCCTAGGGGGGCTAGAGAAAAAAGTTAACAGCTATGATCGCTGGCTCTATTTCTGGCAAGAAGCGGACTAGATCCCCATCGCCAAAAGGTGTATCCTCGGATGCTGAGATTCTCTCTCCGGAGGAATTAGAATTTCAGGAGGATCGGTTGGACCAGAACCTAGAGGAAGGATCTACCACTGAGGAATCGTTTTCAGCCTCCCAGACGGAGAGTCTGTGGGTCCAGTCTTTGACAGACATGGTCCGCTCGGCATTTAATTTGCCATTTCCAGAGCCTCAGGTTCCTGCGGTATCCTCTTTGGGTTCTTTTAAAGCGCCTTTAAGCAACGCAGCTTTTCCGGTCCATCCTCTGTTAGAGGAATTGGTTTTTCCAGGATTGGGACGACCGGGCAGAACTTTTTCTGCCGCCTAAAGCCTACGGCCACATCACCCTGAAAGCGCCCAATCTCGTCTGATCTCGGAGGCTAAGCAGGGTCGGGCCTGGTTAGTGCCTGGATGGGAGACCGCCTGGAAGGTTTTCTGTTATTTACCCTATGGAAGAGAAATTTTTCTAAGAAATGGGCGCTCCCAACTGTGGACGCAGCCATCTCATGTGTGAATAAATCATTAACTGGCCCGGGGGAAAACATACAAATGTTTAAGGTCCCGGTCGATAAACGTTTAGAGACACGTTTTCAAGCATCCTTTGCTACGGCAGGAGCAGTGGTACAGCCAGCAGTGGCTGCAATTGGAGTTTGTCAGGCGTTAAAGGACCAGACAAAACAGATGCTTAAAGACATCCCTGCCCAATAGGCAGAGGAGTTATTGGATATTCCCAGAGCTCTGTGCTTTGCGGTAGAGGCTATAAAAGACTCCATCCAGCAGGCGTCTCGTTTGTCACTATTTTTAGTGCATATGAGAAGGCTCTTATGGTTGAAGAACTGGGCGGCCGAGCCCCATGCAAAAGACTACTGGCAGGTTTTTCCCTTCCATGGAAAGATCTGGATAAATACATTCAGACTGTTCAAGTGGCAAAAGTACCCCTTTTACCAGTCAAAAGAAGTTCCGGGGTCCTGCGTTTAAAAGGCAGCTCCCCCCTGTTCCGGGGCCCTCAAATTCCAGGCAGTATCGGGCCTCCTGCGCGATCAAACTTTTAACAATGGATCGCAAGGACAGGCCTCTGGGGGCAAGAGGCCATGGTATCGATCCCCGACAGAGGGGGTCCGATCATCTGTGGCCACAGGCTACAGATTAGAATTTCTAAAGTTTCCTCCACAAGGAAGGCCTCAATGTGGGCGGCATTGGATCATCTGCTGTACCAGGGCATAATGGTAGAGGTACCAGCCCAAGAACAGGGGCTAGGTTTCTATTCCAATTTGTTTGTCATACCAAAGCCCATCGGCGA
This sequence comes from Rana kukunoris, assembly GCA_029574335.1. Taxonomy (NCBI): domain Eukaryota; kingdom Metazoa; phylum Chordata; class Amphibia; order Anura; family Ranidae; genus Rana; species Rana kukunoris. Next base: position 90,343,260 of record CM056049.1, on the reverse strand, counting down.
TGTCAGACCAATTTTGGACCTAAAAGGTTTAAATGCTTACCTAAGGGTTCGCTCTTTCCGGATGGAATCCGTTCGGTCAGCAGCCGCCACATTCCAGAAGGACGACTTTCTGGCTTCTATAGACATAAAGGATGGTTACCTTCATGTACCAATCTTTCAGCCACATCAAAGATTTTTTGTGCTTCGCAGTGATACAGCGTCACTTCCAATTCGTGGCGCTCCCCTTCGGGCTGGCTACGGCCCCCGGGTATTCACGAAGGTCCTAGCTCCAATTCTAGTCAATCTAAGGATCCAAGGGGTCTTGGTCCTAGCATACCTGGACGACCTCTTAATCATAGATCACTCGCTTCCTTGGCTGGAATGCGCAGTAGCCCTCATGGTTCAGTACCTCGAGAGGTTCGGCTGGGTCCTAAACCGGGGAAAAATCAGCATTTCAACCTACAAAGCAGTTGGAATATCTCGGCATGAGATTAGACACAGAACAGCAAAAGGGGTGTTCCTGCCCCTGGTAAAGGTCGAGGCTATCAAAAAATTGATTCAGTTGGTTCTAAGCAAAAGAGAACCAACTATTCGCCTATGTATGCGATTACTAGGCAAACTAATGGCCATGTTCGAGGCGATACCGCACGCTTCCACACTCGCGTCCTACAGAAGCGAGGCGCTGTGGCTTAGTTGGTGAAAGTGCCTGTCTAGTAAACTGGAGATCCTGAGTTCAGATCTCAGCAGTGCCTGCCGTGGCGTCCTTCCAAACAATTCTAGCAGCTTGGAGCAAGGGAGCAAAGGCCTTGGAGTTTCCTGTGACGCCGTCATTAAAGGTCCGGCAGAGTCTATGCTGGTGGTTAAACCCTCAGAACCTTCTGAAGGGGAGTCTTTCTGCCCAGTGGTCTGGAAGGCTAGAGAGCGGTCTTGAACGAGTTCACTCGCCAAGGAACTTGGGCAGAGGCGGAGAGGCAGCTGCCCATCAGTATCTGGGAGATCGGAGCAGCTCGGCTAGCCCTCCTGGCATAGACATCCAGATTACAGGGGTCCTCGGTGAGAATTCATTCAGACAATGCCACAGCGGTGGCATATATGTGAACCACCAAGGGGGAACCAAGAGTCAAGCCACTCAAAGAGAGATGAGCTTGGTTTTTCGGTGGGCAGAGGTTTATGTACCCTGCATATCGGCGATATTCATTCCCGGGGTGGACAACCTGCAGGCGTACTTCCTAAGTCGCCAAACCCTGTCGCCGGGGGAGTCGTCTCTGCATCCACAGGTCTTTCAGACAATCTGCCAGAAGTGGGGAGTGCCAGACGTGGACGTCATGGCATCAGGATTTAACAAGAAGCTAGACAGGTTCATGTCTCGAACGAGGGACCCTATGGCCTGCGGAACCGATGCGTTGGTTTGCCCTTGGCATCAATCATAACTTCTATATGCATTTCCCCCGCTGCAGTTACTACCCCGCCTGTTGCGCAGGATCATAGCACAGGCTGGTTATCCTGGTAGCCCCAGCTTGGTACCGGAGGGCATGGTACTCACTAGTCCTGAAATTGGCAGCGGGAGGCCCTTGGACTCTTCCTCTATGGCCAGACCTACTCTCACAAGGCCCGATCCTCCACCCTGCATTACGGCGTCTAAATTTGACGGCCTGGCGGCTGAATCCCTGATTCTCAGGGGTAGAGGTCTGTCTAGGCAGGTAATCCCTACCCTCATTAAGGCTAGAAAGCCGGCCTCCAGGGTAATTTGTTACAGGGTTTGGAGGGCCTACGTAGGCTGGTGTGAGTCTAAGAGATGGTTTTCCCGCAAGTATACCATTGATAGAGTATTAAGTTTTCTCCAGCTAGGAGTGGATAAAGGCCTGGCATTAAGCACGATCTAGGGACAGATTTTAGCCTTATCAGTGTGGTTTCAGAGGCCGCTGGCCGCCCACTCGCTGGTTAAGACCTTCATACAGGGAGTCTTACGTGTTAATCCTCCAGTCAAATCACCACTTTGTCCATGGGACTTAAATCTTGTTCTGTCAACTCTACAGAAACAACCCTTTGAGCCGTTGGCTGAGGTACCTTTGGTTTTACTGACTAGAAAGTCGGTATTTCTGATCGCCATAGTTTCGGCCAGGAGAGTATCAGAATTGGCAGCCTTATCTTGTAAGGAACCATATCTCATTTTTATAGGGCGGTTTTCCGTCCTCATCCTTCCTTTCTACCAAAGGTTATATCCAGTTCCACCTGAACCAGGATGTGGTACTTCCATCCTTCTTTCCAAAACCCACCTCTAGAAAGGAGGGGTTGCTGCATACGTTGGATATTGTCAGGGCCATAAAGGCCTATCTTAAAGCTACAGAGAAGGTTCGGAAAACAGATGTGGTGTTCGTTTTACCGGAGGAGCCCAAGATGGATCAGGCAGCGGCTAGATCCACCATCGCAAGATGGATTAAACAATTAATCATTCAGGCCTGCGGTTTGAAGAGGTTGCCTCCTCCTTTGTCGGTAAAGGCCCATTCTACCAGGGCCATGGGCACCTCCTGGGCAGCACATCATCAAGATCTCTATGGCTCAAATATGCAAGGCAGCAACGTGGTCGTCAGTCCACACGTTTACAACATTTTTTATCAATTGGACGTAAGAAGGAATGCGGATACAGCCTTTGGGCAGGCAGTACTGCAGGCCGCGATTCAAGCTCCTCAGGATCTGAGGGGGCTCCCTTGATTTAGATTTCAGATTTACATTCTTGACTAAGTTGGATTTATTATTATTTGAGTATACCTCTAAATTAAATCCTTTTTTGGAAGATGTCTCCCTCCCCTCATTAAAGCACTGCTTTCGGACATCCCATATAGTAATGAATATGCTGCTCTGTGTCCCGTGATGTACGAGAAAGAAAAAGAGATTTTTTAATACAGCTTACCTGTAAAATCTTTTTCTTGGAGTACATCACGGGACACAGAGCTCCCACCCCTCTTTTGGGGAACATTTTTGGGAGGCATACTGCTTGCTACAAAACTGAGGTACTTCCTCTATGGGAGGGGGTTATATAGGGAGGGGACTTCCTGTTTGAGATTGCCAGTGTCCACACCTGAAGGTACTCCATATAACCCATATAGTAATGAATATGCTGCTCTGTGTCCCGTGATGTACTCCAAGAAAAAGATTTTACAGGTAAGCTGTATTAAAAAATCTATTTTTTTTGGTGGTATTTGATCACCTCTGCTTTTTTAATTTTTTGCTCTATAAACAAAAAAAGAGCCACAATTTTGAAAACAATGGCCCGGATTCAGGTAGCACTTACGCCGACGTATCTCGATATACGCCGCGTAAGTGTCAAGATGCGCCATCGTATCAATGCGCCGTAATCGCCTAACTAAGATACGCCTAAAATCTGGCTTCAGTCCACCGACGTAACTTGCCTACACCAGCGTATCTTGGGCGCATAGTTACGCTGGGCGTCCAATTGCAAATATGCAAATGAGGGAGATACGTTGATTCACGAACATAGATGCGCCCGACGGTTTGCGTAAGGCTTATGTCCGGCGTAAAGTTATTCCACATATAGGAGGCGCAACCCATGCAAAGGTATGGACCAGGGAACAGCCGTCGTATTTTACGTCGTTTACGTAGTACTACGTAAATAGGGCTGGGCGTAGGTTACGTTCACGTCGTAGGCAGTGATTCGACGTATATATGGGGCAGTTATTTCGACGTGGTTCTACGCATTCGCACAGGGATACGTCCAAGCTACGACGCATGCGCCGTTTGTTTTAAGTACTTGGATGACGCTCAGCCCATCATTTGCATGGGGTCACGCTTTATTACCATGCATCACGCCCACTTCCAGCCCACTTCCACCTACTTTGACTTACGTTGGCTTACGCCGAAGAATATACGCTACGCCGGCGCAACGCTGGGCGCATTTTCTTTGTGAATTTCATACTTGTCTCTCAACGTTGCGCCAGCGTAGCATAAAGAAGATACGCTACGGCAGCATAAAGATGCACCGATGGCTGTGAATCTGGCCCAACAGTTTTAACTTTTTGCTATAATAAATATCCAAATACATTTTTTACTTTTTTTTTCTCAGTTTAGGTCATTACGTATTCTTCTACATATTTAAAAAAAATAAAAAAATCGCAATAAGCATATAGTGATTGGTTTGCACAGAAAGTTACAGCGGCTAAAAAATAGGGAATAGAATTCTGAATTTTTTATTTTTTATTTTTTTACTAGTAATGGCGTTATCTATTGGGACTGCAACATTATGACGGACACATGGGACACTTTTGACACATTTTTGGGACCATTCACATTTATACAGCGAACAGTGCTATAAAACTGCACTGATTACTGTATAAATGTGACTGGCAGGGAAGGGGTTAACACTAGGGGCGAGGAAGGGGTTAAATGTTTACCCTGGGAGTGATTATTACTGGGGGGGGGGGGGACTGACTGGGGGAGATGACCGATGTACAAGGGGCACAGCATCGGTCTCCTCTCCCTGACAGGACGTGGATCTCTGTGTTTACACACAGAGATCCACGTCCCTGCTCTGTCACTGCCGATCGCGGGTACCCGGCGGACCTTGTGGCTGTCTTTTTACTATGGCCCGGGTCTGAAGAGGTTAATAAAAGCATGTTTTTCAATCAGTGTTATGTATCCCAAAGGGGTTCCTGAATGTATATGGACAATCACAGTTTGTTGCTCCTCTTTGTTAAAGCAAACTTGTCAATTCAAACTTAAAGCGGTTGTATAGTCCCCAAAAGTTAAAAGGCATAATGAGCTAGTATGCACGAGGCATCGGTAACTTACCTGGGCCACGTTGAGGGAGATGACAGTTTACCTCGGCGTGTCTTCCAGGTATCGCGGCTCCAGTGCTGTGAGTGGCTGGAGCCGCGATGTTGTCACTCCTGTGCAAATGCGTGCGGGAGACTTCTTTCTGGCAAGGTCTGGCGTCTGGCGTCTGCCAGGCTTTAAGCCGAGAATCCCCTGTGTGCCTGTGGGCATTGCGTCACCGCGTCCTCAGATCGAGGGGATTTTCGTCCGATGGTGTGTACACGCCATGGGACCAAAATCCGATGAGACATGTCCGCTGCAAACGGTCCGTCGGACATGTTTGAGCGGACATGTCTCATCATGTGTACGCGGCCTGACTGCAGCTCTCCACCCCCTCCTCTCTGCTTCTCACAGATGGAGAAGGATTTTATCACAATTGTGCTCTTTTGAAGGGATGTAGAGATGAGTAGACTGCAGATAAACAAGTGAAACTTATGTCGGAGGATTTGTTTCACCTCTGTGTATAACCTGAGGCCAGTTACTTAATTGGTTATATGAGGGTTTTCCACCAGTTTAACAACTTCCTGCCCAGACTATATCAAAATGATGGCTGGGTGGTGGTTCCATTATCCTGACTGGACATCTCCTGACAAGGGGGGTCTGTGCCGATTGATTATCAGTGCAGCTCCCAGAGGATGCTCACCCAGGACCACCAGGGATGCCCACCACAGATCACTATCAGGTATGCCACCCATGACCACCAGGGAAGCCACTCAGTGTCCATAAATGTTGCCAATCAGTGCCCATAAATTATGCCAATCAGTGACCATCAGTAATGCCTGCCAGTTCCTCCTTATCAGTGATGCCAATCAGTGCCACCTATCAGTGCCAATCAGTACCACCCATAAGTACCCATCAGTTCAGTCTTTATGGTCTTCAAATACCACCAAAATAAAGCTCTATTTGTGAGAACAAAATTATAAAAATGTTGTTTGGGTACAGTGTTGCATGACCGCACAATTGTCATTTAAAAAGCGACAGCACTGAAAGCTGAAAACTGACTTGAGCAGGAAGGGGGGCAAGTGCCTTGTATTGAAGTGGTTAATGGTAGCATTTCTTAAGAAAACATGTTGTGTGCGTGCCTTTCTATTTTGGAGTAGTATAAAGCTTCAACACCTGTAAGGTTGTCACTACTGTAAGCCAGAAACAGACCTCTAGAATCCCACACCTACCTATCCTCCCACAGCACATTTAGCCATTAACCTGGGATTCCCAGCTGACAGGTGAATGTAAACAATAGGAACAGGAATAGAGTCAAAAAATTGTATATGGTCCACAAAATAAAAGAAGTGTGCCCCTACCTGACAAAATCCATACCAAACCCTTTTATCTGTCTGCAGACAATGGCTTCTTCCCACAATCTTGGCCCATTGGTTCTGGCTAAATGTTCTTAGCTATTCTCTCTATTGGTCAAATGTTTTTACCACTTCCATACAGAGCACTTATTCACCTTCCCGCCCAGACCAATTTTTAGCTTTCAGCGCTGCTGCACTTTGAATGACAATTGCGTGGTCGTGCTACACTGTAACCAAACTAAATCTGTACAATTTTGTTCCCACAAATAGAGCTTTCTTTTGGTGGTACTTGATCACCTCTGGGATTTTTATTTTTTGCAAAAAATAAATAAAAAATGACTGAAAATTTAGAAAAAGTTAAGTTTGTTTTTTGTTTCAGTCATAAAACATTGTAAATAAGTATGTTTTCTCCTTCACGGATGGGAACTGATGGTACTGCACTGACCGGCACTGATAAGGCAGCACTGATGGGCACCAATGAGGTGGCACTGATGTGGTGGAATTGATGGGCACTGATGATGGGCACCAATATGCGGCACTGATAGGCGGCACGAATGGGCAGTGATAGGCGGCACGAATAGGCGGGACGGATAGGCGGCATGGATGTGCACGGATAGGTGGCATGGATGGACACAGATAAGCGGCATGGATGGGCACTGATAGGCGGCATGGATGGGCACTGATAGGTGGCACGGATGGGCATAGATGGGCACTGATAGGTGGCACGGATGGGAATAGATGGGCACTGATAGGTGGCACTAACGTACTAATGTATGTGTTGTACTAATGGATGCCAATCAGTGCCAAACAATAATGCCTGCCAATCAGTGATGCCCATAGTGGGCACTGATTGGCATCCATTGTGGGCACTGATTGGCATCCATTTGGTGGTCTAGGGTGGCATACCTGTGGTGGGCATCCCTGGTGGTCTAGTGGCATCCCTGGTGGTCCAGTGTAGGCATCCTCGGGGGGCTGTGCTGATTATCGATCAGCACAAACCCCCCTGTCAGAGGAGCAGCCGATCGGCTCTCCTCTACTCGCGTCTCACAGACTTTTTCTGTTTACATCGTGATCAGCCATGATTGGACAAGGCTGATCACGTGGTAAAGTGTCTCCGTAGGTCGGTGTTGCGGGGTGTAAGATTAACACCCTGCAACAAAACGATCGTCGCGATGCGCGCCCCTGGGGGCACGCAGCGGCTCAATATCCTGAGGACGTCATATGACGTCCTCTCAGGATATTGAAACCACTTTGCCGATCTCTTTTTGCATAAGGCGGGCGGAAAGTGGTTAAGGCTATTTTCTCTTAGGATCAAATGTTTGGGAATGTTATATTATGTTATGTTTTTGCTCTCTGCGAAAGACAACAAGTAGAAACTAAGGTTACACACATGTTGCAAACATTGCAGGCATCATTTATGGTCACCATTCTATACTCCTACTCCTGGATCTCTCTGCTGCCTTTGATATGGTTGACCACCCACTCCTCCTCAAAAAACTTCACGCCTTTGGTATCTGTGACTGTACTTTTCGCTGGTTCACTCCCTACTTATCCAACGGCACCTTTAGCATTACTTACAATTCTACTTCGTCCTCTTCCTTTCTCTGTTGGGGTCCCCCACGATTCTGTTCTGTTTAGCTCACTCCCTCTGTCTCCTCCCGTATCACTAATTTATTAATAGATATATCAGTCTGGATGTTACACCACTTCCTCAATCTCAATCTTTCCAAAACCTAAATTATAATTTTAGTCTAAATTGATGGCACATCTATAAGCCCATCCCCACATGCCAAAGTCCTAGGTGTAGTCCTAGACTCTGAGCTCTCCTTTAAGCCTCATGTCCAATCACTGTCCAAATCTTGCCGCCTCAACCTCTGCAACATCTCCAAAATACGCCCCTTTCTAACCAATGACAAAACAAAGCTATTCATTCACTCCCTGGTCATCTCTCCCCTTGACTACTGCAACTCCATTCTCATAGGCTTACCTCTACACAGTCTATCCCCCCTTCAATCCGTCATGAATTCTGCCGCCAGACTCATCCACCTTACCAATCGCTCTGCTACTCCTCTCTGTCAATCCCTCCACTGGCTTCTGCTCACCCAACAAATAAATTCAAAATACTAACAACTACTTATAAAGCCATCCACAACATAGCCCCCAGCTACATCACTAGCCTAGTCTCTAAATACCAACTTGTTCATTCTTTTCGTTCCTCTCAAGACCTCCTGCTCTCTAGCTCCCTCGTCACCTCCTCCCATTATCGCCTCCAGGACTATTTTCAGAGCCTCTCCAATCCTATGGAACATCTTACCCCAATCTGTTTGATTATCTCCTACTCTATTAGCTTTTAGACGATCCCAGAAAATGTTGTAAAGCGCAAACTGTTGGCGCTATATAAATCCTCTATAATATATATAACGGCCCAGATTCATAGAGAATTAGATTCTCGTAGCGTATCAGAAATACACTACGCCGCCGTTTTTTACCTGGCTCTACGTGGAATCCAGGTAGATTTTGTCCAGTAAACGACGGCGGCGTAGTGTATTTCTCCCGTCGCAATCCATCTACGCGAGTAGGGGGCGTGAAGGATTTAAAATAGGCGCGTTCCCGCGGCGATCGAACTGCGCATGCTCCGTTCGCAAATTTTCACGACGTTACGTCATTCGTTGTTTGAGTAGCGTCGTTTACGGACATTTCTATTCCCGAACGAGTTACGTAAAAAAAAATTAAAAAAAATTTAATTTGACGCGGGAACGACGGCCATACTTAACATGGGCTACGCACCGTTAGACCAGCAAAAAAACAGACGTAAGCGATTGCGAAGACCGCTCGTATCTTCGTGGATCGCCGTAAAAACACATTTGCATATCCCGACGCATCAAAACGACGCAAACTCCTCCCAGCGGCCGCCAAAAATATCGCAGCGTAGATCCGAAGGCTTACGAAGACGTAAGCCTCTCGGATCGAAGCCCGAAGCCGCCGTATCATGGTTTGAGGATTCAAACTAGTGATACGGCGCGCGAAATTTGAAATTACTCCTGTCTAACACCAGTTAGACAGGCGTAATTGCTTTATGAATCCGGGCCAATGTTTTTAACGTGGTTGTAAACCCTCACAATCCACTTTTGACTACAGGTAAGCCTATAATAACCAGGACGGCCGCACTCCAAAAAATGTTCCTTTTATAATAAAACAGATCACAACATCAACATGTCACAGCAAAAAACAGAAAAGAACTGACGCGTTTCACACCAAAATACAGTGCTTAGCTATGAATAAGCACTGTATTTTGGTGTGAAACGAGTCATCTCTTTTCTGTTTTTTGCTGTGACATGTTGATGTTGTGATCTGTTTTTTTATAAAGGAACATTTTTTGGAGTGCGGCCGTCCTGGTTTTTCTCCATACAATTTTGCATACTATTGCAGTGCCTGCACCCAGGGCTTGGATCCTACCTTTCAGCTTTAGCTCCTTGGGACCTCTGAGCGGTTAACTTTTTCTCTCAAGCCTATAATAAGGCTTACCTGTAGCTACCCCGGATATCTCCTAAATCACGGTTTAGGAGATATCCCCAGTATCTGCATGTGCTGACGTCATTGGCACATGCGCACTGAAACAATGGCACGTCTGTGCCACTGCTTTAGTTAATGTGCCATTGCCGGCGGCTTCTGCGTGCATGCGTGGCCCGGCTCTGGCCAATCACAGTGCCGGAGCCCGCGATACCCGGAAGTAACTCTGGGAGCGATGTCGCCAGCTGGAGCAGTGTATGGGGACTGCTATGGGGGCTTTAATCTAAGGTGAGTATTTATTAATGAGCTAGTATTCTTTGCATACTAGCTCATTATGCCTTTGTTTTGCATTTTTTTTTTGTGGGTTTACAACCACTTTAAATGTTGGAATTTTTCTGTGTCATTTTTTTATTAAAAAATAGAGAACAAATTAATTTGTCACGTTTGACATATATTAGATATTTTAGAGTAATATTATCCATAAATTAGTTTGTATATTTAAAGAGAACCTGTCAGCAGGCTGTTCATTTTGGCAACTATGTTCCCATGAGATTATATGTGTATTTATCTATTTTAGGCATGTTCTGTATTTGTGGATGCTGAGAGACCGTCCACCACTGGAGCATAGGAGAGTGCCGTTTACCAGGGAAGTGGAGAATTAAGTATAAGTATAAGCAGAGCTTTTTTTCTCAGAAAATAGGTGCAGGAACTCAACCACGACCCCGTTTAGATTTCACAAACCGTAGAAGGGTCTTAAAGGGGCATTAAATACCAGGACTGCATTACATACAGAGTGTAGAGTTCAGGGGGGTTACACACAGAGTGCAGAGCTGTGACTTGTACACACAGAAACCAGACTTCTGTGTTTACAAGTGATTGTGGTGAGCAGGCACCAAAGGGTGTATAAGTATAAGTGCTTTTCAGTCCCCTCGACTAAACAAGCAAAGACTTTTAAATTATGTGACACTCGCACTTTGGTGACGTTGGTTGGTTATTTTGGGCTGTAAGTGCTGCCCCTCTTGGAAAGGGAACAGAAAAAAAAATGTAAAATTGACTAAACAGCGCTTGCCTCACCACACCTATGAATAATTCAATTCAATTAAGCCATATGTGATTACTCTGTGCCTGGACAAATAATTATTTGTGAACCTTTTCAAATAAATATTAAATATATAATCCTGTTAACATGTGGCTGATGAAACCCATAGATACCAATTAATGAATACATGAATAAATAGTAACTTATAACTATATTGACTGTTAAATAAAATGAATATTTTTTTTTCATATTTTATATGCCTGCACACCCTGGTACATGAACGCTACAGTAGGAGGCAAAACATCACAGTGGGATTACCCAGTGGATATCGTGGTGGGATAGGTCCCCCCAAGAGACCTAAAAGCACAGTTGATGCCTCCTTACCATAAGGCAGAGGAGTCCAAACTATCCGGTATATAGCCCTACAAGTGGAGGATTAAAAGTCACCGTTGGAGCACGAAGCACAAGGGCACTTTTAAAGATTTAGTTTGGACATGTAAAATCAGGTGTCACTTTATCATTGTATTTAACAGTCAAAATTGTTATAAGTCACTATTTAAGAATTTATTCGTCCAGGCACAGACACAGAGATATCACATATGGATTCATTTAATTTAATTATTAATAGGTGTGGTGAGGCAAGCGCTGTCAATTTTACCACACAAAGACTTTTAGTTTTACTGGAGAAGGGATTTGAAGTTAAAATGGTTGTAAAGTCTTGTTTTTCCCCTATAAAAATAAGACACATGTTATGCTTACCTGCTCTTTATCAGTGGATTTTCACAGAGCAGTCCAGATCCTCCTCTTCTTGGGTCCCTCTTCTGTGATCCTGGCCCTTTCTCCTGTTGAGTGCCCCCACAGCAAGCAGCTTGCTATGGGGGCACCTGAGCCGAATCACAGCTTCCTGTGTCCATTCAGACACGGATCCCCAACCTGGCCTGCCCCCTCTCTCTCCTGATTGGCTAGCTGACTTTGATTGACAGCAGCGGGAGCCAATGGCGCCGCTTCTGTGTCTTAGCCAATCAGATGGGAAAATCTCAGACGGCTGAGACACTCGTGGACATCGCCGGACAGAGAGGGACCTTAGATACGTATTAGGGGGACTGAGGGGGGCTGCTGTACATAGAAGGCTTTTTATCTTAATGCATAGAATGCATTAAGATAAAAAAAAAAACTTCTGCCTTTACAATCACTTTAAAAACGTAAGACCCGGACCTTTAGGCAGCTAAAGGACCCAGCCAGGTTTTGCGATTCGGCCTTGCGTCGCTTTAACAGACAATTGCGCGGTTGTGCCACGTGGCTCCGAAACAAAATTGGCGTCCTTTATTTCCCACAAATAGAGCTTTCTTTTGGTGGTATTTGATCACCTCTGTGGTTTTTATTTTTTGCGCTATAAACAAAAATAGAGCGACAATTTTGAAAACAATGCAATATTTTTTACTTTTTGCTATAATAAATATCCCTCAAAAATATATAACAAAACATTTTTTTTCCTCAGTTTAGGCCGATACGTATTCTTCTACCTATTTTTGGTAAAAAAAATCGCAATAATTTTTTACTACTAATGGTGGCAATCAGCGATTTTTTTCGTGACTGCGACATTATGGCGGACACTTCGGACAATTTTGACACATTTTTGGGACCATTGTCATATTTTCACAGCAAAAAATGCATTGTTTATTGTGAAAATGACAGTGCAGTTTGGGAGTTAACCACAAGGGGGCGCTGAAGGGGTTATGTGTGACCTAATGTGTGTTTACAACTGTAGAGGGGTGTGGCTGTAGGTGTGACGTCTTTGATTGTGTATCCTTATAAAAGGGATCATACGATCGATGAAGCCCCCACAGTGAAAAATGGGGAAGCCGTGTTTACACACGGCTCTCTCCGTTCTTCAGCTCCGGGGACCGATCGCCGGACTCCAGCGGCGATCAGGTCTGCGAGTCTTGGTCCCAGAGCTTCGGACTGGGTCACGGGAGCGCGCCGCGGATGCGCACCCATGAACCACGGCTGGGTACTAGCACAGCACGTACCTGTACGTACATGTGCCTAGCCGTGCCATTCTGCCGACTTAAATGTGCAGGAGGCGGTCCTTAATTGGTTAAGAACATAATGTAATCTGTTGCAGTTTACCAGCACGAATAGTCTACTTTAAATTAAAATTTAGTATTGAAATATAGAGATTGATAAATTTGCTTAAGAGGCAATGTAGATTGGCCACTACAATAGTCCTGCCCTACTCCATGCTGTTGATTAGGGATGAGTCGAACACCCCCCGGTTCGGTTCGCACCAGAGCCTGGGAACGGACCGAAAGTTTGCGCAAACTTTAGAACCCCATTAAAGTCTATGGGACTATACGTTCAAAATCAAAAGTGGTAATTTTAAAGGCTTATATGCAAGTTATTGTCCTAAAAGGGGTATGGGGACCCGGGTCCTGCCCCAGGGGACATGTATCAATGGCAGTTTTTCTGGGAGCAGTGATTTTAATGATGCTTAAAGTGAAAAAAATATATATATTCATTTAAATATGGTACCTGCTGGGTGTCTAAAGTATGCCTGTGAAGTGGCACATGTTTCCCGTGTTTAGAACTGTCCCTGCACAAAATGACATTTATATATGAAAAAACATTATTTAACACTGCTTGCGGCTTTAATGTAATGTCTGGTCCTGTGCAAAGGACACTAAATCAAAATACTGGAGGTCCCTGCCTGTATACATCAAGTGAAAATACTGCAGCTAGGACAATCACCTGCCTGCCTGTCAGTATATTATGAAGAGAATAACAGGAACGGATCTAGCTAAACTGAACACAGTGTATAAATATATATACAACACCTGGGATGCATATATATCCTCTACACACTGTAACTGAAGCTAACTGACATGCCAACCTGCTCTATCCAACTCAAAATAAATTACACTGTCTCTCTCTCTCTGTCTGTCTTTAACCACCGCCGCAACACACTACACAAGGCCGCCACGCAGGCAGCCTTATATAGTGTACTAAACCAACAAATAAATGATATAATGTAATGATGCGCTAATAACAACCCTAAGTGGAAATAGATAAATGATATATACTACTGCCGCAAAGAGCAGTGTCTGCAGTGCCTCCTCGTCAGTATGCACCGCAGTCTACTCCACATAGTAAGTGTGCAAAATAAGCAATAAAGTGCAACAATATTAAACCACAGATACAATGTGCAAAATAGGCAATAAAGTGCAACAATATTAAAAGTCCTTATATAGTGTGGAGTGTGTACTTAACCCCATAACACATAATTGGCCAAAGCCACCTTGGCTTTGGCCGATTATGGCTCTCCGATTTTTTTCCACGCTGTGATTGGCCAAAGCATGCGGGTCATAGTGCATGCTTGGTCAATCATCAGCCAGAAATGCACTACAATGCCGCAGTGAATTATGGGCCATGACGCACCACTCGAATTTGGCGCGAACGGCCCATAATGTTTGAAAATGTGGCTAAAGGTCGAACAGCCAATGTTCGAGTCGAACATGGGTTCGACTCGAACTCGAAGCTCATCCATACTGTTAATCTAAGACAGTGATGGCGAACCTTGGCACCCCAGATGTTTTGGAACTACATTTCCCATGATGCTCATGCACTCTGCAGTGTAGTGGAGCATCATGGGAAATGTAGTTCCAAAACATCTGGGGTGCCAAGGTTCGCCATCACTGATCTAAGATATTGGCAACAGAGGGAGCACATTGGTTTCAAGTTAGTTGTCCATACACTTACGTTGTGAGAAGAAGCAGTAAAGCAAACCTCCCAACATTTGAGATGGGAATGAGGAACACATAGTAGCAAACGTATGTAGGCATAGGACACGCCCCCTGTCACACCCCCTTAAAGGAGAATTAACCAAAAAAAGTTTAATCAAATCCACAAGGGCTTTTTTTTACCACTACTATTCCTTTATATTGGCTTTTAACATTTATAAATGCAGCAATTTAGAATTTGGATGAAAGGTTTAGCACTGGGAAAAACTTTTTGAAAAATAAAAGGTACATTTTATATATAACTATATAGATTAGAGTAAAATGAGGGAAAAATGAGGAGGAATGAGGCATAGAGGGACATTGCTTCAAATCAGGGACAGTCCCTCGAAATCAGGGACAGTTGGGACCTATGGTAAAGCACAATTGTTTGGTAGCACTAAAAGCAATGGGGCAGATTCACAGAGAATTAGATTATCGTAGCGTTTCCGAAATACACTACGCCGCCGTATTTTACCTGGCTCTACGTGGAATCCAGGTAGATTTTGTCCAGTAAACAACGGCGGCGTAGTGTATTTCTCCCGGCGCAATCCATCTACGCGAGTAGGGGGCGTGAAGCATTTAAAATAGGCGCGTTCCCGCGGCGATCGAACTGTGCATGCTCCGTTCCCAAATTTCCCGCCGTGCATTGCGCGAAATCACGTCGTTATGTCGTAGTAGCGTCGTTTTACGTACATTCCTATTCCCGAACGAGTTACGTTAAAAAAAAAATTTAATTTGACGCGGGAACGACGGCCATACTTAACATGGGTTACGCACTGTTAGACCAGCAAAAAGCTGCTCTAACATTACGTAGCCAAAAAATGACGTAGGCGATTGCGAAGGACACTCGTACCTTCGTGGATCGCCGTAAAAACTCATTTGCATACCCCGACGGTGAAAACGAAGCGGACTCCACCCAGCGGCCGCAAAAATATCGCAACGTAGATCCGAAGGCTTGCGAAGACGTATCAGAAGACGGATTCAAACTAGTGACACGGCATGCAAAATTTGAAATTACTCATGTCTAACACCAGTTAGACAGGCGTAATCGCTCTCTGAATCTGGGCCATTGTATGTATTGAGCAAATATGCTTGCCCCTATATGTGTGTAATTATGAAATTATTTAGAGATCTCTTTTACATGTATATAGAAATATTGTAAGACTAAATATTCCCTTTAAAACTAACAAGACGTTAAGAAATGTCTGGTAAGTTCCCTCAGCATACTTCTATTTAATTACCCCAGATTCTTTGACTGTGTGTTCTTTTTAATAGGAAATAGCCGTGTGGCAGACTGCTCAAGTCTTTTCCGTTGTTTTTATGCTGTTATGGTGGCATAGAAGCCATAAATGAGAACTGGCGGAGGAAGAGAGGGAATGAATAGAACATTTAATATTAAAGTAAAATGAAAAAGTCCTTAACTGCCAATTCTTGCAGGAAAATGAGTCAGATAAAAAACATCAGTGATCTATTTACAACTTGCTAGTTCATGTGCTATTTTTTTATGCCATTGAATAGACTGCGAGAAGAATTTGGCTGATGGAGACAAAAGTCTGGTAGAAAAATAATATTCAAAAGGCGTTCAGACAGAAGGACCATAATATAGCTAGGGCTATAAAATTAGGATGTTCAGCTGTCCAACAAGCAACTCAACTTCTGTTAAAAAAAAATAATATAACATATATAATTGCCACACAAGACATCTTATAATTTAGGACTGGAAAAGGACATAAAGCGTAAGGTGGGGGAAATGCGAGGTCATCATGCTAGGTGCATTCCCAAGAGTTTGGGGAAGCAACAGTGATCTGTATTAGCCCCAGAGAGAGCGGTATATGGGAATTAGATAAGCAATCCATCTACCTCTGTTAATTTGAGTCATTCTTAATATTATATGATAATCTACCTGTGTTTAATGGAAAGCAGGACAGTGGGGGTTATTTACTAAAGGCAAATCCACTTTGCACTACAAAGTACACTTAGAAGTACAGTGTAGATCCGAGAGGGAACATGCAAGGATAATTAAAAAACAGCATATTAGCTTTCACATGATTGGATAATAAAATCAGCAGAGCTTCCCCTCATTTCAGATCTACCCCTCAGCGACTGCACCTCCAAGTGCACTTTCAGTGCAATTTCAAGTGCAGTTCGTAAATAACCCCCAATGTGTCTTTGCTTAATGGAGCTGTCCTGGGACTGTTGCTAAACCTGTGGAGAAGGTGTAAACCTTGAAGGGCTGGTGTGACTATAGTCCTGAGATCTGTGCCTGGAGAAACTGGTATTAAACCTCTTATCACAACTGTAATATATAGCAGCTTACCAATTGCAGCGCCCCCCCCCCCCTATTTTGCAGGGCGTTACGCTAAAGCTAGTGGGGAATGGGAGAGTTAAAGGGGTTCTAAAGGTACAAGTTTTTTTACCTTCATGCATCCTATGCATGAAGGTAAAAAAACATCTAGCAGCACCGGCCCCCCCCGAGCCCCCGTTGTACTTACCTGACCGTTCGAATCTCCCGGGCGCGTCCACGTCGTCCTCTTCGGTTCCCAGCCTGGCCGTTGATTGGCTAGGCTGGGCGGATTGATAGCAGCGCAGCCATTGGCTAGCGCTGCTGTCAATCAGGGCGGATGACGCGGCGCGCTGGGAGGCGGAGCCGAGTGATACAGTCGGCGGCTATGGCCGCCGCTGTATCACGGGAGCGCGCTCGCAAAAGCTTTCCTCCATGCGAGCGCCCTCGCATGAAGAAGGAAAGCTTTTGCGAGGAGGAGCCCAGACAGCCGCCGAGGGACCCCAGAAGACAGGTTTCCGGGCCACTCTGTGCAAAACGAACTGCACAGTGGAGGTAAGTATCACATGTTTGTTATTTAAAAAAAAAAAAATCCCTGACTTTAGTGACCCTTTAAGTTGCTCCCACTCACAAATTGGTTAAGTTTAGACTGCTGTCAGCTTAGAACTGATTTTTAGGTCAGTTTGCATGCTAGGGGAGGTGTTTTTACCCCTGGGTGACAGTTGGCGCTAGAAGGGGTTCTGACAGACCCACTTTCTCCCAGCAGCCAATCAGAGGAGGATCCTCCCTCTGGACATGCTGGCGGGAGGGTATATCTGTGGCAGATGCCTGAGAGAAGCGTGCAGTGTTCTATGCCCGCGTTCCAGGTGTGGCATCCACCTTCAGGGTGCACGCATCCATGGGTCCTGCCATCAAAGCCTGCCTGGCCCAAGCTACGCACCAAGCGGAGCTTCATCCTAACATCGAAAGGGGCCCCAGCGGGTCCCAGATCCTAAGCTGGGAGCTGTACGGTGGGGAATTGGCTCGGGAGACCCAAAGGCAGAGGTTGTCCGTGAGGCCTAAGCTAGGGTGACCAGACATCCCCAGTTTCAGGGGACAGTCCCCTGATTTAGGGCACTGTCCCCGGACCAAGTCTGTCCCTGGTTTTGTCCCCAGATTGAATTTAATAGGGGGCAGGGGCAATTTCAAAGACAGTCAATGCAGAATTAAAATACAAAAATTAGAAATACACACCCCCGCTCCGCCGTGCCTACTAGCATAGGGGGTTATATTTTCCCATTATATGTGCCCCTTTCTGATGATCATGTGTTGGTCGAAGCGGAGGGAATATTTTTTCAGTGTCGGGTGCATGCCCATTCAGCTCCGGTTGCATGTTCTTCTGCCTTGGCTCAAATCCTGGCCAGCCACCTGCCTATTTCCTTGCCTTCCCTGGCGGAGTGATCTTCCTCCACTCCTTATCCAGTAGTAGCCGGGACCCGAAGATTAAAACTTGAGAGGCTGTAAGATGGGCAGTGATGGGCAGAGAGTCACTGATTGTTGCCATTACTAGTAAAGAAAAAATATGTCCCCGGATTTCATTTAAAAAATCTGGTCACCTTAGCCTAGGCGAACCACCGGGGATCCGGTCATCGCTACATGACAGGTACACTTCAACTGTCCTCTGATGACCCTAGAGAGTGACTTACTGAGAGGATCCATTAGTTCTACCCCTTTGAAAAGTATGAAAATTCCTCAGTCCTGTGGCAGAGGCCCTAATTCCCCCCAGTGACTATTGCAAGTGATCTTCCGGCTGCCAGGCCCAAGTTAGACTCCTGTCCGGGGCACTTTACCCACTCTGACGGGAGTGGCGACGATTAAGTGTGACTGTACTGAGAGCAAGCTGCTCTCCACAATATCCAAGGCCTGATACTGCAGTTTTCTTCCGCTCATCAACCTTTCTCTATAGTGTGCCATGTTGATGTTGGCCATGTTGGGCCCTGGAATAAAACTTTGAAAACGCACTCTGATGTCTGGGCACTCGCTTTATTCACTTTCCACAAGTATTCACCCCTAGACAAGCATAACTGGTAACTTAATAAGGCGACCCCAAAATCAACCAGCGGCTCCTTCGGGGGTAGCGCTACACAATATTTATAGGTTTTGTGTGTCATGCAGATGTACACCCTGGGACACGGACGCCTTTACTAATCAACCCCCTGATTGGCTGGCTCATACTTGGAAGTCTAAAAATCCATGCGCTGTTTGGTTGCTTGATATACCTCGACAACTTTAAGCTCAATATATTCTCTGGCTATGTGTCCCAGTTGGCTCTATGGTCTTATATCATGGAATGGAGGCTGCCAATAGCATCATATTTTTTGTATGAATCTTAGAAATACCCTTATCGTGACTTTATTGTCAATTAACAGATCTATAACAAGTTCTGAAGACTTTTCTGAACCCAGTATTTTACATACTATCGAATATTCGATTGTGGTGCGTGCCCTGGTTTGCATTGGTTGCAGAGTCATCGGCCATACAACTATTTTTGTACATCTTCTTACAAAATCCTTAAACATCCGTCCTGAAGAAGCCCCACGGCGAAACGTGCGTCGGCGACTTTAGGGATTTTGTGTATAGAGTGGTTCACCTGTACATATGTATTATTGTGATTTTTATCTATATGTTACCATGCATTCAATTTGTTTTATTCTTTGACTATATTAAAATTATATTTTTAAACTACTTCCTTGGCCTCGATAGTCCGACCTTCAATACCTCTCCATAGATATTGTTTTTCATTTTTTTGACTTCATATACGGATGTGGCCCATGTGAGTGCATTCCCTCTGTTTTTTTCTTATCCCTTCTACTTCCCCAGTCCACCCCTCCCTTTCCCTCACCACTCTCTTTGTTACATTAATATTTATAGGTGGTTTCTGCATTTGTTTTCTTTTTTTCTTGGGCTTGTACCCTCTGTTTTCACCTAGTAATCAGGCCAGTAACACACAGATCTACAGTGACTGCACTTGAAAGTGCACTTGTAGTACAAAGGGAATTTGCCTATTGTAACTAACCCCCATTGTATTAGAGTGCTCCCACTCTGGATGAAGGAGCACAGGGGGCACCTTTTAGACAGCAGCATTGTTAACTGGGGGGAGGGGTGGGTTAGGCGGACTTTTTTTTACCAAAAAATGTGTAGAAGAATATCGACCTAAACTGAGGAAACGAAAATATTGTGTTTTTTTTTCAAACTTGTCACTCGTTAATAATGCAAGAAATAAAAACGCTGAGGTGATCAAATACCACCAAAGGAAAGCTCTATCTTTATTTGCATGACTGCGCAATTGTCATTCAAAGTGTGACAGCGCTGAAAGCTGAAAAATGGCCTGGGCAGGAAGGGGGTTTACGTGCCCTGTATTGAGGTGGTTAAAGAAGGAGAACCCAGCCTTGAAGAAAAAGCACACAGCATGTGACCACCAATGTTAGACAGCCTGTAATCGATGACAGCTTCTGCTTGAAATCCATGTAAACTTTTAACGACCTATGTCCGTTAAAAATATCCGTTAAAAATACACTATACACTGTGTTATTCTCAATAAGACTGAAGTTACATTTTAAAAACTGTTTCCACTAGCTATAGAATAAAGAGGGTGATGCTTGGCAGAAAAGGGAAGAGCTTGTTCACACTGGACATGGTCCAGGTAGAGTATTTAGAGCTTGTGTACACGGGCATTGCTGTCAAGCACTGGCTTTAAGCCCAGGTTCACACTGCACAGCGGGAATGAAGCCGTGTGAGTTCAGCTGAACTCGCACAATTTCACTCCCGCTTGTCAGTCCCGATTTCGGCCACGATTACAGACATCTGTGCAGTTTCTGTAAAGCGTGGGCCGAAATCGCAAAAAGTATACAGAAAATACTTTTTAAAATTGGTGCAGCACCGTAGAAGTGCCGTGGCAGTGATTAGCATGGTGTAATTTCCGGTGATTGCCGGAAAATGCCGCCGATTTGACATGCGATTTGACGTGTCAAATCGCATGTCAAAACGCACCAGTGTGAACCAGTGCTGAAATGTGAATTTGCAGAAACAAAATGCTGTGCGTGCCTGCGTTGCCTGTAATGGAAGTGCATCGCTTTAGGACAGGGGTGGCCAACCAGTTTCCCCCGGGGGCCACATGTGGCCCGCGAAGCCCTCTCATGTGCCCCGCGACCTCCTGCTCTGGAATGGCAGATTGGCAAGCCCAGATTGCAGGTTGCCGACCCACCATACCACAGCATCGGTGTTGTGAATGAAGCTAGTGGTAGAGGAAGAAAGCAGCTGCTGAGCAGAGCCCCATAAGCCGATGCTTGCTCTTCAGTGCCGGGTTTTGCCACAGGCGGAATCTATGGGAAAGTTCAGCAAACCCGCAGGATAGACACAGGTGCACTTCGCTGCCCCCGCAGTGTGGGTAAAACGCAACACATCAGTGTGAAAGCAGTCTTAGGCCCTTTTCACACAATTAGCCCGACCAAATGGGACCCTCAATTCACCTCTACAGAGCGACAGATGTAAACAGACTTTTGTCAGTTTTTCGCCTGCCTACCTCCAATCCACAAAAAAAAAAAAAAACAGAAGGGAATTTGTCCCCTTCCATTTGGGTGGATCGGATTGGAGGGTCTATAGAGTAGCCGTGACCTGTCATCCTCTAGCTCCGCTCATTGTGGCCCGCGACTGGTTACCAAGTTCCCTAAGTGGCCCTCGCTCTTCAAAAGGTTGGACACTCCTGCTTTAGGACATGCTGTGTTCATAGAAATGCAAAGAAAAGCAGGTCAAAAGCAACCTAATGCCGCGTACACGCGATCACTTTTTGTGATGAAAAAAAACTAAGTTTTCAAAAACGTCATTTAAATTGATCGTGTGTGGGCAAAACGTCGTTTTATGTCTTCAAAAAAAACGACCAAAAAAAAATTCGAACATGCTTGAATTTTTTGTGTCGTTTTTTAAAACGTCGTTTTTTGTGTCATAAAAAGTGATGGTGTGTGGGCAAAACGATGTTAAAAACAAAGTTTTTAAACCCGCGCATGCTCAGAGGCAAGTTATGAGACGGAGCTTCAATGGAACAGAGTGCCGTCGAAGGTGGTGTACGTCACCACGCTTTGCTAGAGCATTTTGGAAAAACAATGGTGTGTATGCAACGTCGTTTTGAAGTTTGAAAAACGTTGTTTTGTTTCGTCACAGAAAACGTCGTCTTTTTTTCATCACAAAAAGTGATCGTGTGTACGCGGCATTAGAATTGGCATTCATAATTCACCTTTGAGATTCACACGTCAACTGCAGGTAAACAACGCCCATGTACACAAGCCCTAATAGGAATTACTGGCCTTAAAGGGGTTGTAAAGGTTTGTTTTTTATTTTCTAAACAGGTTCCTTTAACCACTTCAATACAGGGCTTTAAAACCCACCTCCATACCGGGCCTATTCCGGCACTTCTCTCCAACATGTACAAATCATCATTCTTTTGCTAGAAAATTTCTCAGAACCCCCAAATATTATATATGTTTTTTTTTTTTTTTTTTGCAGACACCCTAGGGAATAAAATGGCGGTCATTGCAACTTTTTATCTTGCACGGTATTTGCGCAATAATTTTTCAAATGCCTTTTTTTTGTAAAAAAAATGGTTTCATGAATTAAAAAATAACAAAACAGTAAAGTTAGCCCAATTTATTTGTAAAATATGAAAGATGATGTTACGCCGAGTAAATAGATACCCAACATGTCATGCTTTAAAATTTCCCATACTCATGGAATGGCGCCAAACTTTGTTACTTAAAAACCTCCATAGGCGACGTTTTAATTTTTTTACAGGTTACCAGTTTAGAGTTACAGAGGGGATCTAGTTCTAGAATTGTTGTGCACGCACTAATGCACGCGGCGACACCCCACATGTGTAGTTTGAGCGACGTTTACATACGTGGGTGGGACTTACGTGTGCGTTCGCTTCTGAGTGTGAGCTACCGGGGACAGGGGCCTTTTAATTTTTTTTTTACTTATTTTTTTTTTTTTACACTTTTTTTTTTTTGATCACTTTTATTCCCATTACAAGGAATGTAAACATCCCTTGTAATAGGAATGTGTGTGACAGGTCCTCTTTAAGGAGAGATGCGGGGTCAATAAGACCCCATATCTCTCCTCCAGGCTGTAAAAAATGAGATTGTGAAAAAATTCACAGATCTCATTCTTACTAGCCACAATTGCGGTTTGTTTACTTACTGGTACACGGGAGTGACGTCATCACATCGCGCCCGGGCCTCCAACAGTCATAGAGATAACTGGTGACCATCTGGCGCACGGCGATCATCTCTCCGGGCCCCCGATGGCACGGGAGAGCCCATAGAAGCACCGGATGGCGGCGGTAGGGGGGGGTGTCCCCTCCCACCGCCTATAAGAACGATCAAGCGGCGTAATCGCCGCCAGAACAAAATGATATCTGAATGATGCCTCTAGGTGCAGGCATCATTCAGATATCACCGCACAAAGTACAGGACTTCATATGACGTCCACCCGGGATAAGAGATCCCCTTTTTGGACGTCGTATGACGGCATGCGGTTTTAAAGTGGTTAAGCTAGTGCATTGTTGGTTCACTTACCCTTTCCTTCGATTTCCCTTCTAAATGTTTATTTTTCTGTGTCTGAATTTCTCACTTCCTGTTTCTCCTCAGTAAGCTTGCCCCTATCATCCGAGCGGTGGTTAGTCAGCCTGAACAGCTTACTGAGGAGGAACGGGAAGTGAGAAATTCAGACAAATCGAAGGAAAAGGTAAGTGAACCAACAATGCACTAGCTTAAAGGAACCTATTTAGAAAATAAAAAATGAACCTTTACAACCCCTTTAGTTTTATATTGTGACAGTGAGCCTTATGTATAAAAAAAATAATAAAAAGTGTGTGCTGTTCACAGCAAGTAGACAAGATAAACTTGGTTGGTATGGATAAACCTCTAAGGTCGCGTACACACGATCAGTCCATCCGATGAGAACGGTCCGGAGGACCGTTTTCATCGATTAACCGATGAAGCTGACTGATGGTCTAATGTGCCTACACACCATCGATTAAAAAAACGATCGTGTTAGAACGCGGTGACGTTTACGTGTTTTAACACAACGACGTGCTGAAAAAAATGAAGTTCAATGCTTCCAAGCATGTGTCGACTTGATTCTGAGCCTGCGCGGCCTTTTAACCGATGCTTTTGCATACTAACGATCGGTTTTGACCCATCGGTCAGGCGTCCATCGGTCAAATTTTAAAGCAAGTTCTCTTTTTTTTGACCGAAGGATAACTGACCGATGGGGCCCACACACGATCGGTTTAAAACGATGAAACGGTCCTTCAGTCCGTTTTCATCGGTTTTGAACGATCGTGTGTACGCAGCTTCAGACTTAAAACTTTTTTTTATCTTGACTTTGGGTTTTGAGAAGGTGTGGTTGAGAAAATAAAAAGAGCATCTTGTGATGTTAATCTGTGAAAATATTTTACAGTATACACTCTACTCATATCTCTTTTAGGCCTTGGGGTGGGCAAGACATGATCACTACTGCATTTCCAATGTTGTATCCTTATTTTATCCAATCCAGTTTTCCAAACTTTGTTAGGTATTAAATAAAATAATTCTTGAGTACTCACTCTACTTTTTGATAGTTACTGCTGAGTCTATCTATTGTAAGTTATACATGGCTGGCTCACAGGTGAAATCAGAGACAGAAGCAAACACTGAACAGGTGTGAAGGATTATAGTTTTAAATGGACCCTAGGGGTGACCTTACTACGTTATAAAAAAAAAAAAAAAAAACAGATACGCAATTTGTAGGCATAGTGTAGTCTTGTTTCATGCTTGTCTAGATCATATTCTAAATGTTGCCTTTGGGCAGGAATTCTGCGTGGAAGTAGTACTAGTATGGAAGGTCACCCACAAAGAATGTAGTTAAATAGCAACAGACCCTTCAGCTTGTATCAATAGTAAAATTAATAGAACCACCAACAACATTAGAATATCTTCTACTACCATTAAATATTTTATCACACAAATTTCATTTTAATCCCCCAGCAACACTGTATTTTCTTCAGCACTCTGGTTGCTTCATTATAACCCCCTGCGGCATTTTAATGCACCAATGCTATATTGTATACCCCACTAATGTACCCCTGTATTCTATTATTCTAATGGAACTTTACCTATAAGGCCGTGTAAACACGATCGGTTTAACCCGATGAAACTGGCCTTAAGGCCAGTTTCATCAGGCCAAACCGAACGGGTTTACGGCCTCTCGGACCATCGTCCGTCGGACCAAAGTTTTAAAACTTGCTTTAAAATCGGACCGATGGACGCCTGACGCCGGACCAAACCAATGGTTAGTACGCAAAAGCATCAGACCGAAAACCCTCGCATGCTCAGAATCAAGTCGACGCATGCTTGGAAGCATTGAACTTCGTTTTTTCAGCACGTCGTTGTGTTCTACGTCACCGCGTTCTGGCCCGATCGGATTTTGAACCGATGGTGTGTAGGCACATCAGGCCATCAGTCTGTGAACCGATGAAAACGGTCCGTCCATTTTCATCGGTTTGGTCCGATCGTGTGTACAGGGCCTAACAGTTTGATAACAATTACATTTCTTTAACAGAACAATGCACATTTCACATTAATAATTATGCTACCAAACTTAGTGTGTGCTGTAAATTGCCTCCAGTATTACTTCTAAATCTTTTTCCTGGAGGCAAACATTTTGTTGAGGCCCAATGCAGTCACTTCCTTTTTAGAAACTCTCCCCTCTCCTTGGTATCAAAAACTCTATTCACTTTCTTCACTTAAAATATATAAATTTCCAGGCCTGTTTGTATGTCTTGGCTCAGTTAAAAGAAGGCTGACTAATGCCTCATACACACGTGCGGGTTTTTCCGGCGGACTTTTTACCGCTGGGAAAACCAAGGAGAAAGCCGAGAACCGGCTCGACAGCTTTTTCCCCCTACACACGGACGGGAAAAAGACCGTCGGGAATCGCGGCAGGAAAAAAGAGAACATGTTCTAATTTTTCCCGCCGGTAGCATACACACTCCCAGTTTTTCCGGCCAAAAGCTATCATGGCAGTTTTCCCGACGAGAAAACTGGTTGTGTGTACGAGGCAATAAGCTTTAAGCCAGACATGGGTTCAGCAGGGACCAGCCGAGATTCAAACCATCTATGGGCGGGCAGATTATACCCAGATCAATTCATTGATCAATGTGGGTACAACCAGGATGTCAAATTTTTACATGCAGTTATTGCTCCACATGCCCCCCTGCCAGGAGAACACAATAGCTCCATAGGAGGGATTCCCCCATCAAACACTGACAACACTAGCAATTTTTTTCATCATTAATGGCCTGCTTTACCATGCAGAAGTTCACAAGCTGCCAATAAGGGAGAAAGAAAAAAACATCAAGGAGATATGATAAGACATTATCCTTGTAAAAAATTAATATATATGTGCACACAATATGTGCAAATAGCGCTTGCCTGACATTAAATTGTGATCAAAACATCAAATAATTTGGATATGTGTAACTCCATGTGCAAACAAATAATCATGAAAATGTATGAAAAATTATATATATTATATATTTTATATAAAAGCTTGAAAATTAAACATTCAAATAGCAAGATAAATTGATATAATTGAGAAGAGGGTCCCTCTTCATAGAATGTGTAAACCCATATCACATGAGTAATACAGTGCCAAAAAAAAAACGTGTGGCAACATCCAAAACCATGCGATAACTCCAATGGCAAACCCCAGAGGAAGATAAATCCAGCGTGTAAATGATACAGTGTAAATGCCCATTCACCAGACATTGTTGATCCCCTTGTCATATGGCAGGAAGGATAAAAAAGGTGTGTGGGTCTCTAGGACCTCCCGAAATCCCTTGACAGATTCTATAAAGATCCTCCTACCAATATTAAAAATCGATCCAATACAATATGTCACCAGGTATAAAGGGGAAGAGAATGAGTGGAAGAGAAAGACCTTTCTGTGTCAGACTGCTACCTTAAAATGGTCACCATAGACCATCTAGGCTCTGAAAAAAGGGGTGCGCCCCAGAAACGCATCAGACATTCAGACGTTAGGTTAGTGGTATCATCCGATCCTCCTTGTCATCAAGTCCTGCTGGCAGGTGTCAAAAGACCAAGATCAACTGTCAGAAAAGCGCTTACCTAAGCTCCTTTTTGTGAGTAGGATTATTGCTTTTATTCTATTTTAATAAAACTTTTAAGTGGTAAAGAACTAGGTCGTGCGCCCTCCTTTTTTCTTTTCTTTCTCCAGCCATATGAACACCCACTGTTCTGAGGAGGGCTGCAAGACTCTAGACCTTACCTTAAGACCCAACTACTCTACCCGTGTTTAGCGAAATACCAGAGTGTAGGAGAATTTTTGTTTCACTGTCTTTTAAAGATAATGCACAAGAAAGCCCACAAACTGTTTTCTGAAGACAAGCAGACTAAGGACATAGATTACCGGAAACATGTCCTGTGGTCTGATGAGACCAAGATAAACTTATTTGGTTCAGATGGTGTCAAGTGTGTGTGACGGCAACCAGGTAAGGAGTACAAAGACAAGCGTGTCTTGCCTACAGTCAAGCATGGTGTTGGGAGTGTCATGGTCTGGGGCTGCATGAGTGCTCCTGGCACTGGGGAGCTACACTTCATTGAGGGAACCATGAATGCCAACATGTACTGTGACATACTGAAGCAGAGCATGATCCCTCTCTTCAGAGACTTGGCCACAGGGCAGGATTTCAACATGATAACAACCCCAAAAACACCTCCAAGTTGACCACTGCCTTGCTAAAGAAGCTGAGGGTAAAGGTGATGGACTGGCCAAGCATGTCTCCAGACCTAAACCCTGTTGAGCATCTATGGGGTATCCTAAAAAACAAAAGGTGGAGGAGCGCAAGGTCTCTAACATCCACCAGCTCCGTGATGTCATCATGGAGGAGTGGAAGACGACTCCAGTGGAAACCTGTGAAGCTCTGGTGAACTCTGTGCACAAGAGGGTTAGGGCAGTGCTGGGAAATAATGGTGGCCACACAAAATATTGATACTCTGGGCCCAATTTGGTCATTTTCGCTTAGGGGTGTGCTCACTTTTGTTGCCAGTGGTTTAGACATTAATGGTTGTATGTTGAGTTATTTTAAGGGGGCAGCAAAGTTCACTGTTATATAAGCTGTACACTCACTACTTTACATTGCCGCAAAGTGTAATTTCTTCAGTCACATGAAAAAATATAATGACATATTTAGAAAAATGTGAGGGGTGTACTCTCTTTTGTAAGATACTGTATATAAAGATTTTGATTTTTATACAGCTTACCATTAATACAGTTATGCCATTACTTACTGATATGGGTGGATTTATTCTCTAGGGATATTACTATGAATCTTTAAAGTTTAAATTGAAGACTTAAAATACAATTTAAATTGCCAATAACAGCCAGTCAGCTTTATATTTTAGGCAACAAATATCAATAACGATTGTTTTCTTCTTGTGAAAAAGGAAGTGCAGACTGTAGAATGCCCATTAGTATGTATTAATAATTAAATAAATCTTGTGGATTAACTTTTCTGGACTGATATGGTTTGTTCTTTCTATTAATTTAAATATTTACCAAAGTCCAGGTTTAACAGCAAATAATTCCTAGAAGCCTTATCTCTTATTGACATCTTTTGCTGATGTCATCCCTCTTGTTGTTTCCTGGATCTCTTGAGCTTTGTGTTGTGAGGATATTCTGATTATTATATTTCCACTAAAGACTAAGGGCCAGGTTCTCAAAAGAGATATGACGGGGTATCGCAGGAAACACCGTCGTATCTCTGTTTTTTTTACTGGGTATCAATGCGTGTGATTCCTAGAATCACTTACGCATAGATACAATGAAGATCCGACAGGTGTAAACACTTACACCGTCGTATCGTAGATGTAATTACTTTTCTGGCCGGTAGGTGGCCTTTACGTTTTCTCATTTGCCTATGCAAATGA
Source organism: Rana kukunoris (assembly GCA_029574335.1). Classification (NCBI taxonomy): domain Eukaryota; kingdom Metazoa; phylum Chordata; class Amphibia; order Anura; family Ranidae; genus Rana; species Rana kukunoris. The sequence continues at coordinate 90,314,530 of CM056049.1, read as the reverse complement.
GCCTAATACGCCGATTCCCGAACGTTTTTACGACGCCCCGTCGTCGTTTACGTTGTTTCTAAAAGGAAATCCGGGGACATATATTTTGTATTTTTTTTTGCAAATGGAAAACTATTTTATAAGCATATTTTCTTCATATGATATATGCAGTGTATGTGGTATGTTTTATGGAATAATTGTATGATATAGATGTTATTTCTCACATTTTATCCATATATAAAGATAAAAAAAAATACTTCTTAGAATTTTTTGAGATATGACTACAAATGTTATGAAGACAGAGGAAATTCAGAGTTCAGAGTTCAGGAGCACACTACATAAATAATGCAGGGCTAAGGAGCATGCTACATAAAGAATGCAGGGCTCAGGAGTGCGCTACATAAAGAATGCAGGGCTCAGGAGTGCGCTACATAAAGAATGCAGGGCTCAGGAGTGCGCTACATAAAGAATGCAGGGCTAAGGAGCACGCTACGTAAAGAATGCAGGGCTCAGGAGTGTGCTACATAAAGAATGCAGGGCTAAGGGGCACACTACATAAAGAATGCAGGGCTCAGGAGTGCGCTACATAAAGAATGCAGTGCTAAGGCGCACGCTACATAAAGAATGCAGGGCTCAGGAGTGCACTACATAAAGAATACAGGGCTCAGGAGTGTGCTACATAAATAATGCAGGGCAAAGGAGCATGCTACGTAAAGAATGCAGGGCTCAGGAGTGCGTTACATAAATAATGCAGGGCTCAGGAGTGCGCTACATAGAGAATGCAGGGCTCAGGAGTGCGCTACATAAAGAATGCAGGGCTCAGGAGTGCGCTACATAAAGAATGCAGGGCTCAGGAGTGCGCTACATAAATAATGCAGGGCTCAGGAGTGAGCTACATAAAGAATTCAGGGCTCAGGAGTGTGCTACATAAAGAATGCAGGGCTTAGGCGTATGCTACATAAAGAATGCAGGGCTCAGGAGTGCGCTACATAAAGAATGCAGAGCTAAGGAGCACGCTACGTAAAGAATGCAGGGCTCAGGAGTGTGCTACATAAAGAATGCAGGGCTAAGGCGCACACTACATAAAGAATGCGGGGCTCAGGAGTGCGCTACATAAAGAATGCAGTGCTAAGGCGCACACTACATAAAGAATGCAGGGCTCAGGAGTGCACTACATAAAGAATACAGGGGGTGCGCTACATAAAGAATGCAGGGTGCAATGGTGAGCTACATAAAGAATCCAGGGCTCAGCTGTGCTCAGCAAAGCAGCCTCACCAGTGCCCATCTTTGCAGCCTCACCAGTGCCCATCTTTGCAGCCTCACCAGTGCCCATCTTTGCAGCCTCACCTGTGCCCAGCAATGCAGCCTCATCTGTGCCCAGGAATGCAGCCTCACTAGTGCCTGGCAATGCAGCCTCACCAGTGCCCAGTAATGCAACCTCCCCTGTGCCCAGGAATGCAGCCTCACCAGTGCCTAGGAATGCAGCCTCACCAGTGCCTAGGAATGCAGATTCACCAGTGCCCAGGAATGCAGCCTCGCCAGTGCCCATGAATGCAGCCTCACCTGTGCAGGGGATCAGTGAGGAGAGGAAGAGGAGAGCCGGCATTGGACAGGCCAGCGTCTCCCACTGTGTCAGTGTGAATCTTCGGCCACCGGCCGTCACACAAGTCCTGCCTCTTGGATGGGCTCCCACCTATCCTATGATAGACCGGCATTGGACAAATGTGCTATCTTTCAAAGGAGCCATACCAGGAGGTGGAACTTGTGTGACAACAGGCACCTGGCGATTAAAATTAAAGCTGGCACAGCAGGAGACACCAGCCTGACACTGTGTATGGCACCTTGGGCGGACTGCCCCACACCCCCTCTGCCTCAGCACCTGCTCTGAAATCCAGAGACAAGCAGATGGGCTCTGGGGACAGTGTCCTCAGTTCGGGGACTGTCCCCGGAAACCAGGGATGTCTGGTCACCCTAATATAGAATAATGATAGGATTACATAGTATAAGAAGGTGATGTCCCCAGGGATACAATACTATCTACCTCCAAATTTAGATTATTGTCTTCTAAATCTTTAAGGCCTCATAAACAAGGCGTGTCTGAAAAAGCTCCTCTAAAATACCAGAACTGCTGGCAGAAAATCACGGCATTGAATCAGGCAGATAACCAGGAGACAGCAAACCCTGGGGCAGGCCAAGGTCAGGGCAAGAAGCATTTAAGAAAGGTCAAGGCAAGCCAGGTCAATAGCACAGAGTCAATACAGGAACAGACACGGGAACACAGGTAATAGCTGCAGATCAGACATCACTGGCTAATAGCACTGCTGCAGTTTAAATTGTGTCATTGGTGCCAACATTAGCGGCAGGGAAACGAAAACAGGCATTCGCACATCTGCGTCTGCACATCTGAGGGTGTCTAGAGGCTTCAGCTGTGCTAGGCTAGTGCCTTCCTGATGTTGCTGCCCCCCTTTGGGCAGCCTCCAGGTGTCCAGCTGGCTTTTCTTCTCTAGGTGGCCTTGGAATAAGCCCTAGTATGGACATCCAGTTCGGGTTCCCAAGAATTCTCCTCAGGGTCATATCCTTTCCACTTATTTAATGTGTGGAAAAAAATATTTGATCCCCTGTTGATTTTGTTGCTTTTGTACATTTGCCCACTGACAAAAAAATATTAGTCTTTTAATTTTAATGGTAAGTTTATTTTAACAGTGAGAGACAGAATAACAACAAAAATATCCAGAAAAACACATTTTCAAAAAAATTATAAATTCATTTGCATTTTAATGAATCAAATAAGTATTTAACCCCTTGGCAAAACATGACTTAGTATTTGTTGGCAAAACCCCTGTTGGCAATCTCAGAGGTCAGACATTACTTGTCTGTTTGCACACATCTCAGGAGGAGGTATTTTGTCCCACTCCTCTTTTCAGATCCTCTCCAAGTCATTAAGGTTTCAAGGCTGACATTTGGTAACTTGAACCTTCAGCTCACTCCACATATTTTCTATGGGATTAAGGTCTGGAGACTGGCTAGGCCACTCCAGGGCCTTTAGTGTGCTTCTTCTTGAGCCACTCCTTTGTTGCCTTGGCCGTGTGTCTTGGGACATTGTCGTGCTGGAATATCCATCCACAACCCATTTTCAAGATTTGACAGTACATGGCCCCGTTCATCGTCCCTTTAATGCAGTGAAGTTGTCCTGTCCCCTTAGCAGAAAAACACCCCAAAAGCTTAATGTTTCCACCTCCATGTTTGACAGTGGGGATGGTGTTCTTGGGGTCATAGGTAGCATTCCTCCTCCTCCAAACACAGCGAGTTGAGCTGATGCAAAAGAGCTTGATTTTGGTCTCATCTGACCACAACACTTTTCACCCAGTTCTCCTCTGAATCATTCAGATATTCATTAGCAAACTTTAAAAGCGCCTGTACATGTGCTTTCTTGAGCAGGGGGACCTTGTGGGCGATGCAGGATTTCAGTTCTTCACAGTGTAGTGTCTTACCAATTGTTTTCTTGGTGACTATGGTCCCAGATGCCTTAAAGCGGAGGTTCACCCAAAAATCAACTTTCTGACATTAGATCCAGCATACTGCTAACATCTGCACTATGCTGTTTTATTTTTGTACTTATCGTTTTATGAGCCGTTGTTATCCGGCTCCGAGCGGGGAATCCTGCGGGGAGTAGGCGTTCCTAAGCCAAGAGGAGTTGATTGACAGGCTGCTAAGGCGCGTCACGCCTTCCGAAAAAACCCGAAGTGACACTTGGGTGTTTACGGCGCCTGCGCCTGCCGTGTAGAGCTGACTGCGCAGGAGCCGTAAACACCTGAGTGTCACTTCGGGTATTTTCAGAAGCCGTGACGCGCTTTAGCCATCCGTCAATCAACTCCTCTTGGCTTAGGAACGCCTTTACCCAAAAGCAATCCCCGCTCGGTGGCAGATAACAACGGCTCATAAAACGGTAAGTACAAAAAAAAACCCAGCATACTGCAGATGTTAGCAGTATGCTGGAACTAATGTCAGAAAGTTGATTTTTGGGTGAACCCCCGCTTTAGGATCATTGACAAGATTTTCCTGTGTAGTACTGGACTGATTCCTCACCATTCTCATGATCACTGAAACTCCACGAGGTGAGATCTTGTATGGAGCCCTAGACCGAGGGAGATTGACAGTTTTTTTGTGTTTCTTTCATTTATAATTAGCACCAACTGTTGTCAACCTCTCCGGAAGCTGCTTGGTGATGGCCTTGTAGCCCATTCCAGCCTTGTGTAGGTCTACAATCTTGTCCCTGACAGGACTCCTGAAAAAATTACCGTTTTTAAAACTTTTTTCCATTGATACATGTTCCCTCGGGCAAGACCAGGGTTCTAAAAGATGTTTTCACAGGCAAACCAGAGACACCCAGCAGGTACAATATTTAAAGGAATTTTTATTTTTATTTTAATTTAAGCATCATTAAAATCACTGCTGTATTTTTAACGTAGAACACGACGACGTGATGAAAAAAGCTAAGTTCATTGCTTCCAAGCATGCGTCGACTTGATTCTGAGCATGCAGGGGTTTTTGGTCCGATGCTTTTGTGTACTAACCATCGAACCTGTCCGATGGACAGGTGTCCATCAGACAGGTTTTAAAGCATGTTTTAAAACTTTAGTCCGATGGAAAACGGTCTGATGGGCCGTACACACCATCGAACTGGTCCGATGAAACTGGTCTGCATACCAGTTTCATCGGACCTGTCTGATCGTGTGTACGCGCCCTTAGAGTCAGCAAATGATTTGACCCTAAAAATACAGCCAGAGCTACAATGGAATGTTTTAGATCAAAGCATATTCATGTCAGTCAAAGTCCAGACCTAAATCCAATTGAGAATCTGCGGCAAGTTTTGAAAATTGCTGTTCACAGACACTCTCCATTCAATCTTACAGAGCTTGAGCTATTTTGCAAAGAAGAATGGGCAAAAATATCACTCCAAACTGGTAGAGACACCAAAAAGACTTGCAGCTGTAATTGCAGCGAAAGGTGGTTCTACAAAGTATTGACTCATGGTGGGCTGAATACAAATGCACGCCATACTTTTCAGATATTTATTTGTAAAAAATATTGAAAGCAATTTATAATTTTCCTTCCACTTCATAATTATGTGCCACTTTGTGTTGGTCTATAAATCCCAATAAAATAATTTTTTTTTTTTTTTGGTTGTAACATGGCAAAATGTGGAAAATGTCAAGGGGTATGAATACTTTTTCAAGGCACTGTATGTTTGGAGATTTTTACGTACCATAGTTTGGTGCTATTCCATGAGTGTGCCCAAAAAAATATAAAGGAAAAGTGTAAAAATAAAAAAAATAATAAAAAAATATATATATTTTTAAAACACCCCTGTCGCCCTGTGCTTGCACACAGGGGTGAATGCATATGTAGGTTATGCCCACATATGTAAACAGTATTCAAACCATACATGTGAGGTATCATCCCAAGATCAGGAAGTTCTACTGTACAGGCTTATACTAAGTCAGGATATTACATGTTTTATTAACCACTTGCTTACTGGGCACATAAACCCCCTTCGTGCCCAGGCGAAATTTCAGCTTCCGGCACTGCGTCACTTTAACTGACATTTGCGTGGTCGTGCGACGTGGCTCCCAAAGAAAATTGGCATCCTCTTTTCCACACAAATAGAGCTTTCTTTTGGTGGTATTTGATCGCCCGTGCGTTTTTTATTTTTTGCGTTATAAACAAAAAAAGAGCGAAAATTAAAAAATATTAAAAAATATATATATATATTTTTTACTTGTTGCTATAATAAATATCCCAATTTTTTTAAAAAAAAAACTATTTTTTTTTCTCAGTTAAGGCCGATACGTATTCTTCTACGTATTTTTGTAAAAAAAAAAAAAAAAAAAATCGCAATAAGCGACTGCTTTGCGCAAAAAGTTATAGCGCCTACAAAATAGGGGACAGAATTATGATTTTTTTAAATATTTTTTTTTACTAGTAATGGCGGCGATCTGCGATTTTTATTGGGACTGCGACATTACGGCGGACACATCGGACAATTTTGACACATTTTTGGCGCCATTCACATTTATACAGCGACCAGTGCTATAAATATGCACTAATTACTGTATAAATGTGACTGTCATTGAAGGGGTTAACACTAGGGGGTGAGGAGGGGGGTTAAATGTATATCCTGGGTGTGTTCTAACTGTGTGGGGGGAGGGGGTGACTGGGGGAGGTGACCGATGCTGTGTCCCTATGCACAAGAGACACAGATCGGTCTCCTCTCTCCCTGACAGGACGTGGAGCTCTGTGTTTACACACAGAGCTCCACGTCCCTGCTCTGTCACCGCCGATCGCGTGTACCTGACGGACACCGCGGCCGCCGGGTACACGCATCGAATCCTCGGCGATGTGACGCCACTGTTTTTCCCCGCTGCGCGCCACCCGGTGCGCGCGGGGAATTACGAAAACCACCCGGCGCCCGCGGGGAATTACGAAAACATTGACGTCCAAAGACGTGACCCCGGCGCCTCAGGTCCGCGCTGTTGACGTCTTTCGACAATAACGCGGACCTGAAGTGGTTAACTACATACCTGGTAAGCTGAGTCTATTTTTTATCCAGCAGGTCTATTTCGCTTTAGTGTATTTCTTTTACACATGCAAGTGAAAACTACCAACTTTTCAGACACGAGGGCTCATATATTATTGGTGTTCTTGCATGTGGAGATGCAGTTTTTTGTGTCCTTCGCAACACTTTGGCAAAAGGGAAGTATATTTATAAAATGTTACTTGACTGTATCCACTTTTGACTGTGGGCAGCTGAATAAAGGAAATTACACAAGTGAAGTGTTGCTCTGTGTTTGCAACTCTCCCCCACACACTAAAGCAACAAATTAAAGCTGAATTCCAGGCAAACTGCTAAAAACACAGATGAAATACATATACAGGCAGTCCCCGGGTTACAAACAAGATAGGGTCTATAGGTTTGTTGTGAATTTGTATGCACGTGGAACAGGTACTTTTTATAAGTGTAACTTCAGCCATGTTTATGTTTTTTGGATAGTACAGGAAAGGTTAACACCCCTGTAACATTTGTTTTGCTGTCTGTGCCCCTTTTCAGAAGATTTTACCTCACATTCTGTCCCTGTGATAATTAGATTTAGAAAATTGTGGGTTGGTGTGGAAACGGAGATTGGTAATAAAATTTCACTGGAGACATTTTTTTCCTGTGATAACTCTTATGCCGCATACACACGCTCGGAATTTCCCACAACAAATGTTCGATGGGAGCTTTTGTTTGGAAATTCCGACTGTCTGTAGGCCTCATCGGACATTTTCTATCGGAATTTCCGACAACAAAAATCTGAGAGCTGGTTCTCAAATTTTCCGACAACAAAATTTGTTCTCGGAAATTCCGATCCTGCATCGACGCACAAAATTCCACGCATGCTCTGAATCAAGTATGAGACGGAAGCGCTCGGTCTGGTAAAACTAGCGTTCTTAATGGAGATAGCATATTCTTCAAGCTGTAATGGACTGAAAAGCATGAGGCTGAAAAGCGCAAATTGTCTACTAACACGACTGGTATTGAACTTCTCTTTTCTAGTGCCGTCGTACATGTTGTACATCACCGCGTTCTTGATGTTCGGAATTTCCGACAACATTTCTGTGACCTTGTGTATGCAAGACAAGTTTAAGCCAACATCTGTTGGAAATGTATTCACAATTTTGTTGTCGGAATGTCCCATCGTCTTTACGCGGCATAACAGGAGTAAGTTTACCTTCCTAGGGGTAGTTTTCCTCTCACTTCTTGTCGTCGCCTTAAGTTTGAAAATATGAGTTGTTTGTAAGTTGGATGTACAGTATCTCACAAAAGTGAGTACACCCCTCACATTTTTGTAATTATTTTATTATATCTTTTCATGTGACAACAACACTGAAGAAATTACACTTTGCTACAATGTAAAGTAGTGACCATACAGCTTGTATAACAGTGTAAATTAGCTGTCTCCTTAAAATAACTCAACACACAGTCATTTATGTCTAAACCGCTGGCAACAAAAGTGAGTACACCCCTAAGTGAAAATGTCCAAATTGGGTCCAAAGTGTGTGGCTTTGGGCCCACACAATATCTTGTGTGGCCACCATTATTTGCAATGCCTCTTGCAAAATGTCTACTTTCCAAAAAGGGGTAATTTGGGTGGTAATTGCACTGCCCTGGCATTTTAGGGCCTTAAGAAATGAGATCGTCAATACATAAGGATTGATCAATTTTCAAATTTAAATTCTATAGTTTATAGACGTTTAACTTTCACACAACTGGGCGAAGGTCATCGATACCCTTAACGGGGCTTTTCAGGCACAGATACCGCTAGATCCCAAGATCTGCCTGCTGGGAATCTGTGACACCTTGAAGGTGGAGGGTGGCTCTGGGCAGGCGATCTGCAGAGCCCTATTTCAGGCCCGCCTGATGATACTAAGGCACTGGAAGGACACCGAACCCCCCACTGTGCACGAATGGATCAAACAGATGGGGGTCACATTGAGGCTGGAAAAAGTAATATTTCAACATAGAGGCACTGACACTAAATTTGAGAAAGTATGGGCCCCTTGGCTTGACGTCCCTGGTCTGGCCCCGATTGATTTAGTATATGATCGGCTGTTCTAGAGCTGTGGGATGGGAGTGGGCCCCTGGGCCATAACAATATACAGAATGCTGATTGTGTGGGGTATCACATCTGGGCGAAGGGGGGCGGAGGCTTGTGCTGGAGTTAATGTATGTGAGATGTCGGGGGGACGAGTTGGGGACACACATTTGTATGTAAAGTTTTACCTTGTCTTTTTCTTATCCTTCTGATTTTGGGTGTGCTGCGCCACACTCTCCTGACGGTATATGTCTGCTCTGGAACTCATCGCCTGTATTGTTATTCTTGTTTAATAAAAACCTTTGTTTGAGATAAAAAAAAAAACTTTCACACAAACCAATTAATATACACTTATTGGGATTTTTGTTAGCATGTAGCATGTAGACATGTAGCAGAAAACAGAAAAAAAAACAAAGGCGCCTCTAAGTGCAGAAATAAAAACTTTTTAATATCTCCAAAAGGATTAAAAAACACTTACAAGATAGAGGATGAAAAGGGGCATGTAGTATTTGTATCCACGTGATGTTCCAATAGCAGGAAGGTCCCAGTATGTAATACTTCCAGTAGGAACAACAGCGGTGGACACTGCAGGCTCTGGAAACACAATAACGCTGTCTGGGTCAGTGTGGAGTATGGAGCCCGGAAATGACATTAGGGAAGTGGGAAGAAAACCAGCATGGAACACAAACAGGAAGTGTGCCATCAGAAAGTGATGCGTTTTGGAACTGCTAATTGGTTCCTTCTTCAGCGTCATTGGCTGAAAGTCACAAATTCCATCCCTTCCCTCATTTCAGAATGGCGATCTGCCTTGTTTGCATAGGCAAATCGCAGTTCTGTCTCTCTGCCTGACAATTGGCGGGTTTTAGCGGACATCAAGTACCCGATCAGTTTCCACTGTGTGTAATTGTAGCGGAAGAGAGCCAGAGGCAGCACGCATGTCCGCCCCCTAAACGGATGTGTCGGATCACATGCCGCTCTGTAGCAATAAAATTGCTATAGGGTGGTCAGTAAGCGGTTAATGTGTGTCTTTTATGTCTGCCTGGAATCCAGCTTTAAACAGAGATATGATAATGAGTTCTTCTAGTGTCAGAAGTGCACATTATAGCACACATTTTATTCCCCTTTTGTTTACTTTTCCTCTTTTTTTTTTCTCAGAAATTATCGCCAAAATTTATGGTTGACATATACCGTAGTTCTCCATCCTATGCAAAACTAGAAGTTCTACAACATCTGCTATGCCAATGTGTCATGAGCCAGGTATAGACTTATTGTAATATTTAATTTGGCCCACTTATATCCTATAATCTAAATTTAAAAACAGTTTTATAGAGACATCAATATTTGCCTTCCCAACTGCTGGGAACAACCCCAGGAAATCAAACGTAGCCTTTCTTTGCTGGCAACAGTTACATGAACGACGACGCAAGAAAATGACCCCTAAGTAAAATGTGCTTTGTTCTTCTTACTGAATCTTATGGATAAACAAACACCCAGGGCCAGATTTAATCTGGATGCTTCTTTTCCGTGACCACAAATCTTTGAGGTCATCTGGTTCTGCTCACCTCAAATTATATACTTCCTCTATGTATGTGTGCGTAGTGAAACAAGTTTAAAACATTTGTCCCTAAAGACCTACATAAAAATACATAGAAATAATGAAACAAGAGGCTATCCATTGCATGTTATTACAGCACACAGCAATGCACGCCACATGCTTGGGTGCCATGCAGGGCCATTTATTTTGAAAAGCACCCCAACGCAAATTGCTGAATAATATGTGCAAGGGCTGCTGAGTATTGTGGTCCATCTGTCACCCTGCCCAGTCAGGCACACAGTTCTTTCACCCTCAAAGTCCTTGAACTTTCATTTTGTATTTTTATTGAGGGGTATTAAACTTGGATGGGGTAAGGGAGTGTAGCACTACCCTCATAGGAGTTGCTGGTTTAAACTTGGGCCTTGCACGTTACCTCGCCCTTCGTTGTCTAGGGAATGAGATGAGAGTCTAAGAAAGTTCTTTTTCTGTCAGGTTTTATTTCAAACAAACTTGTATAGGTAGAGGGATGGAGGGTCAGGGGAAGGTTCAGACACACAATGCAGATCACTGGGGAACTTCTAAGTTTCAAAAGTCACATTCACCACTTTCCTCAGAGTGGGTATTGCTCACCCAGATAGGCCCCTCTCACTGGCCTAGCAGCCAGGATGATGCACAGACAAAAATAATAGAATACAGTCTCTGCCACAGACCTTTCTTTAAAAGTAGAAATAAACTGTTCCAGAATCCTCTGCCACAGGATTTAGTACCCTGGATTTCCAGCCTTACAGTTTAGAGCCTTTAAGCCAACCCAGCAAAACTGTAAAGCATCATAGAATACGGTGCATCCTCCAATAAAGTTACCAGGCCTCTCCCGAGATACCAGCCTTCTGCTTGGCCCTCCCCAGGACAGGTCCTGGTTTCCTCCATTGAGTGGCTTCCTCCCACAGGACGGACAGCACAGGATCACCTTCAAAGTGCAGGCCGAGTCAAGACAACTGGGCCTACCTGACGGAATTGCAGCCTCGGGCCAACGTGGTCCCGGGGGTGAAAAATGGACCATCACATACCTCGAGCCAGGAGGGCCACGAGGCGAAGAACCAGAGAAAATTATGTCTGCCCCTTAAGTATCCTTCCCTAGCATGCCCAGCGGGGAGACCACTCCCACTGGACTGTTGCCAGGAAAAAACACTCAATACACTCTGGCTTGCCTGTGTTTCAACATTGGCCTGTGGTGGTAGCGCCACCTACAGACAAACAATGGGAAACCCCCAAAAGCACAGCCATAGCCGGAACAGAGGCTGATTTAGCCTTAATCATCAGAGTCTAAGCTAAATAGTAGCTTAGACACCCACTAAATTGGTCATCAGGAGCAGGGCGCTACAGGAGTATGGGATGCGCAATCGATTGAAGAAAGTATTCAGGACTCAAACTATATACCCTTCCTGTATATACTCCTCTACGCTACAGCTCCAGCATAGCACTTGCTTGCAGACTATCTCTCCTTAAAAGAGAAGTATGGGTTTTGTTTTATTCTTTATAATCATACTTACCTAGGTTGGTGTAGCATCTGACCGTTGCTGCAGCTTTCCCCCGGTGTCTCTGCACTGAGAATGGAGCCATCGCCAATGGCTCGGTTCTCACTCCTCCCCGAGTGGAGAGATGCTGCCTGTCAGTCAGCATCTCTCCTGCTCTCATCCTCTACGCTCATTGGAGCGCTGAGCTGTGGAGGGGCGGAGAGTGGCTCAGCATCTCAGCAGTTCTCTAAGACTGCCATCAATCAAGGCAGCTGGCAGGTCCAGATTTGGAAAGTCAGGATGATGTGCTGCCTCGACTGATGGCAGTGATGTCAGCGCAGAGTGGACTTCAGACCTCTCTCCGCTGAAAATGGGTCACAGGAGTGCAAAACGAATTGCACTCCTGTGAAACAGAATAGAAGCCGAGCCTAAAAAGCTAAGGCTGGACTTTCCCTTTGACACCTCCAGCACATCACTTGCTTGTTCTTCCAGGACAAGCTAACACTGAGATTTAAGCCTGACACTGACTCAGCCAAGCCTTAGCACACCTCTATGTGTTCTTAGAAGTTCCTGTCCGCACCCGAGCCCAGGCCCAAGGTCACCCCTTTCCCAGACTGGGGAGCTCCCTCAAGGCCACGACAGCCTAGCACTCCATTTCCAGCTTCCTCCCGAACAACTCCTCCCCAGCTGAGCTGACCCTGGGTTTTTAAGGAGGCCAGCCCCCTGCCAATCCAAGTTGGGGATTGGTCAGGGCTCTTCAGAATACCCCAGGCAGCTCCACCTTTCCTCTCCTCCTTCCTTTCCAGAATATGCTAGAATATTCTGGAAAGAGGTGGGAGATCTTGTTGATGCTGCCTGTGAGTCACCAGCTCTGCCTGAGTCACTCAACCTTGACCCAGAAGAAAACACACAGGCTTGGCTGCCAGCCAAGACTGACAATTTACCTATCCTGTACAAAAAAATCCTACTCACTATCTAGCAACCTAGCGGGTGCAACATGTGCATTGCACGCAACATATGGGAATTCACCAACATGCATAAAGCTTCCTTTTTTTTTATTGTGTTCTGGTGTGTTAGCCAGCCCATTTAAATGAACAATCTGCCTTAAAGCAATACATAAAAATCAGTATTTTTGCTAGAAAATTACAAACCTTTTTAGCAGAGACCCTAGAGAATAAAATTGACGATAGTTGCAATATATTATGACCCACTGTATTTGCGCAGCGGTCTTTCAAACTAAATTTATTTTGGAAAAAATAAAATGTTATTAATTGGAAATAAAAAACAAAAACAAAACAGTAATTTACCCAATTTTTTTCTATAATGTGAAAGATGATGTTACGTTGAGTAAATAGATACCTGACGTGTCATGCTTTAAAATTGTGCACGTTCGTGGAATGACGACAAACTACAGTACTTAAAAATCTCCATAGGCCTCACTTTAAAAATTGTACGGGTTACCTGTTTAGATTTACAGAGGAGATCTTGTGCTAGAATTATTGCTCTCACTCCAATGATCAAGTTTATACCTCACATGTGTGGTTTTAACACTGTTTATGTATGCAGGTGCGACTTAATTTTTTTTCCTTTTCATTTTACTTTTTATTTTTACACTGTCCCTTTTATTTAAAAATTTTTGATCACTTTTATTACATCCCTTGTAATAGAAATTTGCATGACAGGTCTTCTTTACTGAGAGATCTGGGATCACAAAGACCCCAGATCTCTCATTTACCTGTGTAGCGGGGTCCTCCTGTCAGAATCTAATGACAGGCTATCCCTGCCGGAACTTTATTCACGTTTGTAAATACTAAAGTTATCGTTAAGGAGTTAGGCACTGTGGGACTATGAGTAGCGGGAGATATGGACTCCATTTACTCTGAGGAGAAACGGACTACAATTCCCACAATGCCCTGTTCATAGTGTTTACACAGACGTGACTAACGCTGGCCAGCGATCAGCGTTGATGTTTATCACACCAACGTTGATGTTCATCACACTTTACCAGATTAATTTCCCATTATCATCTGTTCCTTGTGGACTATAACTTTATGTGCACCTCCCGACCGCAACGTGGATTTTAGCTGCTTGCAGGATCGCCCGATAGAGGGAGCTCGCGAGCACAGACTGTTTACTAGTTTAGCCGAATGGTACCATTCTTTAGGATAGATTTGTTTCTCTCATAAATGCCATTTGTGGATTTCTGCAAGGGCCCTTGCAAAATCATATTGTGTTATTGCATAGCAATTATTCATTTTATAACTTAAACTTGTGCTTGTTCTTTTTGAGTACTTATTAAGTAAACTCACTCCCTTTGATTTAAATATACTACTGTGTGGAGCGTATTTTTCTAGTCTGGAGGGACCATCCATCATTCAGGTAATACTATCATTATATTGTCATTAAATATTGTATGCTTGCCATTGTGTCCCCCCCCCCCCCCAGCTCAGCAGGGGTCACAATACACCTACCAGACTTCTCATGTGTCAAGGGAGGGTTCAAGCTATTTAAGTAGGGGTGAGCCAAATTAAAGAGAGTAGATCCCAAAAACAACCAGCGGCTCCTGAGGGGGTAGCGCTCACTTTTTTAAAAGCGAAAGAAAAAATTTAATTTTGACTTTAAGGGAAAAAAATCCTGCCTATCCACCCGAGAACTGGAACTGACATCGAAGGTTGCGCTGGTCCTCCAAGGGCATAGAGCCTAGTGGGGGCTATATTGTCCTCACCCAACTTCCTGTCTAGCCATCGGCCGCATCCGATCAGTTTTGGGTTTACCGATGGCTATGGGAGTCTCGGAAATGATCGGAAGTGACCTTGTGATGAATCCGCCACTGGAACTACTTTTATCTGAAAACCGGGCACCTAAGGAAAAAACAATACTGGGGTTATGCGGTTAACGTGGAGTGTTAATGAAATGCAACAATATAAATGGGTTGTCAAACTTTGCTGCCCTATGCTTTGATATTTTTGGGCTGTTCACAAATCTGGGTCATTGATATATTTCTAACTTTATAAAAATGTGCATAAAGTTATGTAAAGGACATGCTTTATTTTTCAGCAGATACCTTTTTTTAAATTTAGATCCCTAAGTGTATTTGAATCCAAAACTTTTTTTTTATTATATATACATATACAGCTATATTCACGTACCTCAGCGTACCTCAGCGCATCTTCGGCGTAGCGTATCTTCTTTACGCTACGCCGGCGCAACGTTGAGAGGCGAGCATGGTATTCACAAAACACATTAAAAATAAATACAGTCTTGAAAAATTATTAATACCCCTTGAAATTTTCCACATTTTGTCATGTTACAACCAAAAAGGTAAATGTATTTGTATTGGGATTTTATGTGACAGACCAACACAAAGTGGCAAATAATTGTGAAGTGGAAGGAAAATGATACATTGTTTTAATTTTTTTTTTTTAAATAAATATCTAAAAAGTGTGGTGTGCATTTGTATTCAGTCCCCTTTACTCTGATACCCATAACTAAAATCTAGGGGACACAATTACCTTTAGAAGTCACAAATTAGTAAATAG